>QEPC01000841.1:3279414-3319557 GCA_003113815.1 Sphenodon punctatus | reverse complement strand
AAAAAATTCCGCGGAAGAATCGGGGCCCTGATTATAGTCCCTCTGGGAGGCAAATTACAGCTGTGAGGTGGGACAGATGTTATATTCCTGTCCCACTCACTTGACCCCAGGCAGGCAGTGAGGTGATTTGGGATCAGAGGGCCCCCGATCTTGGGTTACTGCTGCTGAATGCGAGGTCAGTGGCCAATAAGTCAACTGCGGTCCGGGAGATGATCCTGGACCAGGCAGCCGACCTTGAATGTATCATGGAGACCTGGCTGGACAATGAGTCGGGGCCTATATTGGCTGACGTTGTCCTGGCTGGGTACTCCGTGAAGCATCAGCCTCGGCTGGGGGGCCAGGGGGGCGGTGTAGCCATTGTTTTTAAGGATACACTGTCTGCGAGGATACTTTCTCTGAAAACCTAATGGGGATAGAGGGCCTGCATTTGGTGTTGGATTTGGCCGAAGACAGATTAGGGATTCTGCTGATATACCGGGCACCCACCTGTACGGCAGTTTCCCTAGCCGCACTGACTGAGCTGGTGTCGGGGGTGGTCTTGCGAGCTCCCAGGGTGATAGTCTTGAGGGACTTCAATATCCATACCGACGCCAGTCTTGGAGGAGCAGAGCGTGAGTTCATGGCCGCCATGGGAACCATGGGCCTGTCTCAGCAGATTGTGGGCCCTACACACATTGGGAGACATATCCTATGATGTTTTGCACAGGCCTTGAGGCGGGGGATCCGTTAGTGGGGGAGGTGTCAGCAGAATCCTTGTCATGAACAGATCATTATCTCCTCCGGGCAGGTATTCTAGGTCATGTCAGCCCCCAGGAGGGTGCAGAACCAATTAGGATGGTTTGCCCCCAACAGCTTATGGAACCTAGAAGGTTCCAGACTGCTCTAGGGAATGTATCCTCTGATCTCGATGGCTGCTCACTTGATGACCTCGTGACCATGTGGAATTCCGTGTTGGTGGAGGCCACTGATGGGGTGGCTCCCAGGCATCTGCTCCCAAACTGCTGACAACGCAGGTCCCCGTGGTATACGGAGGAGCTGCAGCCGATGAAGCGGGAAGGGCAGCGGTTAGAGCAACGGTGGCGTCACTCGCGTGCTGAAGTTGACCAATTGCGGCATAGAGTCTGGTTACGTACCTATGCCGTGGCAGTGTGGGCAGCAAAGAAAGTTTTCTTTGCTGCCCTCATTGTGTCTGCTAAGTCACGCCCGGCGGAGCTTTTCCAGGTGGTGAGGGGGCTGGTCAGTGCAGCCTCCCTCCGCCTGGATTTCGAGCCATCGAACGTCCGCTGTGATTTGTTTGTGGACTTTTTTGCAGATAAAAATCGCTCAGATCCACCAGTTTTGACGCAACACTTTTAGCAGTAGGTGAACCAGAGGCAGCAGAAGCCCCGCCTTGTCCTGTTTTGTGGGATGAATTTCAGAATGTGTCACCCTCAGATGCGGGGGATGCCCTGGGGTGTGTCCGAGCCACTTACTGTGAATTAGACCCATGCCCATCCTGGCTGGTCAAGGCCAGCTGGGAGACATTAGGGTCGTTGCTGGCGGGGATTGTCAATGCCTCCCTGGGGGTGGGCAGGGTGCCGGACTGCCTTAAGGAGGTGCTGGTGCGGCCTCTGCTCAAGAAACCATCGTTGGATGCTGGCATCCTGGCCAGCTATCGGCCAGTCTCTAACCTTCCCTTTTTAGGGAAGGTCATTGAGCGGGTGGTGGCTCGACAGTTGCAGGAACATCTGGACCGGATTAACTTTCTCGATCCCTCGCAGTCAGGTTTTCGCCCTGGATATGGCACGGAGACTGAACTTGTGACCTTGGTCGATGACCTCTCCCGTGAGTTGGACCGGGGTCATTCGACCCCGTTGATCCTATTAGAACTCTCGGCTGCATTTGATAACGTTGACCATGAGTTGTTGGTGACTCGGCTGTGGGACCAGGCAGGGATTGGCAGGACCGTTCTTAAGTAGTTCCGCTCCTTCCTGGCTGGTAGAGTCCAGCGTGTGGTCCTGGGTGACTTTTCATCTTCTCCCCGGGGCCTCACATGCGGAGTCCCACAAGGTTCTATCTTGTTCCCTCTCTTGTTCAAGGTGTACATACAGCCTTTGGGAGAGGTTGTCAGGGAGTTGGCATAGGGTGTCATCAGTATGCTGCTGACACCCAGCTTTCTCTCTCATTTTCATCCAACTCAGGCCTGGCAGTCTTGGTGCTTACCCGGTGCTTGGCAGCTGTGGGGGATTGGATGAGGGCGAGCCGTCTGAAGTTAAATCCCGAAAGACGGAGGTAATAGTCGTGGGGAAGGCTGGGGGAGTGGTGGCTCCCATCATTGATGGGGTCCGTCCTGCCCTGGTATCTCAGGTTCAGAGTCTGGGGGTGCTCCTGGACCCACAGCTCCGCCTGGATGCCCAGTTGGCGGCTGTGGAGAAAGGGGCATTTCGGCAATTACATCTGGTGCGTTGGCTTCAGCCATATGTCTCGGACTCCGACCTAGCCACGATCGTATGTTGTGTTTTAATAGAGTTTTAAATCCTATTATTACTGTTTTAAATTGTTTTAATATGTTGTTAGCCGCCCTGAGATGCTTTTAGCAGGAGGGGGCGGCATACAAATTTTATTATAAATATTTTATTATAAATAAAAGATACCCTTTAGCCAAATACAGCCTAGCGATCTCAATACAATATTAACTGAAGGAAATTCAGTGGCCTTTGTTATACAGGAGCTCAGCTAGGTAATGATTGATTTTCTCTGTTTCCACCAATGACAGCACAGCTGTAGAAATAGATTTGTCTGGAGACCACTGAACATTGTCAAGGAGCTTATTTTTTTGTGGGGCTGACAAAAGTGATAGCTGTTTAGAGACCAATCTCAGTAATACATTAGCAGGCTGTAGATGGCAGCCTGCACTGTCCCCACTCCCAGCAGCAGACTGCAACTGAGGAAGAATAGACGAGAGGGGAGAGAACATCCCTGCCTCTCATCCTCACTTACCAAGCTTTGCAATGCAGGCTGCAGCTCATCCGCCCAGAAGAGAAAAGCAGATTTTCTGTCCAAAGTCATCACTGACAGTGCGTCAGATTTCTGCATGTGGCATGGGAGTTCATAGCTCCAGACTGGGAAGCCTGATTTCCCATCCACCACCAGCACCTGAAAACACAAAGCCACACAGTGTGAAAGCACCACTGGCCAAGAGATGCTGGGTGTTACCAGGCAGGATGCTAGCTACTCATGTCAGCTGTGAATGCCAAGTTCCCCGTTAGGTTTGTAAATGCCGGCTAGGTAACTGGACACAGGTTCAACAAGGAGTTGTCTCCCTGAAAGGCATGGGTGAGGCCAACATGAGTTTCCTATCAGAAGGTGGCTCCTGTGATGTCTAGATACGCGCACTGTTGCACTGCTGGTCTGTGGGTGTCCAGAAACTGTGGCATAGTCTATCATGGGAAAAAACTGCCAGATAAAAATGATAATTAAAAATGTACTGATTTACTCCTTGGAGTTACTCCTGTTCCAGAGTGGGCTTGGGGGCAGGTTAAAGTTGGCGGAATTGCACTTCATGAGACTGACAAAGGAGGGAAAAATTACTTACGAGTCTTACACCTACAGCATTCTATACCGGGGAGGGAGCAGTGATGTACGAGAGTGGGAGAGCCAACCACAAGCTGGGAAGGGACACAGGGAATGCTCACATAGCACGGAGGAGACTGTCGGGTAATTTGTCCAACATTCAACTGCAGTCATATTTGTATAACTGGCTACGCAATCATGAGTGCATCCCCAAATTCAACATGCAATGACTGCAATGCATTTAGCATTGTCTGGCAACACTCAATGAGGACAAAGCTCTGAGAAGACACCGCTCCTGCTCCCCCATTCTGGCACACATCCTACCTCCTCTCCTGTCCTGCTCCATTCACAGTGCTAGCGGGATTTACCTTTTTTGGATTGTCTTTGCTTTGAGCTTGCAGCATGAAGTCCAGAGTTTGGTCATCACTGAAGTAGCCTGGGGTAGGCTGGCTGAAAATATGGACAAAGCAGCAGTTAGAACCAAGGCCAGAAAAGCAAGGCATTCGGAAAGAACCAGCCCACTCCATTTTGCTAACGCTCTGCAGAACGCCAGATGTACAAAAAGAGAGCCAGAGGAAGGCAAACCCCAATGTAAACACAGGGGAAAGCTCTTTGTTGAACTATGTACTCATCAGTTTCTCATACTAAAGACTGACATTTTACTGCTCTTTTCATAGCCTCAAAACTAGAGTTTTGTAGCAATCCTGAAATTATCCAGATCTTTTAAAATACATCAGCATTCTTGACTTCGAGACCTCTTGCAGTAGTAAATTCCACCGGTGGACTTCCCACTGGGCTACATACTATATGTTCTAAATATACACAACATTAGTTTTATCAAAGGACACTTTGTTCTCTCATTATAGGAGGGGTAAAAGGAAGCACCAGTCGGCTTCTACTAAGCCTTTCATAACTCCAGAACAAGTCACCTCTACTCTTCTTTCATGCTAGAAGCTCTAGATTTGACTTTCATTATACATGAACTCCTCCATTTTCTAACCATGTTGCTTGCCTCTCTCTAGACTTAATGAATCCTATATTTGTTTATGTAAAGGTGGCCAAGCTAAACCCACGGCTCCAAATGCTGCCGTACTGAGAAATGATCAGTGCTTTTCACAATGTATATTGGATTTTCTTACCCAGGGGCGCTTTCCGATGTGCGTGAATGTGCACCATTTGCTTCTGTGGGAATGTGCGAGGGGTGAATGATACACAGCTTACGTCACATGTGAAAACAAAGCCGCATGGCTTTGGTGCTGATCATACAGAGGATGCAGAGCTGGATCAAGTGCAAGTGCATCATCTGCATGACTGGCGCCTTGTTTTCACATGTGTCGTAAGCTGTGTGTCATTTAACTTGCACTCACACACGTCGGAAAGCACCCTGGGTTTTAAAGCACCAGATACTACCTTTGCTTATTAATTTGCCTCTTAGCACCAGCAGGAGACATTTTCAAACAAGCAGAAGTGCTTTCCAAGTCATCTTCCTTGGATAATCTTACAGCTTCAAAGCTCATCAATATTAATGAGACACTGCAACTACTTTTTCCTACCCGCATTATTGTATGCTTCTGTAAGATACTAAATTTTATCTGACAAAGTTACCTGATTCACCAGCAGATTTAAAATTCATCTGGTGTTTCTCACAAACGAAACGAAACCAAAAAGCATTTTCGGGCCATAAGTCAACACTGACTGACTCTCTGGCCATTTTTAGACGGAACGTGCCCATGGAGGTCCACCCATCCCCCACGGACCTGAGCACCTGTCTGAAGGCGGCATAGGTGGAGGTGCGCTCCCACGACCCATGCACCGCCCACCCATGCCCCCAGCATGGAGCAACCTGGGCTTTTCCCAGTTGTTCCATGTGGGGGCATGAATGGGCAGTGCACGGGTGCGGGTTAATACCGACTGCACACCCATCCTCTGCCATGGGAAGGCCCCCACATGCACCACAAGCGCACGGCGGTGCACACAGACCCACCTCCATCTAAAAACAGCCTCTCTTCCTCACCAATAGTGGCATAAACAAAATGGGTCACAACCAGGGCTGAAACAAGAAAGTTTTGCTTCTCACAAAAATGTTAGTTAGTTTGCATACTGGGACTGAGATCTCAGTATGAATTAACAAACTATTTCTTATTTTTAAGTTTTTTTAACTCATTGTGAGCTCCAGAGGAGCCTCTGTTTCTCCAGGGGGGAGCAGGGGGCCATCCAGCCCAAAGATCAGCTGGCCAGCACTGAGTTCAGGAGCAGCTGCAAGCTCTGCACAGCTAGCTTGTTACTGGGAGCTAAGGGTGGGGGTGGCTGAGGAGCTGGCCTGGCCCCAGCAGCAGAGGAGCCTCTCCCAAAATCAGCTTGCCAGCCTTGGGGGGAGGGGCAAGGAGCCAGCCCGGCCCTAGACCAGGCAGTGCAGGGGTCAGGACAAGCCCCAGCAACCTTTGCACTGCTCTGGTTATCATTGTGCAAGGCTGGGTAGGGGCTGCTGGGGCTTGTAGATGGCTGGGGCTTTTGAGCAGGAGAGGCTGGAGGAAGTTTGTTTAAACTACGTGCTACTCCTACTAGTCTCACAGTCGTGGGGCAGTGCCCCCCTTCCCACCCCACCCCCCGCCCCCAAGAAGCAGAGGCCCCCTGGAGTTCACTGTGAGTTAAGGCTCCTTCTATTTATTTATTTATTTTTAAAAATAGTTCATTGTTCTTCATCGAGAACACTGCCAGTTTTCAGTTCGTTCTCAGTTCCCGGGACAAACCGAGATTCTCATCAAGAACGAGAAAAAAAACCTCGAGTTTCATCCCTAGTCCCAACATTAATCCCTGGGGCAACCTCCCTCCACTCGGAGAACCCCCATGTATGACATGATTGTCTACTGCTTAATGATACATCTCTAGCCAGCAAGACTTTGCCCCTTGCCCTGGGACTATTGATCTTCCTTTATACCCTTACAAAGCCTGTCCTACCCTTTGTCTCTGCAAACCCTTCACCACAGGGAATGTTTATTTTCTGTGCTTCTACACCAACTAGCACAAGAGGACTCTGATCATCAGCTGGGTAATAACAACCATCACAAGAAGCCCCAAAATATAACCTGTGAATGTCCGGCAGTTTCTGAATCCAGAGAGGCTCAAGGTCCTGTCCCCGCAGCAGAGTCAAGCCTTGCTTAGTGGTGATAAGTAGGTCACTGCAGTTGGTGTCTGAAGCCTTCACTGTCTGCAGGAATTCAACACCACCACTGGGGGAGTCAGAGAGCTAACATGAGATTGCCGTGTTTTACAGTTTTCATTGATTTCAATGGACATGTCTAAAACAATTGCCTAAGATTTAACACATGATCCACTGGTCTAAATTATTTAGGTGCTGCTCCCTGCTGTTTACAAGTCCTTTGCCTGAATATACTTTTACCTTCATTTTTACACCAAGGTGTTTTGCTTTCTATGATTGTTCCCTGTTGGCAAGTTAATTGCACAATTTGATGGGATCATTCTGTTGTGCACAGAAATAAGCTAGTGGGGACTTGGAACTGTTCAGATGGCAATTAATGGCCGAGGCCCTGGAAGGGGAGAAGGCCGCTCTAGGTGTCTCTTGGTCCTGCACAACGTGCTGCATCCGGTTTCAGCAGTAACTTTTCCTGCACCGGCCCAGGACCCTGGAGAATCCTTGATCCCTTGCATGCAACGCCCAGGGAGATTATTAATTTATTCAACTCAGTCTGGGATTTTAAAAAAATATTTTGGTGGGTCATGTTCACAAAAAGGTTGAGAACCACTGTTTAGAATACGCGCTCTCCCCCCATGCCTGCACAAACCCTTTTGCACTTGGAGGGAGGGAAGGACAAAGACAGTACTGGCAGCTGAGGTGCAGGGATAGCTGGCTCCATGTAGCTCCCACTCCCACTTCAATCACTGCAGTAGTAGAGGGATAAGGGGTTCTTGGTTTCATAGTTCTGGTTAGTCCCAATCTGGCCAGACAGGAACATATGCTTAATCAGAACGAGGAGACCATATCCCACCTGTAAATGTTAATGAGCTCCGAGAGATTGACAGATCTGCGCCTCTCCCACTCTGGTTCCTCCAGCTGCAGCAATGGTGGGAAACTATGACGGTTTCTGGCTTGAGCAAAGATATCCCTCAAGGCGACTGCTTGGACGTTACCTGGCAGATGAGTAACAGGAGGAACAAGGACTGAAATTCTGATCTGCCTGAACAATGGGAAAGGCAAGGCTTAACAGTGCAAAGACTCAGGCCATGAGTGGGGGTGGGGGGCAGAGATACAGGAAGAGTTGTGGGCTCTCCTAGCAAGAGGTGCTGTTGGAAGCAGTGTAAGGAGGGCTCCTGTGAGGAAATTCCAGCTCTTCCAGTTCTAAGTGGCTAGAAGCAAGCAACACAGGGAACTATTCAGAGACAATGGCTGCGAAGAGCTCCCCTCGTCTCCAATCCCAACCTCCCCCAACAGGAGGCGTGGTAGGAACACAGGAGGTCAGTTTACACCTACTTCACCTTCAGTGTCTGCTAGAAAAGAGGCCAGGGATCCATCTTACCAAAGCCAAACAGAATGTAGATAGCTCCTCGTCCAGTGAAGTAGGCCTGTGGGCCAATCAGTTTCCCTTCTCCACTGATACGGTACTTCACAGGCCCACCGAGTGGGATTCCAGTCTTACCCGACAACAGGATAAAGCATAGATCTGGCTGCAAAGGAGAGAGAGGATGTAGGGAATTGTGGTAGAGAACCTACACGCATTAAGCAGCATCTTTGTTGCCCAATACAGTGTGCAGTCACTCCCTCCCAATGAACAACACCTACTGAGTGGCAGAGCAGTCTACAGCTTTCTCCTTCCCTTATGTTGGGTGGCGTTTCCAAAAATAAATTGGGAGTCTTGGTGCATTCCCCGAAGACAGGTGTCCACCAGCACTTAGGGTGTTTTTAGGCAAGCACCTCCCCACCCATCATGCTCATGCATCATGGGGAAGAAGGGAGCTGTATTGCACCAATGAGGCTCGCAACATACATGGGTGGGGAGGCGCTTGTCTAAATACCCTTTGTATCCTTGCTGGCAGTCTCAGCAGACAGACCAAGGACTGAAAAGCACATGGAAACCAAACTACACCCCCATCCTTAGAGGTGGTCTCAACTGCCTTGACCTCAAAATGGCCATTTCCATGGGCGAGTGGGGAGCTCAGCAACCAGAACCTTTTTGCTCTATGGCTCCTCTCTTGAAAACATCAGTAAGGGAGTGAAGGAACATTGGGGTGTCAGTGTGAAGAAGCCAACCCGGTCCATCTTTTATAGATAAACAGCACTTTGTTCTCCAGGGTTGGCAGGCTGGCACCCTACCTTTCATTAGCCAAACTGCTCAAGGGGAAGGTATAAGGGGGGTGGGATTCTCAAACCTAAGCCACTAGGTGTGGGTTAACTTGACAATTATGATGATTTGCCAGCTGCTAGAAGATATATAAAATGCCATTATTACCTCACCTGGCTTTCTTGACCCAGAAAAGGAATCCATCTTTGTACCTAGAAAGAATACTAGCATGGAAAGCAACTGAGATGGAGAAACCTCCACCCATGACATTCATTTTAGCCATGCTCCCTACACTCCACCACCAAAGATCAAAGCTATAGGGGGAAGATGGATTGCACCTGTGTCTCTCCGATAGCCAGGATCACCAGATCTCCAACTCCATCACCATCCATGTCTGGCAGAGGCACAGCTGGGGCAGCCAGAGTCCCATTGGGCAGGTGGGATGGGCTCAGTGTCCAAATGGTTTTCCCTGCCAAAGGACACAATGATTTCAATGTTACAAAAAAAAGTAGAGTTTATGAGAGCCCCAGGGAACTTCCTCCTCAGAAAGGAGGAAGGGACAGAGAAGTCATCTCCCATCAAGAGCAGGAGTGACCATACCAATTTGAATGCTAATGTGGAATTCGTTCACTTGTTTCATGAGCTGCCACCTGATAACACTTTGGGGTTTTAGAACTCTGACACCTCTCTAACAGGGCCTGATTCTGAGCCTCTAATGTCTACAGAAGCCAAAGAGAGATTTTGGTGCTTGCTGCTCCAGATCCTAAACAAGAGCAAGGCTTTGCAAGACACCAATTATAAGCGTGGGTGTCCATGGCACATTTTTTGGCGATGTCGTAACTATGAGTGTTTCTAAACAAGATGGGTCCATGCATGGCCCCCCACCAACCACGCGTCTAACTCCACTGTGTGAAGGTGGTGCGTGGGGGAGTCACACACCAGCCATCCATGGAGTACCACCAAAAAACCAGGCGTGCTCCATGTGAAGCCACATGCGTAGAGGCGGCCCCTGTGGCTGAGGTAGCCATGCTGGGAGTCACCTGTGTGAGCCCTCCCCACACATCCCACATGCATAGGTGCACGGCAGCATTGCTACTCAGTGGCCACGGACCTCGCCCCCTGCCTTGCTCATGTAAAAACACCCTATGCAAGCACTTTTCAAAGAAAGCAATGGATGGGTCTTTGCAGATAAAAAGGACAGATTTTTGAACCCCAAATCCGTGTCTCAGTTAAATTTCTTCATGGAAACATTCCCTCCCGAGTCTAATGGAGAGGGGCATTTGAAAATTCCACTTGTGTTATTATTAATTATTATTATTATTGTTATTAATTATTATTATTATTATTATTATAAGCATTTGTATAGCACCAGCTGTGTATGTTGCTTTATTTTGTCTGGACACAGAGGTAATGTGACATACATCTATTTTCTAATTGAGTAAGTATAACCATGACAATTGTTCCTGTTGCAAGAGGCTGCCAATATTTGCTTACAATTTGATTTCCCTTAGCATGCAAGTAAATTCATAGAAAACAAACACAAAAAGGGATATGAATGCAGGCAAAGTGGCTTAGTTAAAAATTCAAATAAGCTTTGCAGAAATTAATTAGCAGTGCTCATTTGGTCCTACACAGCACTTCTACCAACCTAAAGTTATGAGGCTTTTTCACTTTCTTCTCTAGAATGGTTTTGTTGCTGTGTGCTGTTAAACAACAGCTGTATTTCACCCAGGAGGTGGTGGAGGTTCAGTGGGAGGGAAGCGAGCTCTGTATTTTCTCTCTCTTATCTACGTGAGAGTTCAGGGATACTGTAAGGTTAGGTTAATGCCTGTAAAGTGCTCTGATCATTTGGGACAAAGTAGGTGTTAGACTATAGAATGTTCTTTGTACTGGGTATTTAGTTGTTAGTAGATACTCTTTTGTAGCAGGTTCTGGTTTCATTTTAGCTATTTAATAAGCAGCTCCAATCAGGGGTGTGGCTTTTGTCCATCAGTCTGAATGGTTCATTTTCAAGGAAAGCACCTACACATTCATATCTGATCCTACCTGAGGAGGCACTGAGAAGGCAGAGAAATTTGGAGGTTCCAGTAATGATGCAGATAGGTTCAGCTGGGAATGCAATAGTCAGTCCTTTACACTGCACGCTCAGAGTCTCCTCTGGAATGTGGCTGGTCCAGAGAGTGCTGCCATTTATGCCCGAAAGGGCCATTACAGTTGCTGATGGCTTGGAGACCCCTGTGGACACACACGAGAAGCAGTAAAGTCCTTTGGCATCCCAGCAGAGGGCTAACAAAGGCCAACAATATGAACCATATACTCTCTACTGCCTTTCATTCAGGGTCCACTTCTTCCCTGTAACTAAGTCAGGCATGTGCACCTGCGCCTTATCAACTTCATGAGCATATTCCTGTCTCTCCCCATTTTCTCCTCCTTTGTCTCTCCTAGACTAACTGTAACCAAGATTAGCACGTGTACCTGTGACTTCTCAACCTCAGAAGAGAGAAGGAGAGAGTGTTCTGCTGCTCCCTGCCAATTAGCAGTTTCCCAGAATTGTCCCTGTCCACCACAAGCACCCAGTCCCACATTTTCCCCAGCTGCTGGGGCTGCAGTCTGAACGGGGAGGGTTTCAGTGCTTCCCACCAAGCAGCTGATAAGTGGAAAACCCTAGCTCCCAACCTCCCACCCCCTGAGCCTCCCTTGCCCAGGCTCCAACCCCAGCAGCTAGACCCCTTTCCTTTCCTCCCCTCTATGCTGAAGCATAAGCCCTTAGGAAGAGCCTTTTGTTGCAGGTGTGTAAGGAGGTTGCTGCTGCTCCTGCACATTAGATGTCTGGTTGAGCTGCTAACCAGACAATGAGCAGACGCAGAAACCCCTGTCCTGTTTGGGGTTCATAACATTTCACTGGGAAAGAGCAAAAAAGTCTTCTTCCTGTGAAATTCCAACTCCTCTCCCCAACCCCCTCCAAATGTGTGCGTGCACATAGTTAAAATCACAAATGTTCCAGGAGCTCAATCCCTTTGGTCCATGGGCAGCTCATGTCGATGGGACAGACAGGCAATGCAGTGCAATGGTGTGACACAGTAGTACAGTCAGATACCTAGAGGTCTGTGGCTAATTGCCAGAGAATCCTAATATTTGCCAGGTCTGAGCAAGCCACAGACCCAGGAGGTGGGAGCTGACTTCTCAGTAGTGTACTTACCCGCTACACTAGCATTCATCAAGGCCTTAAAGGAGAGCAGGATGTCTGGGAACCCGTCACCATTCACGTCGGAGAGTTCCAGGGGGAAAAGCACTCCATCTGTAAAAATCAAACCAGAAGCTCCTGTCAGAATGACAGACTGCCATCAAGCCCAACCTCCTCAGCAGGGACCAGACTGGGCATGATCTCAACCCTTAATGAATAACCAACCATCACTAATAACACAAGACTGCAGTTCCCTCCACAGGACCACACTATACTCATCACCAAGATCAGAGAGGAGACAAGAAAAAGGCACCAACTTCTCACTTCAACCACCGAGATGGTCCAAGAACCAAATGCGGTTGGATTCTCAGATCTGGCAAGTGGGAGGTAGAAAGGGAAGAAAAGGCAGAACCACATCTGGGCCTGGAAGAACTCATATCGCTCATTCTTATTTTGTGTTACTTCAAGAGCTGCAATGTAGAAATACATTGATGACATAACTACTCCCTGACAACTGGATGAGAGAGAGAGGCAAGGACCCAGGAAATATAACTAACTGATTGCAGAATTTAACTGGAGGAGAATGTAAGGGGAATAAATGTAGTTTAGTTATCTTGGGTGCACAAAAAATTCCCAGCGGATTTATTTATTTAAACTTCTATTCTGCCCTTCCCCCCTAAGGTTCAGGCCAGTTTACAATATTAAAAACACAAAATACATTAAAATCCCTTTTAAAAACCCCACCCTCACCCCTAAATCCACCCACCCCATCCCCTATGCCCACCTGTCAAACACTTTGTCAAAAGGAAAGGTTTAACACTGCCTCTGGAATATGCTCAGGCTCAGACAGACCTCTGGGGGAAGGAAGTTCCACAATACCGTCGCTGCAGGCCCGTCGTATGAACACGATTAGCAGGTGGTACCTGCAAGAGAGCACTCCTGGCTGACCGCAGGGGTCATGGTGGAGCATGGTAGGAAAGGTGGTCATTCAGATATGGGAGGTCCAGGCCATTCAGCACTTTAAAGGTCAAACACAGCACCTTGAATTGTGCCTGGAAAGCTATAGGCAGCCAGTTCAGACTGTAAAGCACAGGAGCTGGAGTGCTGCATTCTGCACAAGCTGCAGCTTCTGAACAGTCACCAAAGACAGCCCCATACAGTGCACATTGCAATAATCTAGTCTTGAGGTAATGAAGGCATAGATGACAGTGGCCAGATCTGAATCAGAAAGAAAGGGCCACAGCCTCCTCGCATGATGGAGTTGATGAAAAGCACTCCTGGACACCACTGCAACCTGATGTTCCAGGTGCAGTAGGGAATCCAGAAGCACTCAAAGGCTGCAAACCTGGGTAACCAGAAGGGGCCAGACCCCCTGAATGACAGGAGTCCCAAACCCCTCCAAGTCAAAAGGTCGGCCAATCATCATTACTTCAGCCTTGTCTGGATTCATCTTCAATCAGCTCACCCTCATCCAGTCCCCAACCCAACAGCAGCCAGGCATTGGCTGGCTGCAGGATTGAGACTGCAGGGCCTGGGTTGGATGAAAAAGAGGTAGAGCTAGGTGTCTTCAGCATACAGATGACACTTCACTCCAAACCTCTGAATGATCTCGCCCAGTGGTCTCAAATACACATTGAACAAGAGGGGAGACAAGATGGAACCTGGCGGGACACCACAGGGGAGGTCTCCAGGGGATGACGAGCAATCTCCCATCACCACCTGCTGGGACTTCCCCGACAGGAACGAATGGAACCACTCAAAAGCATTCCCACGCACCCCTGCCAGGTCCCGCAGTCATGTCAACAACACCTCATGATCAACTGTATCAAAGGTCGTTAACCGTCTAAAAAGAACAGCAGGGCCCAGTTCCCTTTGTCAATCTCCAGGTGTAGAGCATCAGCCAAGGCCAGAAGTACAGTCTCTGTGCTAATCCCCAGACAAAAACTTGACTGAAATGGGTCCAGGAATCCAATAGCGTTGAGATGAGCCTGAAGCTGATGGGCAACCACCTGTTCAATAACCTTCCCTAAAAAGGGAAGGTTAGAGACAGGGTGATAGTTGGTCAGAGTCAGCATCCAAAGGTAGTTTCTTGATATGGGGCTGCACCACTGCAGTTTTAAGGGTGTCCAACAACCTATCCTCCAAAAGGAGGCACTGACAACCCCAGCCAGCAACAGCCCCAGTGTTTCCCAGCTAGCTTTTACCAGCCAGGCCAGGCAAGGATCTAATTCACAACTGGTTGCCCCCAGTGCTCCAAGCATATCCTTTGCATCAGTGGGTGACACTAATTGAAATTGATCCAAACAAACAGGACAAGGCTGAGCTCCACAACCCCCAACTCCCCCTCTGCAGTTGAACTAGCAGCACACAAGCTGTGGTGAATACAAGCAATTTTGTATTCAAAATAATTAATAAAAACATCGCAGCAGACAATAGATGACTGGTTAACAGCAGAGACAGACTGGATTAACCAGACCATTCACCACCCAGAACAGCTCAGCAGGATGAGACTTTGAAGAAAGAAAAGCTTTCTTCATCGCCATCACAGCCATGGCACAGTCCTTCAAAAATGATCTATGCCACAATCGATTGGTTTCAGTGCGAGACAAGCACCACTTGCACTCTAACCACCTACTCTCCTGCTTCAGCTGCCTCAGGTCCCCTGTCTACCAGGAGGACCTATGCTATCACAGCAGTGGGAGTAGATACCTGGTTTCAACCATATCAATGGCCATGGTCAAGATGCCATTCCACAAGGCAACCAGGTCATCAACAGAATAGCTGTCAAGGTCAGTAGGTAAATCCCCCTGAGAGTTCTGGAAACCAATTAGTTCTAGAAACCAATTAGAGTTCCGGAAACCATTAGTCTCCAGGGGGAGCAGCCTAACTGGGCCATCACACAGATGGGGCCATAGGAGGGCAGGGATCTGGTCCTTCAGAAGATGATGGTCCAACCATGACAACGGTGTTGTAACATTACCCCCAAGGGTGGTGTAAAACATAAAATCCTATGTCTGTCCCACCTCATGTGTTGGGCCAGATATTTGGAATAGACCCATGGTTGTCATGGAGGCCATGAAATTCTGCTCTGGCCCCAAAAAGGCTAGTCTTGGCATGTATATTGGTGAAGGAGTTTGTGGAGGGCACTCTCTAGCTGTGGAAACAACCTACATTAGAAAGGCATACCAAAATGGGTAAGGCCTGGGGTTGTTAGATAAGCACTGCTATTCTTGATGTAGGAGAAAGAGACATAGGTGCACCAACAGTTAAGTCCCCTAGTAACCCTTGAAATTAACACAATTGGCATCTTCTTTGTGGGGGAGGCTGGACATATTAACCAAATGCTTGCTTATGGCCTCAAAACATCTGCAGTGGACAGTAGGAGAGAGAATTAACTCGCTGCTTCTTTGTTCTAACTAAACTCATCCAGATAGGCTTCTTCCCCAAATACCCAGCCTGTGAGCTCAGCAGGCAGATGCTAGGGTTTCTCACCTGCCTCCTGGCCTAAGTTGCGGTTCCAGGTGTAATGCAAATCTCTAGGAGGGCAAGGAATGAGGAAAGCACACACCAGCACAAGAATCATGGAGACAACCACAGTGAGCAGAAAGACTGCTGTGCGCAGATAAGGCATCAGAGAGGTGGCTGCTTTCTGTTCCAGGCTTCTGGTGGTCTCTGCTGGGTAATCCTCTGCTGCAGTCTCTGACAGATGCTGTTTTGTCACCCCAACCTCCACATCTGAGTCCATGTCCTGCACTTCCCCCAGGATACTCTTCCCATTCTTGACTCCCCCATTCTTCTGCAAGTTGAGCACCAGATCATCTTCACTCTCGTCGCTGTCAGCCTGCGTGAGGGGGTCATACTCCCCGAGGTCTGGGCTCTTTTTTCCTGAGCAAAGATATGGGGAGAGATGATCAGTAGGGCTACATTTCAGTTGTGGACATCACGGTGGCCCATGAAATCATGAATTCATGCGAATTCCATGGATTGCTTTGAGAACTCAATTGCTATTAACACAGCAAATGGCAAGAACTTGTTCTTGACTTACAAGATCTCTTGTGAGATGACAGGCATGTAATCAAAGATGACAGCCTCCTGATGTACAACATGCTGTTTCCAAATCATGAACAACTCTAATGTACGCACAATTACCATTTTGAACTTAAACCTGTCAGTAATCGAAAGCAGTAATTTTCATATTATTGATTTTAATTGTGTATATATAAGCATCACCACCATATTAAAACCATACTGCTTAAAAGCCCTAGCATATGTTGATGTAGCAAAAACTACAATATTTGGTGAGTTTCCTGGGTCTTTGGGGGTTTTCCTGCACTCCACCTAAGGAATTCACTAAAAATCCCCATGCAAAACTCTAGTCCTAATAATCAGGCAGGGCTGGAGAGAGAAAAAAAAACAATTCTCTGTACTGCCAGCCCAAAGGGAATGTGTGTCTTTGTATATGTGTATACTCAGGTAATAGAGGTGTAGTTGTGTGCGCGCATGCACGTGCGTGTGTGCGCGCGCACGTGGGGGTGTAGGAGAAAAGGCAGGGTCCCTGTACGTTCATTAGGTCTCAGGGTGGAGGTTCTAGGAAAACAGATTTCAACAGTTTAGTCTGCCCAAAGGAAAACTGCACTTCAGGATTTGCTTAATTCCCTCTAATGCCTTCCGGTTCTATAATGAGAAACAGTTCTATTGAGCTACTGTACCATAACTTTGTGCTTAACCCTCCACATGCCTATGTCCTGGCCTCATCACTCCAATTCATGAACAAAAGCTCCAACCACAAAGCAGCATTTCCCCACAATGGTGGCGTTTAGAATGTAGCCACTCTGGTGTTCCTCTCTGGATCCCACATTTCATCTCCTCCTTCTGCCTAATCCATTCAGTGATGTCACCATTTAAATGTTTGTGACCACATAATTGCTTCCATGGAAGAAAGCGATCATACCAGATACAAAATTGTGCCTCAAAGTGTTATATAGGCACTTCCAAGACTAAGTACGTACATGTAAACACACTCATGCTACTGTGACGATGGGAATATCCAAAAAGGGTAAATTAGAAAAGAAATGTTCTCTTGCAAACACTGGATGCCTTTAGATAGACACCTACTCCACTGCTGTTCTGCCCCACCTCCAAGTGTAAAGGCAAGCCACCCTGGGTTGAGGCAGAGCAGGTGCTGCCTGCTCTGGGTCAGTTCTGCTCGCGGTGCTCCGGAATAGCCCGAACCCGAAGCACTGGCCAAGAGCAGAGCAGTGGTCTGTCTAAAGGACAGCCAGCCACAGCTCTGCTCCCAAATGTGAGTTGCCCCGGCAATGTGTGCGTGCACACGAGCACAGGTAGATCATGGGCAGCAGCAGCAGTGGGCTCTGTATAAACCCACCACCACCAGAGCAGACCTTGAGTCCATCTAAAAGCACCCATTAATTCAACCACGCTGCATACGCACTTTCCAATCCCTCATTTCTTCTTTAACCACATATAGCTTAGTAACTAACTGCCATTTAAAATATACATATAGATCATAAAGCATACAGGCTAGGCAACCTGGCTGAGGTATTGTACAAGCAACCACACTTTACAATTGCCTTCTATTTTGAAAAATTCTGTCAGCTAGAGAGGGAGAGAGAGAGAGACTCAAATACTGGCAGAACCAGCAAGAGGAAAATGCCGCTCCCCATCCAAGTTCACAAAAAACAGATCCAAACCAACAACCTACAGTCCTCAGCTTCTCATTTTACTTATGTCAGGTTTGAAAGTGTTAACAAAGTGCTACACTAATATACAATGTAAAATGTAAACTTAAAGGAAAAAAAACACTAAGCCCAAACCCATCCTTAACTGTCTCATTTAGAGTGTGATCATTTTAGGTGTTAAACAAGACAATAGCCCACTGGAAATCAGGTTCAGTCTATGCATCCCCCACTCAGTCCTTACTCGCATGGTTTAGCCGGCAAATCTAATAAAGAGGACTGTGCCACACTCCGCCTACCCATCCCACCCCCATGACTCACAGCCGTAGCGAACTCTGCCCCAGCTGCCTTCCTTCTATTTTGTCTACACACACACACACCTTTTTGGAGCGCTGTTTTGGAGCATTCCAAAAGTGAAAGTAAACAGTCAAATCACCAGTGAGAGCGAGGGTAGAAAGCACCACTCTAAGTGTTTCACTCGGGACGCTATGGTCCTGGATGACCTGGATGCGGGCAGAGGCTGCGGGCACCCTAATAGACATGAGGCAGCCACGTGGGTGTACATAAGCCCGCATTCACCGGTACAGTGGGCAAAGGGATTCTCCAGACCAGGCCATGAGTGGAGGCTGTGGGCAAACATCTGGTGAGCACCTAATACACAGGCAGGTAGAGACGCACCTGGTGTGGGCTATTGTAGGCTAAAGAGTGGGATCAGCCAGAGAGGTAGCAGGCGCTAGCAGCATGTGTGCAGGTTCCACAGAACTGAATGGGACTTGCACCCACTCTAAATACTAGCACAGGAGTAATCGCAGCAGAGGACTGTACCCTTGAACGGTAACTTATCCCACTCATCTGCAGATTCAGGCCCTTTTCAAACAGGCTGGCGGTGCGGGGGGGGATGGGTGGAGTCTGCGGTGGGTGGGTGATGCATGGGCAGCCCACTACCCGGACGCCCGCTCACCTCCACCCATCTCCACGCATGGAGCATCTGCCATTGGCGCCCGTTGCTCCGCGCATGGGTGGTGGGTGGAAGTGGGTGGAGCGTGGAAGCGCGCACGCACCCCCACCCACCTGCCATGGCGGTCGCAAAGACGCCACCCCCCGCACATGTGGACAGAGGGGGGGGGGGCATTTGTGGGGAAAGGACCTTAGTCTGTGGGAAAGTTGGTTTCTTAAAAAATGAAGGTGCACCCACTGTTCTGTGGACAAGTTACTGGTTCCATAACACTAGCTTCAACCCAAAAATGCCAAGATAAAGGAAAGATTTTCAAAGGCACAGACAGTAACAGATATAATGAGATGGAGGATCATTGTCCTTTGTGTCTTCAGAAACATCTTCCTAAATACTTTCCTGATGCTACTTTTCCATGTAAGCCATTTGAGATGTCACAAGGATGTTACATGATGTGATCTCAAATGGTAGAAAGATTAAGAAATAGAGTTGAGAAGTCCATAAGACACTCTCTGTCTTAAAACTAAACTAGGATAAATTACCGTTGATCATGAGCTGTTGGTGACTCGGTTGCAGGACTGAGCCGGAGTGGGCGGTACTGTTCTTGAATGGTGCCGCTCTTTCCTGGCTGGGAGAACTTAACGTGTGGTGCTGGGTGATTGTTTATCTTCTCCCAAGGACCTCACGTGTGGAGTCCCACAAGGTTCCATCTTATCCCTTCTCTTGTTCATCATGTACATGCAGCTTTTGAGGGAGGTCATTAGAGGGTTCGGTGTAAGGTGTCATCAATATGTTGATGACACCCAACTGTACCTCTCTGTTTTATCAGACCCAGACCCAGCAGTCTCAGTGCTTACCCGGTGTCTGTTAGCTGTGAAGGACTGGAAGAGGGCAAGCTGTCTTAAGTTGGATCCTGACAAGACAGAGGTGATGGTTGTAGGAAGAGTCAAGGGGTCGTCGTCGTCGTCCCCCCCAACCCCCCGTCTGAGACCTGTAGTCTGGGATGCTCCTAGACCCGCAGCTCCGCCTGGATGTCCAGATGGCGGCTATAGCGAAGGGCACATTCCACCAATTATTTATTTATTTATTTCCTTGGTCTTGTGTCCCACACCCTCCTGTTCACAGAGCAGCTTGGGGTGGCTCACAACAAACAAAGATCATAAATAAATACTATAACATTTGATAAAAATCCTAAAAACATATTAAGGGCAAACGAAAACCCCCAGCCTACCCATCTCCCTCTCCAAAGTGGAACAGCCATCTTATGCTGTCTTCGGAAAGAGGGGATGTCTGGGGCCAAGCGGGCCTCCATCGGGAGGGAGTTCCACAGCCTAGGTGCAGCCACCGAGAACACCCTCCCCATCGTCGCCACCTGGGAAACCCGGGGGACTTTGAGTCGGGCGCCCCCAGCCGACCGCAGGGCCAGTGATGCGACCCAGGGCCTGAGGGGATCCCACAGGTAGTCAGAGTCCAGGCCGTTAGGGCTTTAAAGGTCATTACCAGCAACTTGAATTGGGCCCAGAAGACAACAGGCAGCCAGTGCAGAGAACAGAGCACAGGTGTAATGTGTTCACAGCAACCTGTCCCCGTTAAGAGACGGGCCGCCACATTCTGCACCAGCTGCAACCTCTGGACTGTCCCCAAAGGCAGCCCCACGTAGTGTGTTGCAGTAGTCTAGTCCTGCCTGTCCTTAGACTTCCCCTCTTTCCATAGACAGTGGTAAGACCTGGCTGTTCCACTGGGCCTTTGTTGAGGGAGACAGGCGATGGGTGGGAGTTGGGTGAGTGGTGGGATATTTTTGTCTGCTCTGCCAGGGTTTTAATGTTTTATGGTTTTAACTTTTTATTGTATTGGATTGTTTTTATGATGTTGTAAGCCACCGAGCAGGAGGGGGTGGCATAGAAATATGAGAAATAAATAAATAAATCAACACCATTAAAAATGTGGAAACCTCTGCTGTAAATGACTCTTTTCTAGCCATGATCAGACTATCATCGATCTCTTTGTACACAGTAATGCTTCCTGAGCACGGATTCTGGAATGAAGAGGGCAAGAGGTGGTCCTGCCTTTTTGCCTCCGAGGGCCCAACAACAGATATGAAATAGATCAAAGGCCAAAAATAATACATTCACGCATTTTTAACCTCAGAACATTATAATTTAATTATATATCCTAAAGTGGAGACAGAAAAGGTCATAGGTGTACTGTGAACTATGGGTGGTTTTCTAAAATACTAACTCTGATAGCGTTTCCTTAAAACGTACAATTTTTTTAAAACACAACTTAATAGTTTTACTTATTTAAAAAAGAAAAGGCCACACGTTTGCTTCAAGGGCTGAATCCACCCCATGGGCTTTCAGTTGGACTATACTGCTTTAGACCAGGACAATTTTCTACTCTAGTATTTCCTGATAGTTTTAAAACAGGAATATAGTTCCAATAACCCCAACACTCATTCAGTGTCATCGCTATACTTCTACTGGTGAGAGACTGACAGGTACCTCTTACTGCAAACATCAGGGGTCGACAACTTTAAGGAGAAAAGATGGCACCCATGTGTACTATGAATTTAATGAGAAACAGGAATAGGGAAAGCGTTTCAGACTTTTTCATTTCAGTTATGCTCTCAGCATGCACATTCACCACACAACTAGGGGCTTGGTTATGCCAATTATTTTGAGAGGAAATATACGGATTATATTTGGAAATGCAGTTGGGACTCTTGGGAGGCCCTGCACAACCAGCTTTGCACAGTCAAATTAGTGTTTTCCAATGGAAAATGGAACCTGCCATTGGCTAGTTCAGGAAATTATGGGGTTCATTTCTGCTTGCAACTGCACATGTGTCATTGCTTGCTTGCATACAGGCCATTCCAGTGTATATACGCTCATTTTTCCTGCATAAATGGTTTCTGACACCTCTTTCCACCCTCTTAAGTTAAACAATAGTCTGTGCAACCAAGAAGAAAATTAATAGCCAGCAAAAGCTTCTTTTGAATTCTACAGAGAACACATTGTTCTGCAAAGTAAAGAGTAAACTACAGTAGAGCCTCATTATTAAGAGAAGCTTCAGCATGGACTGTTAAACACCTGAAGCAGGGCCTTGTGGGAGATAATGTAACCCCTATGGGCCAATGGGAAAGCACCTTGTCACAGGGTTCCTCTTCACTCCCAGTGCTAGCAGTGTCACGGCAGCATTAAGTATCTGGCTACACCTGGGAGGGAGGGGCATCAGCTCCTGCCAACATCTGGCATTGTAGCCCTGTTACACAGGTTTCCTCAGTGCCAGAAACAGAGCACGTGGGACTGATGGGGCATTTTCCCATTGGCTCAACACTGACATTTGGCATTGGCCTACTTCTGCTCTACCTCCCACATAGCCATGCTCCTGTCTTCTGCTGTACACTACAAATCCCCCAATTTTTTTTCACTACAGAATTTATTCAAATCCTTTCCATTTCTTCCCCAAAATGTATAGATTGTTGCACCGACTTACTGAAATACTTGTTTCTCCAAAATTAATCCTTCTGCCTGAATTAGATAATTTTTTATCAATATTAGGGAAAAAAAGAGATGGCTGGAAATTATACAGACAAGCTTGTCAGGCTTTCCATATTTACCTGGATAAGCGCTAGGGGGAGGTCCTTTTCATGCAAATTCACATTGCTTTATTTTTGTTTAGTTTCCCAAAGTCATCAGATTTAAATGCAGATTTGTATTACCGATCCATATTTAAATCAATTTTTAAAATAAAAAAAAAATATTTTTTAAACATTACTGTGCACGTGCAAAACAGCTACTGGACCATTCTGCACATGTGCAACCATTTCCAAAATGGCAGCAGCAGCATCGCTGCCATTTTGGAAAATGGCAGCCAGTCTGTAATTTTTAAAACAAATTTATTTTAGCGCTAAACCAAAACAGGCTTGTTGCCGAGTTGTTCCGGTTTACTACGGATTAATCAGTAAAGGCCTCTTCCATGCAATTACAGATTGAATCCAAATTCCCACTACTAATAAGCACACTGACAGGAATCAAATTTGAGGCTAGGGTACCCAAGAGCATGTGAAAGAATTTATGAAAATAAATAAATGCTACTGGATCAGACAGGAAGTGGGTGTTTCTATAACTTTATTAGGTACTGGATATTTTAATTCTCTTTCTGAAAATATAACAATTGAATGCAAAATATATTTTGAAACCACCAGTTAGGACATTTTTCCTTATCTTGTTCAAAACAAAATAGATTGTGCAGTAACTTGATCTGTGAGAACTACAGCCTGTCAAGCGCAAGGAGAATACATTATTCAGTAATCTTTGAATAAAGTGCCATAGGGTCTGTAGAAAAACGAAGGCTGCAGTCCAGAAACCGCTTATTCCACAGTAGTCCCATTGATGCCCTCTAAGTGGTAGATTGCAGCCTAAAGTGGCAATTCTCCAGTCACTTTCTCTGGAATAATCCCAATGAAGTCCCCTGGGAGAAAGTGGCTGGCGATGGCAGTCCAAAGACTCTTGCATTCAATGCTAATTTATTGGCAGGACAAGCTACACAGGGGTGGCCAAAATTTTAAGAGTCCCCACAGGTCTAGGTCTGGGCAGGTACAAACCAAGCAGGATACAGTTGTTCCATGTTGTTTGATCTCCCATATGCCTTTGCCATTTTCCCCAGCCATCACGATCCTCAACTCAGTTCTTTTTCATGAGGAGAGCTGGTCAAGTGTCAACAGACACTGGGATCATGTCACAATAGGCATCCAAGTCTAATTATCAATCAAATGGTCAACCCAGCTCTTTCCATGAGCAACAAAGATCCACCCACCTCTTTAGTTTAGCAATGACCTCTCCCACCCACCCAGGAGCAGAGAACCCTCTGCGCCCACCGCAGGACTGGAGCAGTGGCCCCTCTCTCCCTCCACGACGGGCAGCCCCCTGCTGCGCACACCCCAACAGCACTGCCCTTGCCCCCACAAGAAGCAGCGCCCCGTGCCCTCAGGAGCAGCGACCCCCCCCAAAAAAAAAAAAATCGGGTGCAGTGCTCCCCAATGCGGAGGGAAAGGGCACTTGCTGGGACCCGGATGACTCTGGGGAGGTCTAGCGCGCTCCCCGCACAAAGACCCGGATGCTTTCCCCGCTTCCAAAGAAACGCAGGACCGAGACTTTCTCCCTGCACGCAGGGACCCCAACCCAACCATCTGCTACTCCTCCCGCACTTCACACCCACGCCGTAAGCCCAGGGAGCCGGCTCTTTACCTGGCAGCTTCAGCGCCCGTGACAGCACCGTAGCCATGCTGGAAACCCACTGTGCGCATGTGCTGGACCTCGAAGCCTGCTGGGAAATGTAGTTCTCTAGCGTGCTGGGCACATGGGGCCTAGCTACTCGACCGTGACCAGTTAGCAATACTATTTTGCCACTGGGCATTTTATTCTAGCGGATTCTGCGTTATTACTGACTATTAAAGCCTTAGCAAAATTTTAAACATCACCGTGGAGCAAGAACCAACCATTAAGATTAGCTTGGAATTGGTTAATTTTTTTCTTATGTAGCACTGTGCTCATACAGCATACAAAAGATCTGTAGTAAGGTCCTTCCTATGATAAAGGACTTTCACTTTTTAATCTAGCAGAGGAAGGCATTAACAAAAGCAAACAAACAAAAAACAAAAGAAGAATGGCTAGAAGTTCAAACGGAACAACTTAAAATTAGAATTTAAAAAACAAAATAAAAAACCAACCCACATCTTTAACAGTGAAGGTGACTGATTACCCATTGATACAGACGCCAAGGGAGATGGTGGGATTCTATTCAATCTGCAAATCAATACTAGATCCGTTCTATGAAAGATATGTTTCAAGTATACACAAGCGTGGCCATATGTTACACAAGAAGACAGAGCAGATATCTGTGGGGTTCCTCCTGAGCTTTGTACGTCTGCATTATGAAGAAACTGCCAGCCTCTGCTCTGAGAAAGTGACTAGATAAAAAGCAGATGAGGAGCCTTAGGATGGGGGCAATTAATAGTACCATTTTTTCCCTTATCAGGTGATTCCATTTTTCTGCTGTATACAGTTTGTGTGACTGCTGAAATTATCTAATAATAATTTTATTATTGTGTGACTGCTGAAATTATCTAATAATAATTTTATTTACATAGTACTCATCTCCCCTGCCAAATGACACTACGGGTGCTTCACAAAATACAATAAGCAATACAAATAAAATAACCTACAATCCATTTAAAGCAATTTATAGGGAGAAATAAAGAAGAAAAAGATACACTAAGGGAAACCGGGAGTGGATCCTCTAAAAATACCTGGAGAACAAAAAAGTCTTTTTAAACTTGTTTTTTAGAGGACCCAATCTTATTTATGTTCTGGCAGCATCCACAGTGAATTGGGCACGGTTGTTGGTGTGCACAGAAGACACCATGACCATCATTGCATTGAATATTTTTCAAACTAAGAACCTGATTATGTCTGTTGTAAATTGTTTGCAGACAGTGGGGGAATGAGTTGGGAAGGCTGTGTGGCTTGGGAAGGACTCAGTATTTCTGATTTTCAGTCATGCTCTCATACTAATAGGCATCAACAACATTTGCAAATGTGAACAGTCAGATAACTATTGAGTCACACTTTTTAAGCAAAGAAAAGCCAATCTCATTGGATGAATATAGCAAAATCAAGAACGTAGGAAGTGTTGGCACTTGCTTTGGAATATAGGTTACTAAAATCAATTTAGCTAAGGTCATTTTATGCAAGTTTATTTCATAGGTTGTCCATCAGGACAAATATGCATCAGGCTGTTTATATACTTCAAACTGTCCCTTCAACTTGATTTGTACAGTACTTAGAATGTAACCTTCCATCATTAAAGTCAATGAGCACTAAACCACTGATTTTATGGATGGAGAATTTCACCTTCGTCATCTTTAATTCCAACTGTGCTTCCAAATGCTGCTGCTAATAATAATAATAATAATAATGACAATAACAACAATAACAATGATAACAAATAAGCTGGTTTCTCGCTGAAGCCATTTTATATCACCCCTTACCAAGTATCTGAGGACAAAAATGTCAAGCTATACTGGAACATGGATATTATTAAGGGCAGGTTAATAGTGCACAGCACAGTCAACCTGACACACTATTAGTAAATAAAAAGGCAAGTAATATACTATTGGTTGATGTCACAGTCCTTTCAGATGATGATTTGCAGAAGACTATTGCATAGAAATGATCAGGACCTAACAAGCAAGATGAAAAAAACCCTCCTGTCTTTCATCAGTATTAATACCAGTAATAACTGTAAAAGGCTTTGAAACCCTGAACAAGGCATTTGTGGATGTGATCCAAAATCTCAGGACCAAAATGTCCTCTGGACAACCAGAAGAGAGTAAAAGATATTTGCTTTGTAGCCATGGTTGTCTTGGCTCAAGGGCCCATCAGCCATGGTTACACTATCAGCTGTACAGCTGAAATGAGGCCCTTCATGTCCTCTTCCCAGCAGCAAGTGAAACAACTGCACCAAAAAGTGTGGGCTCCACAGGGCTGTGGGCCCTGCCTTGATAGCGATACCTTTACAGCTGTGTAAAATATACTAGCCTAAACATTAGAGAGAACTGACCTGCTGGGGTAGCTGTGGGGAAACTTTTCCTTCCCCTGGACCACCTTCAAAACTAATACATGCCCTGTGGGCTGGACTACATCTGGGGACAAGGATGCTTAAAGGGTTGCTTAGGATGGAGGAAGGGCAGGTTCCAGATCATGGATCTATGCCACAGATCCATACCCTGTTGTTGAGTGCATGGCCTCATCTCCACTTCTTTCCCTCTAGTTCAGTCTTTCAGGTCTTGAAGGTTGGGAATGGATCCATGGACCAGATCAAGTAACTGAAAAGGAACCAAATAAAAGACAGCTGCAGGCCAGATTTGGCCCAAGGGCCATTACATTACCAGTTCTGCCTGGGTCTGCGTCAGACAGACTGGCGGTCTCCCTGAGCCATGGTCCACCTGTGCAGTGCCCCCCTCCCGCACCATAGAGTGGTAGGCACTCACCTGATGATCTTGGCTGTGGCCTGCAAGTCCATAGTGCTGAATGGGGCTATGGACGGATGGGTGTGGAGTTGCACCATGGGTCTCCCCAACAGTTTGATTTGGCCAGCCTGCTCCATGCAACATTCTCCTGGATCTTCCAGAGCATCTCAATCTGCTCTGGGTTAAACAACTGGCAGGCACCTTTTAGACAGACCATTCAACCTCGGGCTGACGGGGGCAGTCCTGGAACTGTCATCCGTATGTTTTCACCCATAGAGGCACTGAAGACACATTTTCAGATATGATTTGATAAATGGAGAGTGAAGCCCTGACACATAGGTGACACGTGGAGGGGGTGGGGAGATTTTCAGAAGCCCTATAAAATGTCTGCCCAGTCCCTCCCTGCGCCCCCTCCCCCCCCCCCCCCCCCCCCCCCCCCCCCCCCATCAACAGTTACTGGTTCTGATCAAAAACCCATGTCATTGGGAGCTTTTCCATTGCAGATCAGGTCACCTCAGTGAAGTAAAAGCACACAGGCTATTCCAGACTACAGAGGTAAAGTGGCCTGTACCTACAGGGAATGTTTCATAATTGTCTTCAGATTGCTGTATAAGAGGGATCTTCTACACATGCAGTTTCACACACCTCTTGATTTAAGACCAGTGGCAGTTTTGTGACTCTGAAAATTTTTGTTAGAGAACGTGGCTGCTTCAGCCTCATACCTACGAAGGAATCTTGTAATATGAGAGATGAAAGTCTGTCCTGTAGAGTTCTAAGAACCAACTTCTGAAACAGATTAGAAAGTGAGACTGCAGCAGAAGTCAGACGGGCAGAGGAGCCTAACTCTTCTGTTCTGTGTTTCTGGCATCTGGCTGATATGCCCAGGGTGATTCTTGAGTTTCACAATACTTGTAGATTTGTAAGACAAATATAGCTTTAAAAGAATGTCGATAGTCTAATTCCCCAACTGCAGTGTTATTGCTAGGTGTGGGGGGAAGGCCAATTTATAGCAAGGGCAAATGATCTGTGCTGAAAATGGAAGCAATTTGAGGAATGGACAAAGTGTTTGGGGTTTTAACAATATAAAAACGTGAAAAATGAAGTTAACCTACTTTACACTGTGAATGCAATTTGCACTGATTTGCATATAAATTGAACACATCCAATATACTAATCCCAAGCCAGAAAATATTTCTAAAATAAAAACCACGGCTTCAGATAAACCATTAATTTACAACTACATGATTAGAATGTTGCCATAATTTTAAAAATGCCAAGTATTTGAAAGTCAAAGCCTTTGGGGTTAAACTTGAAAAGTTAAAAGATTCAAAGTCAGGAATGTAGAATGTTATAGTTTACAAAATCTAAATACCAGAAAGCTTGGAAATACTTATTTTTATATAGCATTTTTAGTGTTTAAAGTGCCTTACACTTCTTATTTAGTTCACCTCATAACAACCTTGTGATTTATCATTCCCATTTTACAGCTAGAGAATTGAAGCTCAGAGATAGCAATTTGCCCAACACCACCCAGTGAGTTTGTGGTTAAGACAGGATTTGAAACCTGGTCTCAGACCAATATCTTATCCACTAGGCTATAGCAATTCTCATCCCCCACTTTAACTCTGCGTTCTTTTCCCTTCCTTATTCTCCCCTGTCAGAGATCAGATGCTACTAGTTGCTACATGGAAGAATGGATCACAATAGTTTAATTTTGAGAGGCCTGGTTCAGCAGCTACCAAAATCAATGGGAGCTTTTCTCTGCATGTTTTAAAATTAGCATTTTAAAATTTGCATTTAAATGAGCATTTTAAAATAGCGGACCTCACACGACGCTTAGGCCTTTTTTACACAGATGCCACCCACAAACACCCACAAACACCCATCAGATGGGTGTGAGCGAGTCCGTATAAAAGTTCATGAGTGGGTGGGTGCGGGTTCCCAACCCACCCACCAACACCCACAGAGCAGTCGAGAAGGAGCCGACATGCTCTGTGGATGGAGATGGGTGGAGGTGGGTGGAAATGGGTGTTCAACACCCACCCGTCCATGTAAAAACCAAAACACCCACAGCCAAGGGATGGGTCCGCCTATACCACAGAGAGATGGCTAGAGAGGCCACGCAGGTGCCTCCAAGCAGACACGCCGAACAGGGGAGATGCCGGCTGCCTGGATGGGAGCCCTTAAAGGAAAACCGAAACACGACAGCAATGCGCCGGCTCCCAAAATGTCTGGAAGGAAAGCATCCGACAAAATGAAGGGAGCCAGTGCTGCGCACACATGGGACAGACCAGGGTAAGTCAAGGGCTCCCGGGACGCCCAGGGGAGGGTGGGGCGGCCCAACAACATGGGGAGGGGGGGAAAGATGGCTAATCACAGCACACCTGTCCCGTCAAAGGGCTGAGAACATACCGCAGCGCTCACTCCACCCACATCCTCCCCCAGTCCACCACAGCAACGGGGCACGGGGAAGGGAACGCAACCAACAGCGAGGTAAGAGCGAGGGTATCCCAACAACCTGGGAAGGGGGGGCCCACATGCCAATACCAGAAACCATCCCGAGGGAACACAGTGCGGGCAGCTGACCATTACCACCACCCCTCCCAGGAGAACACCCATACACAGGAGCAATGCACCACTGGGGAGACGGACGAGGAGAGCCTCCAGGACAGTCAGGTAACCCTGCCGTGCCCCCCGGGGGAAGGGGGGAAAGATCACCCAACGGGAGCAAAAGGGGGGCTGCAGGACAGATGCTAACCCCCATGTAATACCCCCAACAGGAGACGACCAGCTCCACTGTCACCACAGCTACCGGGTGGGCCCCAAGCCGCCAAGCTCGATGGCCCCCCACACGCGGTACCCAAAAGGGGGAGCCCTGGTCGAGGCAGGAGGCCCAGGACTTCATACGCATGTGGGGGGCCGAAAAGGTGCAGCACAACCTGGTGTATAGCTACAAGACCAGACAGGTCTCAGAAGCCATCGCCCAGGAGATGCAGTGGCAGGGGTACAATAGGAATGTCACCCAGTGCATGCAGCAGGCAAAGGACTTGAGGTCCGGATACAAGTATATCAAGGACAACAATCTCAAGTCCGGCCATGCCATGCGTACAATGGAGTTCCATGATGAGCTGGGCTGGTTCCTCTGCATAGATGGGGACATAGTTGCCTCCTGCATACACGGCACCGCCTTCGACAGGGGCAAAAAGAGGATGCTAATAACATCCCCCCTGCCCGACCCCCCGGAGCAATTTCCTCGGGGCGGGACGTGGAGGTCAAATTTCTGTATGCCGTAAATGACTGCTTCCTAGAACAGCTGGTTCTGGAACCAACGAGAGGAGGAGCTGTTCTAGATCTAGTCCTTAGTGGCCCGCAGGACCTGGTGCAAGGAGTAACCGTGGCAGAGCCACTAGGCAATAGCAATCATAATATGATCACATCTGACATAATTTCTGGAGTGAGAAAGACAAACAAAAGTACAGCAGTAGCATTTAACTATAAAAAGGGAGACTATGACAAAATGAGGGAACTAGTTAAAAAGAAACTAAAAAGCCCAGTTGCAAGGGCTACAAGTTTGCAAGAGGCATGGAGGCTGTTTAAAAGCACCCTTCTGGAAGCCCAGATTAAATGCATCCCGCAACTTTAAAAAGGAAGCAGGAAGACCAAAACTCTTCCACTATAGCTAAACGGGGGGGGTGAAGGAGGCTATTCGAGCCAAAAAGGTATCCTTTAAGAAATGGAAGGCTAGTCCCAATGAAAATAATATGAAAGAGCATAAGCACTGGCAACGTAAATGTAAAGTGTTAATAAGGCAGGCCAAGAGATGTTTTGAAGGGAGGCTTGCTAAAGAGGCAAAAACAAGCAACAAAAACTTTTTCAAATACATCAGAAGCAAGAAGCCTGCTAGGGAGTCAGTTGGGCCATTAGATGACAAGGGAGTAAAGGGGGCGCTCAGGGAAGATAAGGACATTGCAGAGAAGCTGAATGAGTTCTTTGCGTCAGTCTTCAATGCAGAGGATTTGGGGGCGGTACTAACGCCGGATCCTTGCTTTGTGGGCGAGAAACAAAAATTGGTCACCTACCTCAGTGAATTTGTTTCTCGCCTGTAGTCCTGTCAGGGATCCGTTGGGTAGCTCCGCGGATGACCGTCAGGAGGCAGAAGAAGAATGAAGTCCTCTGCGCATGCGTGGAGCTGCCCCCAGCCATCTTGTCAGTCCATATCAAAGCCGAGGAACGTCTCCACCTCTGGAAGTACTTAATACAACATTAGATGGGGAAAAAAAAAACTTGGAACGAGGAGCACCACTGGAAGGTGGACTAGAGGAGTGCAACAGAGAACTATTTTCCTAACAGAACGAGTAAAATACTCCTGTCCTTAACACTTACTATTAAACTAAAAGGAACTTACTACCTAATCTGTATGCTGTTTGACAGGGAGGGCCGGATCCCTGACAGGACTACAGGCGAGAAACAAATTCACCGAGGTAGGTGACCAATTTTTGTTTCTCCGTCTGTCTCCTGTCAGGGATCCGTTGGGATGTACCCAAGCCCAAATACCTTAAGGATGGGAACAAACAGCCCCGGGAGACTCCAGAACTGCTTGCAGTACCCTCCTGCCAAACGCCGCTTCAGCGGACCTAAAGAGATCCAACTTGTAATGCTTGACGAAAGTATGCAGGGATGACCAAGTAGCCGCCCTGCACACTTCCTCATATGAAGCTCTAGCCTTGAAGGCATAGGAGGTAGCGGCCCCCCGTACCGAATGTGCCCAAATCTGTAAGGGGGGAACTTTGTGCTTTGCCCTGTAGGCCTCAATGATGCAATGTCTGACCCATTTAGAAATTAAAGTCTTAGAAGCCTTCTTCCCCCCAAAACCAGGCCTGATATTGATAAACAAGGCCGAGGAAGAACAAATTCTTCTGGTTCTTCTCAAATAAATCCTCAAGGCCCTCCGGACATCTAAAGTGTGCCACACCTTCTCTTCAGGATGGACTGGATTCGGGCAAAACGAAGGCAAAACGAGCTCCTGAGACCTATGAAAAGTCGAATTAATCTTTGGTATAAAAGCCTCATCCATCCTGAGAGTAACCGATTGTTCCTGAAAAGAACAATAATTCTCATCCATGGACAGAGCCCCCAGCTCTGATACCCTCCGAGCCGAAGTAACAGCTACCAAGAAAACTACTTTAAGGGTCAGCATGTAGAGGGAAACATGCTTGAGGGGCTCAAATGGGGCCCCAGTCAAGGCGTCCAACACTAAACTAAGGCTCCAAGAGGGGCACCTGTGTATTACCGGAGGGCTGATGTTCCTAGCAGCGTTAATAAACTGCCTAATGTGCTTGTGTAGCAATAGTCTCTTATTTGAAATAGACTGAAAAACTGAAGAAATGGCAGCTGCCTGTCGGGCCAAAGTATTAGGCCTTAATCCCTTGTCTAACCCCTCCTGTAAAAACTGAAGGATGGATGGGACCGTAGCTAGGCAAGGATCTAATCCCCTATTAGTCGCCCAAAGAGCAAAAACCTTCCAGGTAGCCGCATATGACCTCCTAGTTGCTGACCTCCTAGCTTGTTGTAGGGTGGTAAGAACAGCCTCAGAGTAGCCTGCCCTTCTTAGTGCTGTGCACTCAAGTGCCATGCTGTTAGTTTTAGGAGTGCAATCGACTCGCATAGCACGGGTCCCTGACTTAGTAGGTCTGGGCGGAGAGGTAAGGTCAGAGGAGGGTCTAGACTCAAGTCCACCAAGTCCGAGAACCAAGGCCTCCTGGGCCACCAAGGGGCGATTACAATCACGTGTGCCCCCTGCTGGAGAATCTTCGCTATTGTGCGGGTTAACAGAGGGGTCGGTGGGAAAGCGTATAGTAACCCCCTAGGCCAAGTCTGATTGAGAGCATCTACAGCCTCCACATGGACGTCCCTTGACTTCGACATGTAACGAGGAGTTTGCCGGTTCCGAGTTGTGGCAAACAGGTCGATGATTGGATGCCCAAATTTCGCCGACAGTGTCCTGAATACCTCTGGGTGGAGGCTCCACTCGTGGGGATCTATTGACTGGTGACTCAGCCAATCCGCCTGGACGTTCTGGGTACCCTTTATGTGGAGAGCCTTCAAGGACAGGAGGTTCTTCTCCGCCCATGTGAGAAGGCGGACCGATTCCCGGTGCAAGAGCCTGGATCTGGAGCCCCCCTGGTGATTGACATAAGCTTTTGCGGTTGTATTGTCTGTGTATACCAGAACATGGGATCTGCCGATGCTGTTTGAAAGTTGTTGTAGGGCAAGACGGATTGCGGTCAATTCCAGAACGTTGATGCTGAGGCTTGCCTCCTGCTGATTCCAGCAACCCTGAACAGATCTGGTGCCCATGTGGGCTCCCCATCCCCTTAGGCTCGCGTCCGTCGTCAGTACTACTCTTTCTGGTTCCTCCAGTGGAACACCCGCTTGGAACACGGCCGGGTCTAACCACCAAGACATTGATTTTCGTAACCACGTTGGAATTGTGACCCATGGATTGCAGCCGTTGGTGAGCTCTTGCTGAAAAGGCCTCAGCAGCCGTTGCAAGGGGCGAAGGTGAAATCTTGCCCACTGAACCTGCTTCGTACAGGACACCAACAGGCCCAGCAATTGAGCCAGGCTCTTCAGTCTTGCTCTCTTCTGGCACCGCAACAGACGCACCCGCTGTCTGATCCTTTCTTGCCTGTCGCGTGGAATGAATGCGGCTCCTAAGATAGTATCTATCCATACCCCGAGGTGTTCGATCCTGTGAGTCAGCTCCAGATGGCTCTTCTCCTGATTCACCAGGAACCCGTGGGACCTCAGATAGTGGATGGTTCTGTCTAGGTCCCTCTGGAGCTTGGCACTGGACTGTGCTCTTATCAGTAGGAGCCCGTGGGACCTCAGATAGTGGATGGTTCTGTCTAGGTCCCTCTGGAGCTTGGCACTGGACTGTGCTCTTATCAGTAGGTCGTCGAGGTATGGGTAGAGATGGATACCCTCCTTGCGAAGATTCGCCACCAAGGGAACAAGAATCTTTGTGAAGGTTCTTGAGGCCGATGACAACCCGAACGGGAGAGCCCTGAATTGGTAATGGGTCTGTTGGTAGGTGAAGCGCAGCCAGTGTCGGTGTGGTTCCCAAATTGGAATGTGAAGGTAGGCGTCTCTGAGGTTCAGTGAGGCCAACCAGTCCCCGTTCCTGATGGTGCAACAAATCGAAGTCACCGTCTCCATCTTGAATCTCTGTGTGCGAACGACTCTGTTGAGGCGCTTGAGATCCAGTACAGCTCACCAGGCACCCGACTTCTTGGCTACCAGGAAGAGTAGAGAGTAAAGGCCCTGGCCCCGTTGGGCCGGGGGAACTGGCTCTATCGCTGCAATGGATTCGAGGCGATGTAGTTCGTGCAACATGGCAGAATGCTTCTCCATCCGGCCGGACTTTGGAGATAAAATGAAAGCATGGGATGGAGATCTTTTGAACTCTATTTTGTACCCTGCCGTTACGCATTGCAAAGCCCGTGCGTCCGAGGTTGACTGAGCCCACACATCTGAAAAATTTTGCAATCTGCCTCCCACTGCTGCGTCCTCGTGGTAGTCATGCCTCTTGCTTATGGCCAGGCTGGGCAAACCCCTTTGACTTCTGTTTGTCGTGTCTGAAGTTGTGACCCCTTCCTCCTCTACGAGAGAAGAAACGACCTGGTTGATCCTGTCGGTACTGCCCCTGGAACCTCTTGGAGGAGCTAAATCCGGAACCGTATCCTCCTCTAGCTCTGTGGCCACGAAAAAAGTGCTTCTTAGCTCCTACCTGCTGTAGATTTCTTTGCTTGGACTTGTCGTTAGCATCAGCCAAAACTTTGTCCAAGCAAACCCCGAACAGTTTGAAGCCCCTGTAGGGGGCGGCGGTGAGGAGGTTTTTTGCTGTGTTGTCCCCCTCCCATGATCTTAGCCACAGCTTGCGTCTGGCTGAGACGGAGCTAGCTACAGACCTGGCAGCCCATGTCATCGAATCCATCGTGGCATCAGCGAGGAAAGCAGCTGCCAGGTTGATCNATCACCCTATGATGGTCCCTAGATAGACCACAAGTGCTACTTCCCATGGACATAGATAATCAGGATTCAGTTGTATTATTAGAAGTGAACAAGAAGCTTTTCCCACTCTGCTGCCTCACCAAGCAGCCTCAACTTGCACTTCCAAGCACTAGCTCCTTCCACAAACTTGTCTCTTTTTTCTTTCCCTTGAATCGTGATGAAGGCATAACTGGATTGCACTGAGAGGGGAACAGCTGGGAGGCATCCATTAGATACAGACTGTTTGGGTTACTGCTTTATTTTTATTTCTTGTTCGTTTGGATGGCTTTGTTCCTGAGTTGCTAACATTTCAGGAAACAGGATCAGTGTTTTTGAATGCATTCCATCATGGGCTGCTTTATGTAATTTGTTGCATAACTTTGCAAAGTGTCTTGCTGCTAATGCAGTAGAGCTCTAGGGGTGCAAACTAGACAGTAGCCCACACCAGGTGGGTGTCCACATGCCCATTTATTAGGTGTTTGCCTGTGGCATCCTATGGTTTAGATGGTAACTGTATGATGGTCCCTGGATAGACCACTTTCTTAGCCTCAAAAACGCACTTTGAATGCTTAAGCCATAGCCCTGCATCTCCTAATCTCTGCAGCACTTCATTTAGGTTCTGGAGGTGTTCCTCCTTGGTTTCTCCTGTCACCAGGACATCATCCAGGTAAACTGTCATATGCTGTAATCCTGCCAACAACCCTTCCATTGTCCTTTGGAAGATGGTGCAAGCAGAGGAAATTCCAAATGACATTTGGGTATATCTGTAAAGTCCCTTATGGGTGTTAATGGTGACCACAGCTTCGAAATCTTCATCTAATACGAACTGTTGATAAGCGTTTGACATATCTAGTTTAGAAAATGAAACTCCACCTGCCAGTTTGTTGTACAGCTCTTCTATACGTGGAATAGCGTAATGTTCTAAGCTGGTAGCTTTATTGACTGTTAGTTTATAGTCTCCACATATCCATATGGACCCATTTGGTTTCTGCACCAGCACTATGGGGGCAGCCCATTTGGAGAATGTTGCAGGTTAGATGACCCCAGAAGCCTCTAGTCACTCAGTTCTACTTCCACTTTAGCTCGTAGAGTGTAAGGAACTGGACAAGCCTTGTAAAACCGAAGGCAGGCTGTAGGATTTAGGCATATCTTCACCCAGACATTTTGAAATTCTCCTAATTCTTCTCAAAATATTCGTTCATGTTTGTTCAAATGGTTTTGGATTGATCCTAACCTTAAATGATATAAAAGGTCCCAAGAGGCCCTCCCAGCCAATTTCTTCCAAAAAGGTTGGGTCTTGCACTGGCTACTATGAAAATGGGAAGGTGAGCCCTCTACTGACCATATTGCACTCTTACTTCCACTTTTCCCAGTATATGGATCTTCTCTTGAGTGAAAGACTTGAGCATAGTTTGGGTAGGAGTCAGGGTCAGCATGCTTCTGCAATGACTTTGAAAGTCTCTTTCCCAAACACTGTGGCAGCAGCACCTGTGTCCAATTCCATGTCCACTTCATGCCTGTTCAGCTCCAGCTTGACCGATAATACATCTCTTCTGACTCCTCTACAGGATCATGGCTCCCAACTCCTACCCAGTGAGCTCCGTTTCCTTTATTCTTCCCTTGCTCTTTCCTTTCCTTCTCTTTAGCCCTGCAGCATCTAGCCAAGTGCCCCTTTTTCTTACAATAATAAAATTCTGAGTCCATGTGCCTGCACTCTGTGGAACTGAATATACCCCCCCTCATGGTAACACTTCCTTCTTTAGGCCAAGAAGGTTGGTGGTTGAGACCCTCAGGGCATGGCTTGACTATTCCTCATCTTGCAGCCTATTAATTGACTTGGCAAAGTCTTGTGAAAGGTCCTTAGGCCCCCTGGCAGCGATTTCCAATGTCATCGCAATATCCATGGCTTTTTTGAGGGTCAGATCAGGTTCTGCCAGGAACGTTTGCTGCATAACTTCATTGTTGATAGTTACTGCATACAATGTTGTCACGTAGCATAATCTCTAGACCACATCTGAGCTCACACCTAGCTCACACCTAGCAGTCAGCTGGCATTGGTTCACCACAAACTGCAAGATAGACTCTGTAGGTGCCCTGATGCACAAGTTACATTTGAACCTCAAGACACTAACAGATGCTTTGGGCTCATAGTCATCAGTAGCAACCTTAACTATGTCATCAACTAGGTCTGCCTCTGGAGACCTTGGTTCCAGGAGATCACAAATCAGCCCATAAGTCTCTCAGTGACTATTTTACCTGAAGTTTATTAGGCACTGGCTTCCACCCTGGCCATAAAACATAAAGCAAACAACATAAAACACAAAACGTACAACATAAATATACACAAAACCCATAATTAACAATTAATTAAAAAAATTAACAAAAATTTAAATATATCAACCAGTAATTTACTTAAAGCAACCTATAAATAAAAACCTCCAAAAAGGATAAAAAAAACTAAAACTCCATAAACAACCTAAGGTTAAAAATAAATTAAATTAAATAACTTCTTAATACAGTTAAACTTAACTCATTAGGGAGCTTGTAACAACACAGAGCTCACTTAACTCCTAAGGAGGCGCCTTACTCTTTACCAAACTTATGAGAGCACACCCTCTTCAAAATAAAAACAATAACTACAGCAATTATTACTACAATATGTCAATCAATATTTATTACAATTAAAATATAAACAAATAATAAAAACAAACACAATAATTAAATACACACAAACATAAAATAACATTGTAAAAGAAAATACATGCAGGCTTTATGATGCTAATATCACATATTTCATAACAAGCATCAGATATACAGACCTAATTGCCGCTGCCTTAGCAGCAAAGGAAGCTAAATTCGGCACAATATCATTTCCTACCTGCTGTATAAGACATATACGCTTCTCTCTTTTAGAAAATGAGGGGAGACAATCTAGGTAAGGGGCAAGATAGGTTGCTCTAGCATCCCAAAAATATGGACACTGCATTACATAATGGACTAAATCTTACATCATCTTCATGCCACACGGACAAATCCTGTGTTGTCTGGGCATGCCAAAACGCGTCTCACAGTGACAGCCCACAACACTGAGGAGAATAAACTTCCTCTTGGCCTCTTCTGTTACCTCTTATGCCTCTAGATAACAGCACAGGCGTTCAGAATAGCATGTCCATGTCTCTTTATGAGGCTCAAATTCATTCACTCTGCCAAAACGTGCCATCCCCCTTTTGTGGCTGAAGAATCCCTCCTCTACTCACTGTCACACTTCAGGTCCTAGCAGGCCTCTTCTCCTCTCTTAGGCAGGCAGGCAGACAGGAAAAAAAATAATCTGATGCTAAAAGCTTCACAGGGCACTCAGTCCTTGAAGGGGTGCCAGCGTGGGGTTTTGATCCTTGTCGCCACTAGTAGGATCCCTTCACAGATAAATAAGGACACCACTGTAGCTTCCAAGAACGGCTCTTTATTACTTACAGCAGAAAACCCTTTCTCCACTAGGGGAGGGTGTCTACTCTCTAAGGGGCCAGATAGAACTCTCAACTTCCCCATACAAGTCTAGGGACCATTATACAGTTACCATCTAAACCACAGGATGCCACATCGCTCCCACCAGCCACCTGGCCAACACCCACTGGAGACATACAACCCACTCACAGTGGGATCCCGGAACATGTGGAGCCCATTGTGCAGATAAATGTGGGCTAATGTGTACCTATGTATCCACACCCCATCAATTAGGTTGCATGCAACCTGACATGCATACAGGTTTGCCAGCACCATAGAGTCCTGGGTGAAAAGCCTATAGTGCTCTGAGGAGCAACCACTTCCAGTCTCTCTAAGAACATACTGAGTCAGACTAATGGTCCATGAAGCCCAGCATCATGTCCCCTGACAGTGGCCAATCTCGATCGCATGGGAGAAGAACCAAAACTCGCAATGGGCAATCCATTCCCCCTTGTTCACTCCCATCTCCTGACAGTAAGAAGTTCATCCCATAAGCTACTTGGTTAATATCCATTAATGGACCTACTCTCCAAGAACTTATCCAGTCCTTTTTTAAACCCAGCTATACTACCGGCATTGACAATGTCCTGTGGTAACAAATTCCATAAGTTAATTATGTGTTGAGTGAAAAAGTACTTTCTTTTATTTGTTTTAAATTTGCCAGCAGCTAGTTTCATGGAGTGACTCCTAGTTCTAGTACTCACTGAGAGGGTAAATATAACTGTTCCCTATCTACTTGTTTCACACCACTCAAGATTTTATAAGCCTCTATGGGTGTCCTTAGACGTAACGCTGTTCAGTGTTCTGAAACACAGTGTCCTACTGTTACAGTTTTAGACATACCGTCAACACAGTGTTCACCTCAAATACTGATTAAACTATCAAGACCTGGCAGTTGTTTACTTCCAGTGTTTGGGGTGAACACTGTGTTGACGGTATGTCTAAACACTGTAACGGTAGGACACTGGGTTATAGAACACTGAACAGCGTTATGTCAAAAGACACCCTCCCCTCTCAGTCTTCTCTAAGCTGAAGAGATCCAGCGTGTCAAGCCTCTCTTTATATGGAAGCCGCTCCATACCTTTTATCATTTTCATTGCCCTTCTCTACATTTTCTAGTTCAGCTATGTCTTTTTTGAGATGAGGCGACTAGAACTGCATACACAGGGCTGGCCTTAGGAAAAGCGGGGCCCTGGGCGATAGAGATCTGTGGGGCCCCCCTTCCGGCGGCAAAGCCGCCGGCTGCCAGCAAGCCTAGGGGGCGCTCCCTGGCTTAGGAGGGCGCTCCCCAGCTCAGCAGAGCTCTAGCAGGGCACTGGGTGGGGCATGTTTCCCACTACCCTACTACCAGTGCTGGGGAAGGGAGATAATGCTAATGTCTCCCCCAACCTGATTTCATAACTGGGGCCTGAAAAGGAGAGGAGGCCCAAGAGGGGCAATATGCCACCCTTTGTATCTTCCGAAATCCTATTTACTTATATTGAGTATTGTTTCCCCCTTAATAATTCTGGATCACTCCCACTCTGCCAACCAAGCCTGACAGAGGAGCAGAAACCCACTAGATAAGAAAGGCGCAAACATTCTTAATAGGTTTCCTCCAATGCAGTTCAATGAGAATAAAACTTGATTAATTTAAAATCCTTCCTTTTCCAGGAGGTATCAAAGTAATAGGTAAAGGACCATTTTTGTATAATTAACTCATAAAACACAAATCCAGAAGAAATCAGGCTTATTAGTTCAGTGTTTGATACTCAAAGCTACTTGTTTTTAATAACTAGAACCTTCAGGCTTGTTCACACAAGCAGAATACTTTAAGGTAAGCGCCACAACATCCATCCAACATGTTCTACTTCCCTCAGATTAATCGTTATCCTGAG
>QEPC01000841.1:3260673-3273279 GCA_003113815.1 Sphenodon punctatus | reverse complement strand
CAGCACATGCCTGGCGCTTGCTCCTTCCAAGCTGTTGCATTCTGAGGAATGACTTGTAGAGGCTTACTGTCACTGGGGTCATAGCTCATACTGACAGCCAGGCAACAACCACCACCACTACTACCTCCACACAATTGCAGGTGCTCTCTGCTTACTGATCTGCCTGCCAATGCTGCATTCCTTGGACCAAGGAAGAGACCAAGGTCTTCATTGTTCTATGAGGGGGAGCAGAAGGTCCAATATGCGCTGGTAAAGCACTATAGGAATGAAGAGGTCTTCCAGGAGATCTCAGTCCAAATGGTGCAGCAGGGCAACACACAGGACATGAACCAATGCTGGCATTGGGTCAAGGACCTGAGGCATAGGTACAAAAATATCCAGGACAAGAACTTCACCTGCAGCCGCAGGAGGCAAACATTGCCGTACTACAAGCTGCTGGACCGGTTCTTCTGCATGGATGGATCCACTGTGGCATCCCATCAGTATGGCTGTACCTTCAACAGGGGCCCGAAGCAGGTGGATATGGCTCCCCCACTGCCCACTCCTGCTGCAACCATTCCCACTGCAACCGCTCCCACATGACCATCGGAGGGGATCCTTCCATCCCCATCCCAGCCCTGAAGCCAGCACAGGTTGACGCAGACATGGACACCATGACTCTCACAGTGTATCCCCTCAAGCTCGAGAGCCAACCCTTGTTTGAGGAGCCACCAGAGGTTCTGGCCAAGGGCATGGAGGACCCAGATGCTGCCTTTGTAGAGGAGGCAGAGGAGAACAGTAAGTTAATGCACCTAGGGAGGAGGGATTGTGTTTACACAGCTGCATGATAAAGCCTTCCGTTTATTGTTATCTAATTATGTGGGGGTTTTTTCTTTACTGTGTTGATAGGTGGTCAGAAGAGCATGAAGGAGCTCAGGGAGGCAACTCCACCGGCTGGAGGTCAAATTGTTGTCCTGGACAACAGTCATGGCAGGCATGGGAAGTGGGTGGCAAGTCATTATGGCAGGCTTGCAGCTGGTGGGGGGTTGAAAGGCACCATGGTGGGATGGCAGGCTGGTGGGGAGATGGAAGCCAAAACTGCAGGCAGGGGTGGGGGAAGGCCTCACCACCAATGGTGATGCTTGACCTCTCTATGTTCTTCACTCCTCTATAGTGATTGTGGGAAGAGAAGTGTGCGGCGCTGAGATCTCACCACAGCAACTGTCCCGCAGCAGCATAGGCCAGGTATTCATTCCCACTCCCCTTTGGGTGGGCAGCGGGTGTATATTGGGAGGGCAGAAACTAAAACACCAGTGTGGGAAGGTGGGCAAAATAATGGCTTTCCTTGTTGCTTTGTGGATGGAGGGTTGTAAAATGGGTGGGTGGATACTGAAACACTGGGGTTGGAAGGTGGGTGAACTTAACTAATGGCTTTCTTTGTTGCCTTGCTATAGGACTATCAATGCAACGGGCATGGATGAAACCCCCAGCCACAAGTGCCCAGTGGAACAGGACCTACGGGCCTGCAACTGATGTCGCAGGGACAATTTGGTAAGGGAGCTGCTTGGGGATGCCGCGCGGCAGGCAGACAAGCTCCAGGATACCATAACCATTAATGGCATGGCCAGGGTGCATAGGCAACTGGTGCGACAGAACACAAGGTCTTTGGTGCTGAGGCCTACCTGGACCGCCAGTGGGAGGACAGGCACTGGGCCTGCCTCTTGCAGCACTCTGAGAAGTCAGACAGTGTAATCAAGCAGGTGAGCAAGGAGATAAGTGAGATGTGGGCACACACACAAAGCATCCTGTCCCAGTCCATTCCACTCCAGAGCTCCCTGCTCAAGCATGTTACTGCCGTGACCGTGAGCAGTGCTGGTCATGGGCAGGTACCATTTTCCAACCTTCATCAGCAGTCCCCACCATCCCACCACATGGAACCCGCCCGTCACCCCTGATTCCCCCAGCACTCCACCCCCCAGGGGAAGCACTTAAGCCCTCCCCGCACTGCACTCATGCCTATCAACAGTCCCTGTGCCAGGTACACCACCCCCTGGCAATCATTCCCGCACACCTCCCGCTAACAATCCTCCACAGGATCCATGGGAGGATGGGGGAAATGTCCCCTTGCCATTTCTGCCACCCAAGTGAGCATGCCCAGCTGACCCTAAAAGAGGCAGGCGGAAGAAGAAATGAAAAATTCTTTCAAAAGTGAGTTATTTTAAAAGTTATTTTAAAATGATTTATTTGTTAAATAAAGTTATTTAAGTTTTCATAATCTATGGTTTCCATGCTTCTTTTGGGAAAGGAGGAAAAACAGGGGGAGGAGAGGGGCTTGGAATATGGTGGTATGGCATAGCAATAAGCTGCTTTGGGGCTGGGGGTTTGAAAGGAAGGGGGGTGTCAGGTCCCCTGTAAATGGGTGGGAAGTCCTCTGGCCATGTACTTGCATTGGAAGGGAGAGCAAATAGGGGAGGCATGGAGAAAGGAAGTGTGGCATAGCTATAAAACCCTTTGTGCGCTAGGGGTTGGAAGCACTTGCACTTGAGGGCAGAGGGCCTATAGTAGCTGTCAACACACTTGTGCCTCTGCACTTCCTATTGCCATTCCCAGACCTGGCTAGCCTGTCAGTGCCAATACGAAAATGCAGCAGTTCAGACCTGCAGCCGGCTAGCCTACAAGTACCAATAGGGAACGTACAGTGAAAGGTAAGGGCAGGAAATAGCACAGGAAAAGAGGTGGGTGCCCACAGAGGGAAAAAATGTCATCCCATTGCTGAGGGGAGGGGGCTGAGGGGGCCAGAGGGAAACATTTTTAACGGCTTTATTGACAACACAAAAAAATAATTTGATACAGTTCACCAATGAACAGTTCACCGTTAAACTGTCACTGATGGTGGGTGTTTTGGTTAGAATTGCAGTTGATGTGCTGGCACAAAGTGTCTGGGATCTCTACAGCTATGCGCTGCTCCACTCGATTCAGTTGGTTGTAAAACAGGGGCACTGGCTCACTGGAGCTAACTGGTGGTGGTGGATTCTCCAATGTGGCCCCGTTGGTCTCATAGACCTTGTGGAGAACACGATGGTTGATGTTAACAGGAGAGCAGTCTCCAGCTGAAAACCAATCCTTGCAATGATTGATCTCCAGTGCTGTTTTAAAAGCCCTCTCCACAACAAAGCAGGTGGTGCTGAACTGTTGGCTAAAGTAACATTGCTTTGGTGTACAGGCAATGCTGTACGCATTCATAAACCTAAATAAAATCTAAAGAAAAAAATTAAGCATGTTTTCAGTGGGTAGGCAGTGTCCCCAAGAACAACAGGCCTCATGAACACCCCCTCAATACACATTTTGCTGGAGGGTTCAAAGTCTCCAGTGTACATGCGGCCAAAGAAGGGAGATTGGTGTAAAATGTGGGTGGCAGTGTTCTTCCCAGACCACTGAGCCAGCACATTCATGAACTGGGCAAGGTGGTCTACTACAGCCTGGAGAATCATGGAGAATAACCCCTTGTGGTTCAAGCAGTCATCGTTGCTATTGGGTGGGCAGATGATGGCGATATGGCTCCCATCAATTGCAGCTATACAGTTCAGGAACCTCTCCTGCCAAAAACCCTCCATTACCTCCACAGGGTCAGCCAACTGCACCACCCAGTCCAGCAGCACTTCCACAATCACTGTGCAAACCTCCACAACTATGGTGTCCACTGTGGATGTTCCAATACCAAATTGTTGGGCAACAGGGTGGCAGTAGTCTCGAATGGTGAGCTTCCAGATGGTGATGGCCATGCACTTCTCCACAGGGCTGGGTGACCACATTCCCATGCTCTGTTTCTCCATTCATGGCCTGAGAATCTTGGCTATCCGAAGGACGAGGCAAAGGAGCTCTTAAAGTCTGCAACCCACTAATTGTCTCCCAACTAGAACAGCACGTTCTCCCCCCCACCTCCAAAGTGTGTTCTTTTCTCCTTCACCCAGATCAGCCTCTTGGTGGGTACAGCCCTGTGAATGGCATCAGTGACTGAAACCACATCTCCCAACAGGCACCTCTCAGCATTAGCTCCCCTTGCACAGCTATGATCCTCCCCAGTGCAGTCTGTTGTCACTGGAAATAGGCCAGAGTGTGGTACCTCTGCAGTGTGGTGTGCCCCACTATCCAGGCCACAGCTTGAGTGAGAGAACTGTCAAACCCATCCTCAGAGACAGCCTGTGTGGTCATAGGGTGGCACATGCACACAGTGGGGTTCTATGTACGCATTATGGAGTGCAGAAACTGTGCATCCCTGCTGCAGTTCCAAGTTCAGCAGAATGGAAGAGTGGGAGCACTGGACGAGATGAGAGAGAGTGGGATGTGATCGAGACTATGACTTTTCTGCATGTTTGTGAACTGCCAGAAGTAAGACAGTCACTAATGGAGACTGGCCTTTCCCTGCCATTTTTTCTCAGCACTGCCCTGATGACAGTGAGAGTATACTAGGGGTGGGACACCCGGGAGAATACCAGATACCGGATTTACCAGTATCGGATCTCCCCAGTATCGGATTTACCGCTATCGGCCAATGGCCGCGATGTAAAAAACCCGGTAAAGTGGCCAATGTTAAAAAAACCGGTATGCCAATACCAGTGATTATCGGATTAATCCGATACACCCAATTATCGGGTGTATCGGATTAATCTGATACAGATATTCCCACCCCTAGAGTATACCCACGGGGCCAGTGGGAGTGCCTCGAATGTATGACGGAGATTAATCTCTTCAGGCAAACAACTGACTTGGGGTACCAGGAATATGAACCCAGTGATGTAGGGCTTCTTGCTCTATATGAGGTTTGGACAAGCAGAGAAGTGCAGAGCACCCTGGTGAGCGGGGATGTTTTCTGCCCCAACTGTATGGCAACGCAGAAGATGCTAGAGAGGGGGTACAAGAGGCAAATGTTTGACTGGGGTATTATATGAAGCAAGAGGTATTTCCAACACTACAGCAGGAGAGACCCCGATAAAATTGTGCACTGCTACCTGCCAGTACTTTGGCATGAGCTGTGGATGCAAGAAACCAGGTTGACAACATGCAAAGACTGATTGCTTTTTATTTTATTTTTTACTTTCACTTTCACTTTTTACTATAGGCACTCAATAAAGTATGTGATTTGCTCAATAAACTGAGCATTCTGTGCATAGCAAAAGGTTATTTCCAGCTGCCAAGTGCTGGCAGGTGCAAACTAAGGTATGAACCTCCGCGGGTGGGTGGGAATAGTAGGTGCTGGAATGCTTCCCAGAGTTGTACCCTGGAAGAAAGAAACAGCTGGTGTGACTTCTTGTTCCCATGGTTAACTGCAGCTGTGGGTCATTATAGGGGGCAGGAGGATACTGAGACGGGCGGGGATTGGTGGGCAGAGCACAGCAGGGAAGAATGGCTGCCTGTGTACGGCCCTTTTCACACAGACACTCTAACACTGATAAAATGGGTGTTACATTTTATTATACATGTTGTAGGGTTGGAGGTGTGCTCTATGGGTGCCCTGCAACAGTATAATAAAATGTAACACCCATTTTATTAGTGCTAAAGAATCTGTGTGAAAGGGGCCTATTAGGCTTGTCACGCTAAATCTGTGAGTGGGGGCTGCCTGCATGCCCAAGAAGAAATACACACGCGGAGCTGCTCATTTATTAGGTTCTGTATGCTACATGTGAGTGAGGACTGCACAGACCAAACCTGGACTCCAGGGGTCTATCATCTCATTTGTTAACACCCTAAGAATCAGTAAAATTTGTACAGAAAGCCTGCTTCCAAGCTAGTCACTACACCTTGGGAAAGCTAAGGGACCCGTGGCTGTATGTGGGTGTCTGATATAGACATAAAGAGAGAGAGAGAGATTTTTATTCAGAAAGACTGTAAAGTGCTTGACTCAATGGAAGGTGATGGTCAACCACTGACAAGGGCCAGGACAATTGGACCACCTGAGGGTGAGGACTGTGCAGGCCTTGGAGGGTAGCCCATATGCCTCTGGCCTACATGCCAAGATAGAGGTGATAGTGAAGGGCCCGGCTCCCACCCCTATGGTTGATTATCGAGGGGTCTTACAGGCTCAAGGAAATAGAGGAGGCAATTGAGCCAACCTCCGAAAAAAGAGGTACAGGGGGACGATGGAGCCAGCGTACCCAAACTGAAACCAGGGTTAATCATGTAGCCACTTCTGGGGTGGAACCTGCANGGTGGTCTACTACAGCCTGGAGAATCATGGAGAATAACCCCTTGTGGTTCAAGCAGTCATCGTTGCTATTGGGTGGGCAGATGATGGCGATATGGCTCCCATCAATTGCAGCTATACAGTTCAGGAACCTCTCCTGCCAAAAACCCTCCATTACCTCCACAGGGTCAGCCAACTGCACCACCCAGTCCAGCAGCACTTCCACAATCACTGTGCAAACCTCCACAACTATGGTGTCCACTGTGGATGTTCCAATACCAAATTGTTGGGCAACAGGGTGGCAGTAGTCTCGAATGGTGAGCTTCCAGATGGTGATGGCCATGCACTTCTCCACAGGGCTGGGTGACCACATTCCCATGCTCTGTTTCTCCATTCATGGCCTGAGAATCTTGGCTATCCGAAGGACGAGGCAAAGGAGCTCTTAAAGTCTGCAACCCACTAATTGTCTCCCAACTAGAACAGCACGTTCTCCCCCCCACCTCCAAAGTGTGTTCTTTTCTCCTTCACCCAGATCAGCCTCTTGGTGGGTACAGCCCTGTGAATGGCATCAGTGACTGAAACCACATCTCCCAACAGGCACCTCTCAGCATTAGCTCCCCTTGCACAGCTATGATCCTCCCCAGTGCAGTCTGTTGTCACTGGAAATAGGCCAGAGTGTGGTACCTCTGCAGTGTGGTGTGCCCCACTATCCAGGCCACAGCTTGAGTGAGAGAACTGTCAAACCCATCCTCAGAGACAGCCTGTGTGGTCATAGGGTGGCACATGCACACAGTGGGGTTCTATGTACGCATTATGGAGTGCAGAAACTGTGCATCCCTGCTGCAGTTCCAAGTTCAGCAGAATGGAAGAGTGGGAGCACTGGACGAGATGAGAGAGAGTGGGATGTGATCGAGACTATGACTTTTCTGCATGTTTGTGAACTGCCAGAAGTAAGACAGTCACTAATGGAGACTGGCCTTTCCCTGCCATTTTTTCTCAGCACTGCCCTGATGACAGTGAGAGTATACTAGGGGTGGGACACCCGGGAGAATACCAGATACCGGATTTACCAGTATCGGATCTCCCCAGTATCGGATTTACCGCTATCGGCCAATGGCCGCGATGTAAAAAACCCGGTAAAGTGGCCAATGTTAAAAAAACCGGTATGCCAATACCAGTGATTATCGGATTAATCCGATACACCCAATTATCGGGTGTATCGGATTAATCTGATACAAATATTCCCACCCCTAGAGTATACCCACGGGGCCAGTGGGAATGCCTCGAATGTATGAAGGAGATTAATCTCTTCAGGCAAACAACTGACTTGGGGTACCAGGAATATGAACCCAGTGATGTAGGGCTTCTTGCTCTATATGAGGTTTGGACAAGCAGAGAAGTGCAGAGCACCCTGGTGAGCGGGGATGTTTTCTGCCCCAACTGTATGGCAACGCAGAAGATGCTAGAGAGGGGGTACAAGAGGCAAATGTTTGACTGGGGTATTATATGAAGCAAGAGGTATTTCCAACACTACAGCAGGAGAGACCCCGATAAAATTGTGCACTGCTACCTGCCAGTACTTTGGCATGAGCTGTGGATGCAAGAAACCAGGTTGACAACATGCAAAGACTGATTGCTTTTTATTTTATTTTTTACTTTCACTATCACTTTTTACTATAGGCACTCAATAAAGTATGTGATTTGCTCAATAAACTGAGCATTCTGTGCATAGCAAAAGGTTATTTCCAGCTGCCAAGTGCTGGCAGGTGCAAACTAAGGTATGAACCTCCGCGGGTGGGTGGGAATAGTAGGTGCTGGAATGCTTCCCAGAGTTGTACCCTGGAAGAAAGAAACAGCTGGTGTGACTTCTTGTTCCCATGGTTAACTGCAGCTGTGGGTCATTATAGGGGGCAGGAGGATACTGAGACGTGCGGGGATTGGTGGGCAGAGCACAGCAGGGAAGAATGGCTGCCTGTGTACGGCCCTTTTCACACAGACACTCTAACACTGATAAAATGGGTGTTACATTTTATTATACATGTTGTAGGGTTGGAGGTGTGCTCTATGGGTGCCCTGCAACAGTATAATAAAATGTAACACCCATTTTATTAGTGCTAAAGAATCTGTGTGAAAGGGGCCTATTAGGCTTGTCACGCTAAATCTGTGAGTGGGGGCTGCCTGCATGCCCAAGAAGAAATACACACGCGGAGCTGCTCATTTATTAGGTTCTGTATGCTACATGTGAGTGAGGACTGCACAGACCAAACCTGGACTCCAGGGGTCTATCATCTCATTTGTTAACACCCTAAGAATCAGTAAAATTTGTACAGAAAGCCTGCTTCCAAGCTAGTCACTACACCTTGGGAAAGCTAAGGGACCCGTGGCTGTATGTGGGTGTCTGATATAGACATAAAGAGAGAGAGAGAGATTTTTATTCAGAAAGACTGTAAAGTGCTTGACTCAATGGAAGGTGATGGTCAACCACTGACAAGGGCCAGGACAATTGGACCACCTGAGGGTGAGGACTGTGCAGGCCTTGGAGGGTAGCCCATATGCCTCTGGCCTACATGCCAAGATAGAGGTGATAGTGAAGGGCCCGGCTCCCACCCCTATGGTTGATTATCGAGGGGTCTTACAGGCTCAAGGAAATAGAGGAGGCAATTGAGCCAACCTCCGAAAAAAGAGGTACAGGGGGACGATGGAGCCAGCGTACCCAAACTGAAACCAGGGTTAATCATGTAGCCACTTCTGGGGTGGAACCTGCAGCTACTAAAGAAAGTACATCAACATAATCCAACAGTTTATTATTTTATTTATTTATGTATTTATTTATTTATTTTGATTTATATCCTGCCTCCCCCAAAGACTCAAGGCTGATTACAACAAAGAACATACAAAAAGTATAAAACCCAGTAAAAATATTAAACTATATAACAATTCACTTAAAACCACTCCCACCCTGACACCTTGTGAACTAAAAGCCTGCTGAAATAAGTAGCTTCTGAGAATGCCTCTCTGTGTGCCCTTGCTGCAGTAAAATTTGTACAGAAAGCCCACTTCCAATCTAGCCACTACACCTTGGGAAAGCTAAGGGACCCATATTCATATGAATGAATGAAATATTTATTGAGCATTTAGCCATTCAGAAATTTAAACAACTAAAATCAATGACACAGAATAAAAAATAAAAAGAATAAAATCATACAAATCAAGGATTCAGCAATGTTGCTCTGCGACATGATGCCAAAAAAGCACAAGTATCAACAGATTTAATATATATTCAATTCTATGAGGCCAGCAAAACCTCACGCATCTGGACAGAGGGGGGAGAATCTCTCTTATTTAATAAAGGCACTATCCATTTGGTCCTTAGGTCTCTATAAAATTGACAAGAAAACACCACATGGATCAGGTCTTCAACTTCATTTGAGTTGCAAGGGCAGAGCCGGTTGCCATAAGGTTACTTGGCATAGTGGCCTCTTAATACTTCGCAATCATATACTTGAAACTAAGCATAAATATGTATTTTGTAAATATGGCTGCTTTTAGACAAGCGGGTCGCTGTCGCGCGACCTGTTTGCGCGATATTTCAAAATCCCACAATGTGGGATTACACAAGACAGCCATCGAGGATCACGTGCATGAAAGGCGGTCACGCATCATTTGTCGACCGTGAATTAAATACCTTGATTGTGAGGTATTTAATTTGTGGTCAACAAATAATGTGCAACTGCTTTTCATGTGCGTGATCCCCGACAGCCATCTTGTGTAATCCCGCATCGCGGGATTTTGAAATATCGTGCGAGCGGGTCGCACAACAGCAATCCGCTCGTCTAAAAGCAGCCTATGTAACCATGCAACTGCAGGTTATGAATCCTAATAAGATAATGGCTCAAGAGAATGGATAGTCTTTAGAATTGGGTACCAAGGCGCTATCTGCAGTGAGCCATTATGGGCCAAGTCATCTTGCCTTGCTATATTGCATATTCTTTGCTTGAGAAAAAAATCCCGCTGCTCTCATGATTTCTCAAGCAAAAACTGAAGAGAAAACCCCAAGTTTGTTAAAGAAGATTTGATTACCTTGAGCCAAGAATGTGCCCTAGCTCCTGCATGATTCATTTGTTCTGCAAGGCATAAATAGGAAGATGGGAATAAGGTAAACTACAGAACCATGACCGGTATTTCAATAAAGCAGTGGATGCCAAGGCAACCAGTCTCTGCATGAGCCATAGAAGCCAGGGTTCCATTGGGAAACATAAGTAGGCTTCTCAGAGACTTGTTTTAAACAATCTCGAGTTTCCGATTAGAAGGTATCTGGAACCAGATTTCAGAGCCGTACAATAATTGAACTACTGACTTGGCCTGAAATATCCTTAGAGCTGAACATTAAGGATTTCTAGGATTTCCTGTAGAAGCAGCAAACTTGAGAAGGGCTTTGGAAGAGCAAGAGGCTTTTGACACAGCTTTCTCTATACGTTTGGCCCCTGTGCCAAGACTGGTGAAGGTAATATACATATAAAGAGAGAGAGAGAGAGAGAGCGATTATTATCCAGAAAGATTGTAAAGTGCTTTACTCAGTGGAAGGTGATGGTCAACCACTGAAATGTAGCCACTTCTGGGGTGGAACCTGCAACTACTGAAGAAAGCACAACAACATAATCAAATAACTATGACCTTCTGAGTCACCCCAAATCTCTAGTTGTAACATCTTGAGTTTCTTTGGCAGTCTCTTAATCACTGATGAATTCTGACCCTGTTTAGCTTGGCAAACAAGGAACTTGGGAGAAAAGAAACACACTGCAGACAATTCATCCTCCTTGTTTACTCCAACAGAAATAGCTTTGGCGTAATGTGTTAAAAATGAAACAACCAGCGCAGAGAATTAATTGGCATGATTATGAAAAAGGCAGTAAGAACCTGAAGAACAAATTCCACCCTGGATGGCTATGGGGCTCAGACTGCCAGAAAGGAATGCTACATAGTGGAAACTATGAATGGCAAAGGGAGGCTGCACAGCTGTGCTGGATACCAAACCGTTGTGTGCTACCTGAAGGGAACCAAGAGGACAGATCAGAAGGTGCCCCTGAAAAGAAAGCTTTGCTTTGAAGGAGGGCGTCATGATGATTGACTGATGTATATATTTCCATAAGGCTCCCATGTGTGTGGAGATGTCCAGCTCAAATGGGTAAGAGGGGAGGGCAAGCAAGGACAGCTGGAAGAGGTTCCAAAAAAAGACTGGGGAAACATGTGGAACAGAGAAACGAAGAGGGATACGTCACTCGTTACAAGCTGAGATCCAAACTGGGGTGGCAGGGAGAGAGGAAAAAAGGAGAGAGAGACTTGGGAGCTTCATCTCAAGAGGATTGTCTGGAGCCAAGGTAATGTTTGTATCAGTGAGTGATATGTGCCTTCCCTGGGATGAAACACATCCAAGTTTCTTAAAATCCTGGGCAGCAGGTGCACCTGAAAGACAATCCAGGAAGAGCAGAGAGAAGCTGTTTCTAGATGCTATGTCCTTTGGTGAGAAGCTATGAAGCTGAAGATTCTGTGAGTGCTACTTGATTAATCCCCAGAGAGCAAGTGAAGGCAGGCAGTGTGGGAGTCTGGGAGAAGGCTTGTTTGCAGAATGAAAGGAGGAAGGCAATAGTGTTTAAGTCCTAGCAGAAAGAGAGAGGGAGAAAAAAGTGCAAATCCTGAAGAAGTTTATGTGTGCACGCTCTGAAAGAAAGACCATAGGTATGTTCTGAGAGAGAGAATTTCTAAGAGGGAGAGAATGGATATGTTCTGGAAGAGATTATGCACCTTTTTAAAGGTAGAAGCAGAAAGCTTTCACACATCTGCAGGCTAGAAGGGCCAAGATATTTTCATTGATGCTCTATTTGAAACATCTTCCTTTGCCTCAGGACAGCTTGCTTCTCCCCTGTGGATCTGCCTATTGGATCAATATGCAGCCAGCCTGTCAATCTGCCTATGTGACTGGTGAATCTATTCCAACTGTTGTCAGTCTGTTTGCTGGATCAGTTTGGCTTGGCTTTCAAAACACAAGCCATCTAAATGAAAAATTAATTTCTGAACAACAATAACTTTAAAACAGTATTAAGGCTGAAATGCCTCCTTAAATTATTATACTTGTATAAAACAGAAAAGTTCTAACTGCATGTGCAAAATGTAGATATATTCAGAATGTATTATTTTTAAATCAAACTCCATTTGATTGCAAGTTTCTTTTAAATCTGCAAAGCAGGTTAAGTTTAATATTTCTAGCTCCAAGTTTGGGCATACAATTTCTGATCAGATTGTATAGGGAGAGTGAAGTTATCTTCTGTATAAATAACTCAAAAATTACTCCATCTGGTTCTGCAAATTTCAGTCCGAAGGGGATGTAAGAAAGTTAAGAGTTATTGAGGCTGGCAGGAAAAGGGCGGGGGGGGGGGGGGGGGGGGGGG
>QEPC01000841.1:3220856-3256515 GCA_003113815.1 Sphenodon punctatus | reverse complement strand
CCTGGCTGGTGAAAACTAGTCAGGAGACATTAGGGCCATTGCTGGTGGGGGTTGTCAATGCCTGCCTTGTGGAGGGCAGGGTCGCGAGTTGCCTGAAGGGGGCTGTGGTGTGGCCCTTGCTCAAGAAACTATCTCTTGAAATTGATTCCCTTGCCAGTTATCGGCCAATCTCTAACCTTCCCTTTTTAGGGAAGGTTATTGAACGGGTGGTGGCTCAGCAACTCCAGGAGCACCTGGACTGTATGGGTTTCTTTGATCCCTTGCAGTCTGGCTTTCATCTAGGTTATGGCACTGAGACTGCACTTGTGGCCTTAGTTGACGACCTCTGCTGGGAGTTGGAACACGGTCGGTCCACTCTTCTGATTTTATGAGATTTGTCACAGGCTTTTGATGCAGTTGACCATTAGATGTTGGTGAACTGCCTGCGGGACCATGCCAGGGTTCGTGGAATTGTTCTTGAATGGTTCTGCTCTTTCATGGCTGGAAGAACTCAGCTTGTGTCTGATACTGGGGGATTTTTCATCTTCTTCCTAGGATCTCATGTGAGGAGTTCCTCAGGGATCTATTGTGTCCCCTCTCCTGTTCAACGTGTACATGCAGCCTTTGGGTGAGATTGTGAGAGGGTTTCATCAGTTTGCTGATGACACCCAATTCTCTCTCTCATTTTCATCAAGTCCCACAGTCTTGATGTTCACCCGGTACCTGGCTGCGGTGGGGGATTGGATAAAGTTGAGCCATCCGAAGCTGAATTCTGACAAGATGGAGGTGATGTTGGTGGGAATGGACAAGGGGGCAGAGGCCCCCATCATTGATGGGGTGCATCCTTCAAGTTCAAAGTCTGGGTGTACACCTTGACTCGCAGCTCCACCTGGATGCCCAGGTGGTGGCTGTGGTGAGGAGTGCATTTTGTAAATTACATCTAGTCCAGCGTCTTCAGATGTATATCTCAGGCTCCAATCTTTCCACCATCATCCATGCATTCATCACCTCAAAACTGGACTACTGCAATGCATTCTACATGTGTCTACTCTTGGCGATGACCCAGAGACTGCAGCTGGTGAAGAATGTGGCATCCCACCTCCTGGTGGGGTTGGGCTGCCATGAGCACATCCATTCTCTTCACTAGTTGCCTATAGACTTCCAGGCCCGATTCAAGGCGTTGTTTATCACCTTTAAACTAAAGTCCTATACGGCCTGGGCCCCATCTACCCATGGGACTAGCTCATCCCTCGTGTCCTGAATTGGCCCCTGCGGTCTGCTGGGAGCACCCTCTTGGAGATACCTTGGGTATCCTGGGTGGTGATGGCTGAAGTGGCATTCTCGGCAGTCACACCAAGGTTGTGGAATTCTCTCACAGCAGAGATTCATCTCTCCGGATCTCCCCTCCTTCCATAGACAGTGCAAGACCTGGCTGTTTTGCCAGGCATTTGGCAAGGGGGATGGGTAGTGTGTGGGGGGGTTGTGAGGGGTTGGGTAGTATTTATGTTTTTCGGTGCACAGTAATTTGTTAGATTTTATGCCTGGTTTTATATTGTATTATATTTATATTGTTTTTATGCTGTGTTTTATTATTGTTGTTCACTGCCCCAAGCTGCTATTTGGCAGGAGGAGGTGGGATGCAAATTTTGTAATAAATAAATAAATAATCATTATGTCAACTAAGCAGTGCCCAGAAAAGCAGACTAGCAAGAGTGGAACAATCACTCAAGAAGACAAATATACCCACAAAAGTGCAACTGTGCAGAATTTTTTTAAAAGCTAGCAGTAGTGTACCCACAGCATGGCCCACCATCAGCAGAGTGCACCCACTTTAAAATCATGCCAACCAAACAGTGCCCAGAAAAGAAGACTAACAAGAGTGAGACAATCAGTCAAGAAGACAAACCCCAAAAGTTCAACTGTGTACACAAAACCAACAAAAGTCAGCCCAGCAGACATAATGATAACACCCACAAGAAAGAAACCAGACATTCACAAACACACACACACACAAAAAAACTCCATTGTGCCTGCCCAGTGCCCATCTATGCAAGGCAAGCCCCCTCCCAGCACACCATATTATTTTAACCACAAAGAAAGTACACCTCCTCTGTGTCCCTTCTCAGTGGTCAATCACATCTTGGCAAAGTCGAACCCACAGGAAAAGTACAGTCACAGTGCCCACAAAAACCACTGCAAAACTAAAGTGACCCCTCTCTGACCTCTATGGTGCTGTCTTGAAATTGCAGGTTCCTTTGGATCAGCACAGTGATAACTCCAACAATGGGTGCCAAAAAGCTGTTTTATTAAATATAATAAAGATAAAACATAAAGATAAAAACAATAACCCCAATGAATACAGAAAGTAAAAGAGACTTCTCACACATCCCTTTATGCACGTCGGGGAACTCCTACAATGGCTGCAAGATGATCCCCAGGTGGGCCCCAGTTTCTGCTGCTCTCGTCAGCACATCTGCAAAGTAGCCTGCAATGATGTTCCAAGATGGGACCCCGACTACTGTGTCTTATAGTATTCTGATGCTACGTCCTCACTCTACAAATCCTGCACATGTGTGACCAATTCTAGCTAGTGCAGCTGTATCTTTCCTTAGCCGGAGTCATTCTCAGCTCCTTTAATGAACCTTCTTTCACTATCAAGCTCACTGCTGATAAGGACTTCCCATAACATCTAACTGTTCTAGCCGGCCTTGACATTCTACACAACAGTCACCATGGTATACAGAAAAGTTGCCAAAGAGGCATACATAAGACACATCCATTGCATGAGTGTGTTTCCAATTCTCAACTTTTATATTACATATATGTTTAACCTTTATCTTTACATATTTTGTTATACCTATAGTCCAGTATCTCCTTGTGACACACATGTTAGACAAGAAAGGATTCTACAGCATATGCAGGCCGAATAAAACTATAAGTGTTCACTAACTGGCTCTGCCAGTGTACATAGGTCTTCCGCAATCTTTCACTACAGGTGCCAACTTGTCAACAAGCAGCTCAAGCAGCTCAAGCAGCAGCAGCAGTCACTTTAAACTTTAAGTATATTAGGCACTGTGGCAACCCCTGGCATTTCCCCTAGTATATGGACAGCCCAGGCCAGGGGAAGTGGAGTTAGGCAGATTCCTCTGGCCACCATGGTGCCAAGCAGTGCAAGCAGCAGTGGCACCTGTTTATTTTTTTAAAAAGGCATGGCATTGGAGTGGCACTGGTAACTTGGACAGTCTAGGCCAGGGAAAGTGGAGCTAAGCAGAGATCCCTGTGACCTCCATAGTGCCAAGCAGCAGACAGCTGAAGTGTGTTGCCCACTTATTTTTTAAAAAAAATCATGGCATGGTGGAAAAAAGTAACTCCCATCCCCCTACATTGTCACTAGGGATAGGCCAGGCCAGGCACCCCTCCTCCTCAAGCCCATTACTTACAGATCAGCAGTGTAGCACACAGTCAAATTCACCGAAGAAAATGGAAAATGGCACTACAGCCACTTTTATTTTTTCCCTGACAGGCAACCAAAACCTGTCCTGTGGCTTGTCCATCACTCAACTGTCCCTTCCCACAGACCCCTCCTACCAAATATGGCACTAGGTTCCATTTCCTAACTCAGAGAAGCTAGGGTCAACCATCTGGGTCACTCCAGCCACGAGTGCAATGGTGCCAGCACTCAATCGAGGCTTCAGAGTTTTCTGAAGTTTTCCAGGGAACAGCCTTGGTACCTTGAATTTTGGAACTCCAAAATTCAGAACTGGGAAATGGAATCCATGGTGAATTCTGAAGTTGTCTGAGGAATGAGCTTCAGCACTAATGAAAGCCAAATGAACTATCCAGGTTTTTCTGGTTTTTATTTCCAACCCATTAAATGGCCAATATTGGCCTTCTCCCAGTATTTCCCATTTTGGGGTGCATGCTCCTATTGGGAATATTTCCCGTGGCTCATCCCCTGCTTGATTTTAATTGCCAGTGCTGAGCCCTGGTAAGCCCTCCCCCTCTCCCCCAAGAAATTAAGTCCATACCATATCAGTAAACAAACTATCCAAACACACAAACGTTTTGGCAGATATTATAGTGAATTCACTAACCTTTCAAGTTAGTGAATAAATTTATAACTGTGCCCACAGGATGCTCAGTAATGGTGAAATTTCCAGAGTAGCTCTATCTCTCAGTAAGTCTTTGAGCCAATAGTATGCCTGCCCTTTTAAAGATTTATCTGTTAAGGTAACAAGGAGGTCAAAGACAATGAGCCTTCTTCTCCAATAAGTTATGTGCTCAGTGACCTGCTATAGGAGTTCCAATCGATCTCTGCTTATAACTCCTCGAGCTATTCCTTCTGTGCCTGCAAACCAGGAGGTTTGGATGTAGATAATCTAGCCCTAGGAAATTAAAAAGGGTCAGAAAGACATCGTTATACACAATCGTGATTTTCAGCAGAATGTCTATCATCTGAATAATATCTATTGGCAGACAACCATGCCGACCTTGTTGCTGATTTTGTTAAAACTAGTCAATACACATGGAAAATTTTCAGATGCAGTCATGGAAAATGCTTTAACACTTCTCTGAAAACAAATTTTTTAGTATAGGTTCCTATCAGGTTTGGAATGGCTCCTTGCTCATATCTCTGTAGCACTTGCACATTGGGACACTCCACGGATCACATATGAGGCACTGCTAAGTATAACTGCTGTGTGAAAATTCAGGCTCAGGAGGATGGGTTCTGACTTTGTATAATGCAGGAGCAGCCTGTATATTGATTGTGGTTCACTGATTGATATACCTGGCTTCAGAGAGTGTTAACAAATGAGACAGTAGTCCACACCAGATGGTGTCCATCTTCCCATTTATTAGGTGCCCCCCCGCCCCCATCCACATGGCCACCCCCGCCCCCATCCACATAGCCCCCACTAATGGTGGGGTCCTGGAGCATGCAGAGTCCACCATGTGGGAAAATGTGTGCTAATGTGTGCCCACATGTCCACGTGCCATTAAATAGGATGTGTGCAACATCGTGCATATACAGGTCCACCAGCACCATAGAGTCATGAATGAAGAGCCTAGAGCATTCTGAGGAGCAACCACTTCCAGCCCCTCTCTCCACTCTAATTCTCACTGACACACACATCACATCTGCCTTTAAAACCCACCATGTCATTGTCAACCATGAATTCTTCCAGCTCATCCTGGTTAGCAGGGGAATGTCCAACACTTGATGTTTCCCAGACACTGCTCATTCATTCTCATTCATGTTGGATTGTAAAACAGTCACAAGTAAAAGCCCATTGCAAACCCTGCAAGCTTAATATGGAGCTTGTCCAGTAGGGGGAGGATCAGGGGATGAAACAGGTCTTTTTTCTCCTTGTCTCCTCTCTTCTCCTCTCTTTGTCCTCCATCTTGTCCCATGCAGTCTATACAGTATGGAAGCATGTCTTCTGAGCTCTTAGTAAATTTCTGTTTTGAAGTAACTTCTGCTGTGTGTTATTGAACAGAAAGCTAATTCTACAATAGGTTATGGGCCCAGGACATCTTCAAGGCAATTTTGAAGAGTAGAAGCAGCCCAGAGGAGTTCAGACTGTGAAAGAAAACTCCCAGACAGAGAGGCCTACTGACTGTGAGTAAGAAGACGTAAATCCCAGAAGGGGAAAGGGAGGGAAGCAAATATGGCAAGCAGCTAGCTCAGACTTTCAGTAGGAAAGCTGAACAATGTAAACTACCAATTGTGGAAGTTTAAAGTGGAAATGCTGCTGTCTAAAGATGATCTATGGTAGGTGATTACCACAAACAGACCAGCAGCAAATCATGAAGAATGGAATAAAAAGGACAGGTTAGCAAAGGCTACAATATGTTTATTGGTAGAAGATGACCAGCTAATCTATATAAGAAGTGAGACCACAGCAAGAGACATGTGGATTGCATTGCAAAACTTGCATGAGAGAACTAGCCTGAATAGCAAACTGTTTCTACTGAGGAAACTATACAAAATGAGNACAAAGGACAGCCATGTGGTAGCCCTACTCCTCTGCAGTCTGCCTGATTCTTACAGTGCCCTCATCAATGCCCTGGAGACAAGGTCAGAGGCAGAACTGAAGCTGGAATTTGTTAAAGGTAGACTTGCAGATGAATTCCAGCGCAGAAAGGAGAACTTGCAGAATGATCTAAGGCAGGGTAATGAGACTGCACTGAAAAACTCAGGCAAGGCTCCTAAGAGGGAAACCAGAGTATGTTTCAGATGGAAAAAAGGAGGGACATTTAAAGAAAGACTGCTATATATGGAAAGCAGAACAGCAGAAACTGTCTTCATGAACACCTAAGCAGAGGCCTGAAGTCACAAACAGCAACACAGTCGCTCACAATGGAGTGGGTGCTTCAGAGCAACGCAAGACAGCTCATCCCAAAATTGGTGTGTAGACTCCAGAGGCAACGAGCCACATGACTAACAATAAAGGATTCTTCACAGGACTGGATCTGAGCAGTAAAGAAAGGATCTACCTTGCAGATGGGAGAAGCATCAACGCGAAAGGAATTGGACAAGGATTCCTGTACTGCACCAGTCACAGGGAGGCACACTGACCATAGCCATGAAAGATGTGCTCTATGTGCCCAACTTAGAAGGGGGACTCCTGTCCATGAGGCACCTGGCAGCGAGGGGACTCACCATCCATTTCCAGGGAGATGAATGCATAATTCAAAGTAGGACAAAAGTACTGTCCAGAGCCACTGCAGATGAGCACCTGTACCATCTGAGCTCAGCAAAAGAACAGGCGAAGTTCACTGCGCACAAGCCACACAATGACTGCATGCACCTGTGGCATAGACGCATGGAACATAGACACCCAGACAGCATCAAGGAAATGCACAGACAGCAGTTGTTCAAAGACCTTAAGGTATCAACATGTCCTGTGATCATAAAATGCGACTGTTGCATCAAAGCCAAGAGGGCTACACTTCCTAAGAAGAGTCAGAATAGAGCCACGAAACCACTTGATCTTGTACACAGCATTCGTCTGCGGCCCAATGAAGGTCCCCACGCCAGGAGGCAACTGGTATATGGTAACTTACATTGATGACTATTCAAGGTACACGATCACGTATGTCATCAAGAGTAAAGATGAAGTATTCAACAAACTTCACGACTTTGTGACCATGACAAACAACAAGTTCCAGCGCAGACCAAAGACACTGCAGACTAACAATGGAGGTGAATTCACAGGAAAGGAAGTAGAAGACTTACTGAGACTCCATGAAATTGAGCACCAAAAGACAGTGCCATATACACTGACCTGAGCAGAATGGAACAGCTGAAAGACAAAAAAGAACGCTAACCAAAATGGTTAGATGCATGTTAACAGACAGTGGATATGTTCACAAAGCCATTTGCAGGGGAATGCCATTGCAAGCTATTAAGAAGAATGAACCCAGTGGGTTTGACTAGTGACTGTTGAGAAGGGGTGTTGGATTGTGCAACAGTCTCAAGTAAAAGCCCATTGCAAGCCCTGCAAACTTAATATGGGGCTTGTCCAGTAGGGGGAAGGTCAGGGGATAAAACAGCCCCCCCCCCATGTCTCCTCTCTTCTCCTCTCTCTGACCTCCATCTTGTCCCATGCAGTCTTTGTACAGTATGGAAGCATGTCTTCTGAGTTCTTAGTAAAGTTCTGTTTTGAAGAAACTTCTGCTGTGTATTATTGAACAGAAAGCTAACTCTACAATAATTCATTCATTCTCATGAATGATGTGCAGAGGGTTACCATTACCAGGGACATAGCTAATAATAGCAACAGCTAGGAAACAACCAGGACCACTACCTCCATTGTTCAATCACAGCCACTCGCTGCCTACAGATCTGCCCACCAACACTTCATTCCTTGGTCCAAGGAAGAGACCAAGCTTTCATCACTCTATGGTGGCAGCAGAAGGTCCAATATGCCCTGATGAAGTGCTCCAAGAGTGAGATGGTATTCCAAGAGACCTTGGTCCAAATGATCCAGCAGGGCTACACCCAGGACATTAATCAGTGCCAGCAGGAGGCCAAGGAGTCAGGACATGGTGCATAGATACAAAGAGATCCAGGACAGCAAATTCATGGGAGGCAAACATCATGCTATTACAAGCTCCGTGTGGATGGTGCCATTGTTGCATCCTGCCTGCATGACTGCACCTTCACAAAGGGCCAGAAATGGGTGGATATGACTCCTTCACTTCCCGCTCCTGGTGCAACTGCTCTCAATTCCACCACAAAAGCCACAACCACTGGCAGACATCCTTCCATGGCCATCCCTGCCCCGGAACCAGCACAGGTCAATGCAGACACAGACACCATGACTCTCACAGTGTATATCCTCGAGCTTGAGAGCCAGCCCTTATTCAAAGAGTCACCTATGCTTCTGGTCAAGGCAGGGCACTGAGAACGTGGAAGCCACCTTTCCAGTGCAGGCAGTGGAGGTGGAATAGAACAGTAAATTAATGTACCGGGGGGTGGGGGGGAGGGTTGCATTTACACAGTTGCATGATAAAGGCTTCCATTTATCTAATTATGATTTTTATTCTTTACTGTGTTGATAGGTGGCCAGGAGAACTCGGAGGAGCAGCAAGAAAATCCCTGGGATTCAGCTTCACAGGAAAAGAATGGTAGGCACAGGAAGTGGGTGGAAAAGCACCATGGCAGAAAGGTGGGCGGGCAGGTGGAGGAACCATGGTGGGATGGCAGGCTGGTGGGAGGATGGAAGCCCAAATGGCAACCAGGGAGGAAACCAAAATGATGGTCTGAGAAAAGGGCACAAATGAGGGTGGTTGATTTCTTCATGTTCTTCACTCCTGCACAGTGATTGTGGGAGGAGAACTGCAAGGCACTGGGATCCCACCACAGCAACTGCCTCAGCAGCTGCATAGACCAGGTTCTCATTCCTACTTCCTTTCGGGCGAGCAGAGGGCTGAAGTTTGAGTGGGTGGGGGCCTGGAACACCAGGGCAGGAAGGTGGGTGAAGTGATCTGAACTAATGGATTACCTTGTTGCCTGGCTACCTGTCCACTAGTGCAACGGGCACAGATGGAACCCCCTGCCACAAGCACCCAGTGGAATCAGAACCTGTGAGCAGTGCAGGGAGGATTTGGCAAGGGAGCTGCTTGAGAAGACCATGCAGTGGCTGGACAAGATATGAGACACCATGAACAGCATGGCCAGGCAGCATAGCCAGCTGGTGCGGCAGAACATCACAGTACACATGGCCTTTGCTGCCGAGGCCTGCCTGGACCACCAGCGAGAGGGTAAACACTGGGCCCACCTCTGGCAGCAGTTTGAGAAGGTGGACATTGTGATTAAGATGGTGAGCAAGGAGATGAGTGAGATGTGGGCACAGACACAAGAAGCCTGTCTCAGTCCATTCAGTTCCAGAACTCCCTGCCTGAGCATGTTGCTGCAATGATCGCGAACATTGTTGCCATGGGGTAGGTGCCATTTCAGAATCTCCATTTGCATTTCACGGCCCCCTACATAGAACCCAACCTGCCGACCTGGTTCCCCCAGCAACCCACCCTGCAGGGAAAGCACCCAAGCCCTCTCTGCATGGCGCTCATGCCAGGGAACAGGTCCTCTGCCGGGCACACCTCCCTCCCGCCCCTCCCAATCATTCTCGCACACCTCCCAGGAATACTTCTCCACAGCCGCATCCACCATAGGAGGATTAGGAAAATGTCCCCCTGCCAGTCTCACCACCCAACTGAGTGTGTGCAGCTGCTCCCAAACGGAGCAGGCGCAAGAAGAAACAGTTTAATGTTTAAAAGATAAAGTTCTTTAATTTTTCATTATCCATGGTTTCCATGCTTCTTCTGGGTAAGGAGGGAAGTTTGGGAGATGACAGGCCTTGGAAAATGGCAGTATGGCATAGCAATAAGCTGCTTTGGGGGCTGGGAGTTAGAAGGGAAGAGAAGAGAGGGGGGTACACCAGCAGCGGCCCTAGGCTGAGGGTGTCTGGGGCAGTGCCCTGCCTCCGCTCTCCCCCGTCCCCGGTGCCACTGACAGTAGTGCTCACTGAGCGCTACTGTCAGTGGCACCAGGGACAGGGGAGAGTGGGGGCAGGGCAGCTGCTCTGACTGAGTGCTCTCTGCCTCTGTCTCTGCTGTGACTGAAACTGACATTGGAGCGCCACGTTATTCTGACTGCTTGCACGACGCTCTGTGCAAGCCACACAGCGCGGCGCTTCGATGTCAATTTCAGGCTGCTGCTGGCAGAGATAGAGGCAGAGAGCGCTCAGTCAGTGAGCGCTAGCTGCCTGGACTCCTTCTGGGACTCCAGAGTCTGGAGTCCCAGAGGGGACAAACTTGATCTGAACGTGAGCCAGGCAACTCAGCGTTCAGACCAAGTGTGCCGCTAGGGAAATGAAATTTCCCTGAGTGGCAACTTTGCATTGAGCCCAAAGCCCCATCTGGGCATTCGGTGGAGGCGCTCGGCAGCGAGATGGGCTACAGCATGCATGCTTGAACTGAGTTGAGCATGCGCTTCGCAGCACATCTCGCTGCCAAGCGCCTCCACTGAACAGTGAGAACTGCCTGCAGATGGTGCCAGCAGCCAGTCCCCAGGACCCCAAAACGGTGAGTAAACACGCTCATGGGGTGGGGTGGGGTGGGGGGTCGGAGAGCAGAGGCTGGGGGCTTGGGATGGAAGGGGGTGAGGGGGTGAGAGACTGGGGAATGGGGGGGAGGGTGTGTGTGCACTGTGCACCCACCCTCCCCCCCATTCCCCAGTCTTGCACACCCTCACCCCCTTCCACGATCCCAGGCCCCCAGACTGGGAGACACTGGGGAAGGGGAGGTGAGCGGTGGGGGGGGAACTTGGGAAGCAGAGGCTAGGGGCCTGGGATGGAAAGGGGGGGAGGGTGTGTGAGACTGGGGAATGGGGGGGAGGGTGTGTGTGCACTGTGCACCCACCCTTCCCCCCCATTCCCCAGCCTTGCACACCCTCCCACACCTTCCATGATCCCAGGCCCCCAGCCTGGGGAGACACTGGGGAAGGGGGGCTGAGCAGCGGGGGGGACTCAGGGAGCAGAGACTGGGGGCCTGGGATGGAAGGGGGGGAGGGTGTGCGAGACTGGGGACTTGGGGGGAGGGTTTTGTGGGGAAGATGGGGGATTTTGGTCGGGGGGAGGGTGTTGTGCGGACAGACATACGGAGGGGATTTTTGGGGGGAAGGTGTCGCTCTGTGTTTGCATTATGACAAAATGACCTCTCTTCTCATGCTTGGCAGGGGTGAAGGAAAGCAGCAGCAATGCATCAATGAATGCATTGCTGCTTTCCCTCTCCCCTCCCAGAATGAGTAGAGAGGTCATTTTGTAAATTTGTGGTTCCACTGGTAGTGGCTACTCTTTTTATTTTAAATGGTCCCTTCGCTGTTTCACAGCTGCTTCCTGCTGTTGCTGGAAAGTAGTTTGTGTGGACAGGCATTTGGTGCCGGGGATAAGGTTTGGCTGCTGGGTATGATGCTGGTTGGACTCGGGGCCTGCTTTGGTGGGAATGCAGCCCCGAAAGGGGTCCAACTGTTTTTTAAAGAGGGGTCTGTGTTCTTGAACAGGCAGTTTGTTGGTGAAGCTACTAGGGATGCTGGTCTGGATGTGTCTGATTTGTTGGCAATGCATCCCTGAAACTGGCTCATTTTTTAAAAAAACGCCTGTGTGCTTGCACAGGTGTTTGACTGCTGGGGATGCCTTTGGGGGCTTGTGGGAATGGTTTGGTTTGTTTATGTGTGGTTTTCTGTTTTTTATATGGGTTTTGTTCACTTGATGATGTGGAGTGTTAAATACTAATTCCTCCTCCCACCCCCAACACACATGCAGCAGAAGGTGAGGGGGGATTAGTATTTAATGCCCCATGATTCAATTGAGGTTTTGAAATTGTGAGATGTAACGGTTAGTCTGGTGATTGTATGGGTGTTCAAAATCCTAGAAATGTGATGTTTGTGATAAAATTGAGGTTTTGAAATCGTGAGATGCAACTGTTAGTCTGGTGATCTGCCTACTTTTAAACCTGGCAGAGGAGGTGACTATAACCTGCCTAACTGAAATTGTTGGATTAAGTAATGTAATGTCCATCCAATGTTAACCCTGGGAACTCCTTGCTTCTGGCTGGGTTATGCCTTGGCTCCGCCTACCATATCCCTGGCTCCACCTACCATATCCCTGGCTCCGCCCCTAGGCCTGCCAGCCCACCCGTACTACCCCAGTGCCCCTCCAACATTAAAACCCACCAGCCACCCCTGGGGTACACCAAAAATGCTGCAGCTGTGAGTCATGACAAGGGGCAGGATTCTGAGGGGGGGAGGTTGGTGGGCAGAGCACAGCAGGAAAGAATGTCTGAACATGTATTAGGCTTGTGATGCTCAACCTGTGCATGGGGTCTGAGTGGAGGATGGCTGAATGCACACGAAATACACGCTAAACTGGGGACTGGGGATGCATGGACTGTACCCAGACTCTAGGAGGCTATCATCTCATTTCTTAACATCCAGTGAAGCTGCACAAATGGAGACAGTGCATTGTGGAGGGTCTAGAAGCAATGTGTGGGGGCCTGGAAACAGTGTGTGCCATGTCCAGGCCTTTGCACAGATCCTCCCTATGTTCCAAGGTGAGCCAGTGCGGGAGGGTCCTGGCTAAGGCTGAAATGAGAACCTATTTTTTTCTTGTAAGATTCTAGTGAGATTGGCCCCAGTACAAAATCTTGTGAGATATTTTGTAAACCCGCCCCCCCATGCCAGGACCTTTTTGCGCATGCGAAGCTTTTTTCCAAAATGGTGCCAGCAGCATCACCGCCATTTTGGAAAGGGGCAACTGATCTGCGCATGTGGAAAATGGCTACTGCGCATTCACAGAATGGCTGCAGTTTTCCAAAACAGTGGCAATGGTGCCCGTGCCAATTTGGAAAAGGGCCATGCATGCTCAGAACAGCCCTTGTGGCCATTTACCCAGGCACCATTCTTTTTTTGTTGGTTTTTTAATTGCAAAATTGAGTTTCAGCCCTAGGCCTGACCATAGCCTGGACTACCCAAGGATGGACTCCTAGAACTGTTTTCTGTGCACACTGTGGTAATGTATTACATTCGAGGGGGAATTTAATGTGTTTTTACAACTGGTGGCAAATCTCCTTCTCCTGAGCTTTTATTTGATATATGACATGTGTAGGTTATGCAATTCGAAGTACCCAAAGCATTCCTTAAACAGCTAATGCAATTGCCTATTAATAGATAGATGAGAAGTGCAATAATAATTTGAAAAACCAGTTTTTCCATATTAAGGAAGGGATGTTTAACTAGGGCTGATGTGGCAGCAGCTGTTACCACGCCGCAATTCCATTCCGCCATTTCAGAATTGCCCGCGCCACACCGCGGCTTTTCTGCTGACATTCCACTAATTCTGCCGGCATTCTGCAAATTTGGAAACTATCGGGAAAATTGCAGAATTATCGGAAACTGTCGGAAAATCGCTGTTCCGCTATTTTGTGGCACTGGTGGAATGGCGGAAGTAGCGGAAATGTCATGTTTCCGCTATTTTGCGAAGCCTGTGGAAGTAGCGGAATGAAATTAGTGGAACTGCGGAAGTAGCGGAATGAAACTAGCAGAATGAAAGCCTCTGCCATGCCATACCACTAATTGCAGAAACGATATTTCTGGGGGAAATAACTACCGCTGCGACATTCCGCTACAGCCCTATCTTTAACATTACTTGATGATATACTTTGCTCTGGTTAGATGCAATGTGGCTGTTGTTCATAGTCTATCTCATAGCCAGTTAAAAAGGGATGAGGGGAGCAGGGCAGCACCGTATTGACTTCACCCAACTACCCACCACAAAGAAATTTAATGAAGTTGATAGACAGGGAGGACATGCCACATGGTTTTGCCACTTTACCATAGACCTCCAGTATAATATTGTGTCAGCTCTGCCTCCATCATGGGATGATCTATTTCAATTGCAGGGGAGAAACAATTGATCTTACAGGTAGCAGATAACACAGTAAATTCAGCAGTAGCCAAGAAAAACAAAACAGAAATCACCAGTTATTGTTTCCAACTAACAGTATCAGTAAACTCTACATTTTGTAGGTCCAAAATAGTGTTTTGCCCCATGTGTCAGATTTGTAATATTGCAACCAAAACAAAAACAAACATTAGCTAGCAAACTGCGTTAAAAGCAGGAGGTGGCAGTGTTTAGTATAGGTGGGCGGGGGGGGGGAGGAATTGTGCCAGCTCTTAAAACACTGAATGCATTTTCCCACTACATTTGACCAGTGAAATACACACAAACTCTGAGCTCTTATGGCAAGAGCAACAATGCTTTTCTCTTGACATACTGAAGGAGGAAATCTCCGAATGGATGAAATCATTGTGGTTAAGACTGTTTGTATATTTTAAAACAATCAGGAGTCAAGACAATATTTTGAAGGCAATTTATGGTAGTAATTTCATGCATGTTTCTTACATTGCCTATTCTCTGGCTGCCCTGAGCTAGCTTCCTAAATGGATAAGCGCCAATATAAACCCTACATATAAGGTGCTGCCAAAAGAAATTGTCATTCATTTCAGTCACTCTACCAAAGCTTGCTCCTCCTTGGCAACATTCATTATGCAAACAAACCAGTGGGTTAACTGTTAGCTCAGGAAGTGAAAGTGAAATGGAATTCTTCATCTTATCTCCTAAATGAAAGAGAGTGGTCTATTTGCAACAGCAACGTTCTTTGCAGTTATGAAGTAATGCTGAGAAAATACCAACCCCTTCCCCAAACTTCAGGAGTCTCTGCCTGCAGCACAACTGAAATGGTTCATTTGTCCAGGGGATAGAGGATAGATGTCTGCTGGAGTCTGCACTGGCCTTCATAGAAAAAACCTCTCCTCCGTAATAGAGAATGAGATTGTTTCTGTGACATTTAAGAGAGATTGTTATCCCAGCTTTTTTAGAATTCTATTGGATGGTTTTAAACACCTAGGGGGGGAAAGACTCTCATTCTCTACATTTGGTAAGTTGTTTGGATTTTTTTAAAGTAACCACTTTAAAAATCCATAAACTCTATAGTACTTTTCCACAAGAGGGGTGCACATAGAGCCAGTTTTACAAAGTTCCTTTCCATGGTGATGTGCAGGAGGTAGTTAATGTGGGAGAAAGTATATAGGGACATCATAAAGGTAGAGCTGAAATAATGGGTAAAAACAAATGCGCAACCACACACCAGCTGCATGTCTCAGGGAGGGAGGACCACTCCCGGCTAGGAAAGGTCAGGAAACAGAATAAATGTTTCCCCAGCCTGGCCCAGCTGGTAAGCAGGGGCAAGGAGTACCGGCTAGCTGGCCAGCTCCACCCCCGCACTGTAGCTGGCGCCCCACCCCTCACAATGGCAGGCAGCCATACCTGCCAATTACAGGTAGCCATAACTGGTGGGCATGACAACCCCCTGATGCCAGGGTGGGTTGATGTAGAAACAGAGATGCCCATCCAGTTTGGCCCATCTGGGCAGCCCTTGGACCCCAACTGTGGGCCTAGTTCCTTCCGGGCTCATTTTTCCGGACCAGACACCTACCCTGCCAAGATCTGTGCTGGGCTCACATCTTGCAGCCTGTAAACAGACAGGCACTGGCCCAAGAAAGCCATACAGGGTGAACTGGACCCCCATCACATTTATTAACACCCAATGTTTTGTGGCAAACACCGTTTAGTTGAAAATAGCCAATTTTCTGCATTCCCAATAGTGAGTGGAACTTACCAATTCAATCTAGTTTTTATTTGACATTTTCATCAATCTGGAAGTGCTGAAAGTGATGAAACTGACTTAATGTGTTGTAAAATGTTGTGTCATAAAAATGACAAGAGGGTCAACAATTTGTGGGTGGAAATACTAAAAGAAGCCAATGGATGAAAAGCATCCAGAATTTGAAAAACAGCACAAACATTCAGCAAGGTTCCAAAAATAATTCATGATGATTTGAGAACGTGGAGTTCATTTTAGCACTCAGTACTAGCTGACTGCCTCATTCTACTTGTGAAGATGGCAGGTGGAGCAATTCACAACTCCCCAGGAGAAAAAGAAGCAGAAACAAGCTAGAGCTCAAACAAATATCCAAAGCAAATATTGCATGGGACAAATTCTCCCACTTTAGTCTGGGAGCATAATGTATGAAAAACTTATTCCGTGGCAAAGTTTGTGATAAGTATATTCGGATGATTTTGTTCAATTTATAAACCTATGTAGTGGAAGAATATCCCTGGTGTCACTCATGTGTGGCTCATAGCTGTGATGATGTCATCAAGATTGCCACCATTGCGTAAAGAACAAAGCTCATTATCTTGGTATCTATTGGTCCAATTTTGTTGTGTAAGCTCTCGTTGGAAAGGTATTTACATAAGTTACAAAACATTAACTTATGATTTGTGGTAAAAAAAATCTTGTTATTGTTTTTTTAGGAGAAAAATGGAAAATCTTTAATCACAAACACCATTTTTTGGAAGGTATTGTAAAAATGACTAGTTAATTATGTCCACTAGGCATAACATATAGGACATCCGTGCTACCTTGGTTTCTTACTTTTCCAACAAGTCATTACAGACCTGTGCAGTAATTTAAAATGTCCATAGAAGACCTTTATGGACGTTGGATCTTCCATCCTGGTGAACTATGCATATGCTTTGCGACAATTTGTGCCATTGGCTCCTTCATTCATGGAACAGGTATTCCTGAGATGTGGGAAGTTTTGTACAGTGAGAGCACTGTGCATCAAATCCTTGTAGGTAATCACTTCCAATGTGTGGTTGAGGTTCACACTCGCACACTTCAGGATTACTACCCAGAGGTTTTCTTCAAGAAACAAAGAGATGTGTGCAAAGTCATTTTAAAGCAAATTCAAGACCTGAAAGCTAAGTTTCATTCCAGTAGAGTCCGTGACACTATGACAGAACCTTTGGCCACAATAGAACGATGCAATATCTCAGGACTAATGGAACAATTCGACTTGCTAAAAGAAGAAACAAAGCCAGTGTTCCAAATGGTGTGCCAGTACATGAAGATGGTTGAGCGTTTGTTGCTATTAGATCTGTCAGGACTGGTGACTGGAATTTGCATATTGCATCTGTAGAGAAACTCCTTACGTATTTCTTTGCATTAGATTTGACCAATACTCTGGTATGTTAGCCTGGTACCTTGCCGAAATGAAAGCACTGAAAGAGTCTGATCCTACAATCTGGGAGGAGTTTGAAAAAGGAAACCGATGAAGCGCTAGAGCACCAAAATAGAGCGATCAAGGTTGCCAGAGGGTTAGTAGACATTACCTAAAATCCTAATGCTCTTGCTCATTTTTTTCTGACTGCCCCAGAGCTGCAATGAATATCAGAGGAAACATGTATGGCAGGTATGTCAAGCTCATCTGAAGTCAAGAAGCACCATGTTGACTCCTCTGCTTCAGTCATCACCCAAGAAAAGGCAATTTCAAAGTTGTATGCTGAACTTAAACGGATTGGCAATCTGTTCACATATGAGGAACCCAAACTTATTAACTTGGTGACAAAGACAGGTTTTAGGGATGACATTGCAAAAGATATTGGTTGAATAGATAGACTAGGGAGACAATTGTATGAAGCCTTTAAAACTAACAGACTTATCAATGGATCCATCAACCTATGGGCACCAAACAAGAACAAACTGAAATTGTGTTTGACCCCTAAGAAGAAAGTGAAAACAAAGATTGTGGATACTGTTACGGAGTTAACTGCAGACCATTCACTATTTGTACTTTTTGTTGTGACAAGATCGCAGTGTGATGTCGATTTCCATGAGACTTTGGGCAATTATGAATTATCTGTTGTACAACAATCAATGTTCCAAGCAAATAGAACAGTGCATCAATTTCAGTCAAAAAGCCAATTGATTCACATCTTGAAGGCTCTTCCAAAGGAAGCACTAACTGACAACACAACCAATAGTTTAACCAATAAATCTTTCTGTATAGCAATTGTAGATGGTATGGTGCAGCTACAAGCTGTTGAAAAATCAAAGACTGTTCAAACTTGTCAGGAACTGGTTGAGGTCTTCACTACAAAGCTACAGCAAAAATATCAGAAGCATGATGAAGTTCCCTGGGTGTTTGATACATACACTGAAAAGTCAATTAAGAATCTTACTAAGGACACGAAAGTCCAGGGTGTTTCACCAGCACACTACAAAATTGATGATAATACCAATTTCTTAAACACTATGATGAAGAAGCTGTTGTCACCCATCCACACTAAAGATGAGCTAACTCTGCCTTTCACACAAGATGCTACAGTGCGCAAATAATTGCGCAAAGGACTTTGTTGTTGCATGGCGTACTGAAGTGGCTGCCACACACTGTTCCTTGGACTCAATTCACAGTACACAAGAAGAGGCTGATACTAAGATCATCCTGCATGCCGTCAATGCTAAGGAAAGAGGTGCTACTAAACTTCTTATATTTGCACAAGACACAGATATTTTAGTCCTTGCTGTGAGATGCTACCCAAGACTTCCTCCAGATTATTTTTTCATGCCTGCTTCAGGCAAATGGATTCCACTTGCCGAAATATATCTGTCTCTTGGACCATTAAAAGCATCTGCCCTACCTGACTTCCATGCTCTGTCAAGTACTCTACCCGTACTTTGGCAGAAAAGGGGAAGTTATCTTACTGGAAGGCATTCAATTCAGCAAGCAAAGAGAAACCTATTGCCATTAAGACACTTGGAACACATGACACAGCCTCTGACAATGTCGTGGATGAACTGGAGTCATTCATATGCCAGGTTTATCATATCAATACTAAGATAACTATACTTGTAAAGTTACGTTGGTGGATGTTCGTTAAAAAATAAATCCATGGAGAAAAATTGCCTCCAACAAGATATGCACTAATACCTTCAATCAAGAAGTCAAACTATCAAGCACTAGTGTGTTCCCAGTGTGATATAGCAAAACCAACCCTTCCGTCTTATGCCCCGCCCACCCCCACCCCCAATTCCTGACTTGTGAGTGTTCCCCCTCGAGCTTGTCCTAAAGTAGGCACCAGGGGAGTTTCAGTTTATTCGCCATTTCTCCTACCCCAAAGGGAGTTCGGACAATGATGCCATATCCCTCTGAACTGTGCGCAGTATGTTCTGCTTTCTTCCACTCTGTGGTCAAAATGGTGCAAGTGGGAAGTAAGGGGGTGCTTAGCAAGAACAACATGAAGTTGGCATTCCGTCTGCTCCCATCCACATGCAGTTGAATTGAGATGCTTGGTTTTGAGTTTCAGGGACAATTCTATTTTGAAAAAGCCATGCCTATGGGATTTTCAGGCTCATGGGCAGCTTTTGCAAAGTTCAGCTTGACACTTGATTGGGTGATCCAATAGAATTCAGGTAAACAGCAAGTTATGATGGGTCCAGTCAGGCCTTTGACTATCTAGGGTTCAAGCTTGATATTGGGTGTTTTCAGACGTGACAGGGCCACTTGGCCCCGTCACGAAATCAATGTATTCATCCCCCACTGGGACAACCCTGTCACACCCTAACAGACGTGCTGGGGGATCCTGGCGGGGAATCGGGGAGGGGACGGGGCCGCGCGGTGCAACATGCGGCCGCACGGCCCCGCCCCCTCCATGCACCCTGTCGCCCACCCTCTGGGGAGACGGGCAGGCAGCGTGGCCAATGCCGCCGCAGCATCTGGCCGAGTTCACCATGGCTCGGAATCCTGCCAGGGATTCCGGGCTGTGATAGACGACCAGACGTTACTTTTTTTTTATGCCCACCTGGAATTACTTTCACCACGCTTCAGCCGATTTTCGTGCCGGTAGCCCGGGAAGCATGGTTGAAATTGACCCCATGTGGGTATTCAGTGTGGCGAACATCTGGTGGCCGCCGAACAGATGTGCAGGGCACAGTGACCACATGTAGGTATTCAGCGTGGTTTACTGTGATCTCGTCACATCTGAAAACACCCATTGTTTGCTCCACATCTTGGTTGCCAGCTGACAAGCTAGTTGCCCTAGGGAAGGGATGAGCAGGAACTTGGGTTCCTGAACTTTGCTTTCTAGGTGGTGGCACCCTAGTGGGCTTTTCTCCCCCACCTATACACTCAGGCTTCCAGGGCCATGCCTCACAACCATCAAGTGAGGATCACTAAAAAATTAGGGAGGACCTGGGGATTTGGGACACCTTCTTAGCTGAGTATAATGGGGTCGGTTTGGGCATGAGAAGTGGCTTCTTGAAGCTGTGTTACAGGTACAATCTGATGCAGCAGATGGCCTAAGTTTAGGGGGTATACTTCCCAGGTAAATACTGTGCCCAGTCTTGGCCACTAGCATAGGAGGGTGCTGGAATTACTAGAGACCTCACCTTCCAGATTTTTTTCCTATTGTTCTGGAAACTCTCCTTAGTTGGTCATAACTTAACATATTCAAGTACCCTTCAAAGTTAAAGGAAGCCTTTAAATAAGGATAACAGAGGGACACCTTGTTTGCATGCACCTTCTAGGGTGACCAGATATGCAAATTTTAGAGGACGCATGAGAAATACAGGTTGTGGGACTGCATTGGCTAGAATGCAGCCCTGCAGCCTGCATTTCTCATAAATGTCCTCTAAAATGTGCATATCTGGCCACCCTAGCACCTTCCCTAAATAATTTTCTTTACTAATGTTCTCTGTCCAGTATATGATCTGAGAGAGACCTTCTTTTTTAATTGTCCTAGAGCTATAGGCAGGCAAGCTCCTTGGCCTATTAGAGATATGCTCTTTTAGGTTTAAGGTCAGCATCTCCACATTAACACAGTTTTCTGTGAAAGGATGTATGTGTGCTACATCCTGGGGTAAACAAGATGCAAATTGGCTGCACTGAATTGTTTTACTGTTCCTGGTACAAACCATTCATCTTTCTCTACCTACCTATATAACAGGGGTAGCCAAACTCTGCATTCTTGGACAATTCAAACATGGCTCTTGACCAGGCTGGTCCTCCTGGGCCCCAGACTGCCTTTTCAGCCCTGTATCTTACTTCATTGTACCCAAGTTGCAGCACCTGAATCACAGCTGCTCCTAAGAATCTCAGGCCGCTTTTACACAAGTGGCCAGGGAAGTGAGTTCTTGAAATGCCACACAGGGTGAGTTTACATGCACTAGAACTGGCCACCTGCCATAGGAACCGGTGGCTCACACAGCCTGAACACCCGAGGTTTCCAGAATGTGTCTTCAAGGAGGCCGTGCGAGCCGTTGATTCCTATGGTGAGCAGCCACTTCCAATGCATGTAAATGCACCCCATGTGGCTTTTCCCAGGCAGCGCATTCTTCAATGCACTTCCCTAGCCGCTTGTGTAAAAGCGACCTTAGAAGCCAGGACTGCAGAGCACCAGATCTGCCAGACAATCACAAAGCAGGAGAGTTGCAGAGATACTTGTGTTTGGCTTCTTAGAACTCATTAGCATGACTTTAAGACTTACATACTGAAATACTGTGTGTCTGTGTGCGCAAACATGCATGTGTACATGTGTGCTTTGGGTTCTTGGGGCATGTACGTAGTTCTTGGGGCCGAGAACTTTGACTAACCCGTTATATAAAGTATGTATACAAGCCTTTTTACAACAAATGCAAATGAGATGGAAAAGGAAGAAGCATGATTGGTTCAACTTTTAATGATGTCACAATCAACACAGTTCACAGTCGCTAGAGAGGTGACGTCTATGCGGCCAGGATGGAGGGAAGAAGGTAACAGTGACCTGGTGAAGAGTTCCGGGGTTAGCATGTGGGAGGAAAGTGAATTCATGGGGGAGGCCAGTAGTAAGTAGGTGTGTGGGTGAAATATCTAGAACACATGCGTCATTATGATTTTACTGTAAACCATAATAGTCAAACACAATCCTGGGTCATTAATTAAATTAATTCTGTGTTCCTGGGGACTAGAGGTTGCTGCGCCTGGGGCCTGTCATTTTGCCCCTCCCCTCACTTCCCCGACCCACCCCTCCAGGACCATAAAAGCTTGCACAGCCTGCAGGGGAAGGGGTTGTGCCCCTGGGGCCTGGTTTGTTGTACCTGGGGCTTGCCATCTTGCTCCCACCCTTCCAGGACTATAAAAGCTTGCACAGTCTGCAGGTAGCTGCCATTTATGGGTTTGTTGGGGGATGGAGGGGACGGATAGTTTTTATGTTGTTTTAAATCGGGGTAGGGATGGGGGGGATGGACAGGATCAAGGTTGGGAGGGGGAAGGGTTTTGTTACTACCCCCTGTGAGGGTGTAGGCAGGGGGCATAGGAGTGGGAGGGGGGTGCCCTGGCTCCCCTGTGAGAGAGGGGGAAGGAGTGGGAGAGGGTGTCTTGACCCCCCCATGAGAGTGGGATAGGCATGGGGGATGAGGGTGGGATGGGGTAAGGAGTGGCAGAAGGTGTCTCCCCCCTGTGAGAGGGGGATGGGCATGAGGGATGAGGGTGGGATGGTGGGAGGGAGTGTCCTGGCCCCCCCTGTGAGAGAGAGGGTATGGGCATGGGGGTGGAGGACTGTGCCATGACCCCCTTGGGAGGGGAGGGCACAAGGGAATTTGGGCGTGGATTGGGTAGGGAGAGGGGTGTTTTGTGTTAGGGGGAGAGTCCCTGCCTGACGATTGTGCCACTCCACCTCAGGATGCAGGGCTTGGGAGACCCTCTCCAGCCACCTGGGTCCCTGTGGGCCCTTTGAGGGCCCTTTGAGGGATGGGGATTAAGGATTAGGTGCCTGAGGGGGGACCCGTTTTGATGAGGGTTGGGAGGGGAGCAGCTATTGGGGTTGTGTTAGCAGGGGGAGGTATGGCAGAGGGGGGAGAATGGATGGTTGGTATTGTTGGGAGAGACACCTGGTGTCGGTCCCTGTGTCTCACTCTCCATCTGTCTTGGGATATTTGGGGGCTAAGGTCTGTAGGGCCCGTGATGTGATACTGGTGCTGCTTAATACAAGCACCCAACAGAATTTGTATAATCTATTATTTGATTTGGGATGAGGCCACCGACCTTATATACATTACAGAGACCTGGCTGGATGAAGCATCTGGGCCAGTATTGTCCCACATGGTGCCAGCTGGACACTCTGTGCAGCATCAGTCTCATCTTGGGGGCTGGGGGGTGGAGTGACTGTGATCTGGAATGATAGTTTGGCCTTTTGGAGGTATCTGGTGCCTAACGAGCCATTTGGGAAGGTTGGGGTAAAAATCTAAATAAATAACATCTGATATAGAGTGTGTCCACCTCATGTTGGCTTTTGTTGGAGATAGACTGGGAATCCTCTTGGTGTACTAAACATCCCACCGCACAGCTGATTCCCTGACTAGTCTAGCCTAGCTGGTCTTGGAGGTGGTGTTGAAGTCACCCAGACTTATTGTCTTGGGTGATTACAATATACATACACCAAGGCTAGCCTTTCAGGAGCAGAGCAGGAGTTCATAGTTGCCATGGGTCTATCCAAGCTAATATCTGACTTGACACATGAGGTGGGACACACATTAGATTTGATGTTTTGCACCAGCCTGGATACAGGAGTTCCGATTACTGGGGGTGTTGCGACAATGGTGTTCACGGTCGGATCATTAACTTCTGAAGGCCGAGATCCCAGTCCTCCTATGCCCTCATCAGGGTGATGGACTGGTTAGGTTGGTCTGCCCCCAGAGGCTAATGGATCTGATTGGTTTCCAGAACTCTCTGGGGGATTTACCTGCTGATCTTAGCGGCTACTCTGTTGATGACATGGTCACATTGTGGAATGACATTTTGACCAGGGCCATTAATAGGGTTGCACCCAGGCATCCACTCCCACTGCTGTGGCAGGAGAGGTCCCCCTGGTTTATGGAGGATCTGAGGCAGCTGAAGCAGGAGGGTAGGCAGTTAGAGCACAGGTGGTGCTCAACTTGCGCTGAAGCCAACCAACTGCAGCATAGATCATTTAAAAGGACTATGCTGTGACTGGGATGGAGGCAAAGAAAGTTTTCTTCGCTATCATAGTGTTTGCAAAGTCTCGTCCGGCAGAGCTGTTCTGGGTGGTGAGGGGTCTGGTTAATCCAGTATACCTCCACCCAGAAATGGAGTCATCTAATACCTGCTGTGATATTTTCATTCATTACTTTGCATACAAAATCGCTCATATTCACCATGACTTGGGTGCTGCCACTTTATATGCAGAATCAGAAATTCTGATTCTGAAGATATCGTGCCATATCAAGCACGATATGGAAGCTCAGTTTTGTCCTGTTTGTTTTGATCAGTTTCAACTGGTATCACCTGCTGATGTGGGGGATGTGCTGGGGGCAGTGAGGGCACCCAGTTATTAATTAGATCCTTACCCATCCTGGCTGGTTAAAGTCAGCCAGGGGAAGTTGGGGGTGTTGCTGACTGGGGTTGTCAACGCTTCAAGAAGGTAGGGTGTTGGATGTTCTTAAAACTGCAGTTGTCCAGCCCCTGCTTAAGAAACCATCTATGGATGCTGACTCTCCAGCCAGCTATCTAGCTTGTCTCTAATCTTCCCCTTTTAGGGAAGATTATTGAAAGGGTAGTGCCTAGTAGCTCCAAGATCATCTCTATATCATCAGATTCCTGGACTTGTTTCAGTCAAGGTTTCGCGCTCAATATGGCACAGAGACTGAGCTTGTGGCTTTGGTCGATGACTTGTGCCTAAGAGATTGACAAGGGGAATTCCACCCTGTTGATCTTGTCAGATCTTTCAGTGGTCTTTGATACAGTTGATCATGAGGTGCTGTTGACATGACTGAGGGACCTGGCGGCGGTATACACAGCCTCTCTTGAGTGGTCCATTCCTTCCAGTCAGGGAGATCCCAGAGAGTGGTGATGGACAATTGTTCATTGTCCTCTTGGCACCTTCTTTGTGGGGTCCCACAGGGTTCTATTCTGCCTCCCCTCTTGTTCAACCTGTATATGAAGCTGTTGAGCGAGGTCATTTGGAGGTTTGGGGTGAAGTACCATCAGTATGCTGATGACATCCAGCACTACCTGTCTTTTTCATCCAACCCAGACCCTGATGTCTTTGTGCTTACCTGATGCCTGGCTGCTGTTGGGGATTGGATGAGCCAATTGAAGCTGAATCCAGACAAGACTGATGTGATGCTGGTTAACCAGCCCTGTGACCTGGAGGGAATTGGAACTCCTCTTATTGATGGAGTCTGGTCCCCTCTGGTCAGTCAGATTTGAAGCTTTGGAATGCTTCTGGACTCCCTGCTGTGCCTGGATTGTCAGGTTGCTGCAGTGGCCATGAGCACTCTTCAGTAGGGGTGGGAAACCGGTAGAATCCGGTATCCGATAATGCCGGTAACAGGCGTACCGGCATTATCGGATTGGACCCGGTAATCCGGACCCGGTACCGGATTCTGGGGTACCGGATTTTTTTGCATTGCAGCCATTTAAAAATGGCTGCAATGTAAAAAAACTTAAAGCCCCAGCCAAAAAGTTTTTAAAAGAAAAACCCTCCCCGAGTCCAGGCTGCGCGGGTGGAAGGGGGGACACCCCCCACCCACCCTGCCCAGCCTGGCTTTTTGTTTAAAAAAAGAGTCAGAGTGACCCAGAGGCGAGGCGAGGCGAGCCCACCCCCCAGCACCAGCGGCCGCGGCGTCCCCGCAGCCGCCGGTAAGTATGACTCGATCCCTGGGGGGGGTGTTTAACACCCCCCCCCCCCCAGGGATCACCCCTACAGTGCGCTTGCCGCTTACCTTTGGGAGCTCCGGCGGCGGCGGGCGGTCCGGCGGCCTCAGCGCCGGCTGTGGCTGCCGGCGTCAGGACGCTCTAGGCCTTCCGGGGAACTTCCGGGTTTCACCGGAAGGCCTAGAGCGTCCTGACGCCGGCAGCCACAGCCGGCGCTGAGGCCGCCGGACCGCCCGCCGCCGCCGGAGCTCCCAAAGGTAAGCGGCAAGCGCACTGTAGGGGTGATCCCTGGGGGGGTGGGGGTGTTAACCACCCCCCCCAGGGATCGAGTCATACTTACCGGCGGCTGCGGGGACGCCGCGGCCGCTGGTGCTGGGGGGTGGGCTCGCCTTCGCCTTCGCCTCCGGGTCTGGGTCTTACTCTGTTCTTTTTTTAAACAAAAAGCCAGGCTGGGCAGGGTGGGTGGGGGGTGTCCCCCCTTCCACCCGCGCAGCCTGGGAGGGGGAGGGGGAGGGATATTTCATTGGTTTCAATGGGGACACAGCGCCCCATTGAAACCAATGAATTAAATCCGGTACCGGCTACCGGATTTAATCCGGGAATCCGGTTTTCGTAGAACCGGTAACCGGTAAATCCGGTAGCCGGTAATGGGCCCGGGGTCCCACCACTACTCTTCAGCAACTCCATCTGGTGAGAAGGCTGCAGCCTTTTCTTTCTGATTTGGATTTGGCCACTGTCATCCATGCTTTCATCACCTCAAGGCTAGATTAGTGCAATTTGCTTTACGTGGGGCTGCCCTTGATGACTGTTCAGAAGCTGCAGCTGGTGCAGAATGCGGCAACTCACCTTCTTTCAGTGGCAGGATGCCAGGAGCACATTACACTGGTGCTCCGAAGTCTGCGCTAGCTTCCTATAGCTTTCCATGCACATTTCACGGTGCTGGTTTTAACCTTTAAAGCCCTTAACGGTCTGGGTCCCACATGTCTGGAAGATCATCTGTCATTCATAGAGCTGAAATGGGGGGTTGGCGAGGGGAGTCTGATGAGAAATTTGAGAGAATCGAGATGGGGGCAAGAACTTGGGTGTTCACGCCCCCCCCCTCGAGTTCTCATTAATTACTCAAGGGGGGGTTCACACACAGGTGGGCTGCACGGGGAATGGAGGTGAGCAGGGGGCAAAGACAAGCTCCCTGAGTACCTCCTGCCCCTGCCTGGCCTTCACATCTTGGGAGGGGAGGGAATGTTCAGGCAGGGGCAAGGGTGTACTTACCATCTGGGGGGGGGTGTCCCAATATACACACACCCATGGTGCTCTGTGACCCTTCCTGGGTCTTCAGTTTAAAAGGAAAAAAAACCTACAGCTAGAGCATGCTCAGAGCGCTGCTCGGCTCTGCATGCCCTTTTTAAAGATGGCCCCCTCAATGCCAAGCAGGTCCCTGAGCATGCACGGCCCTGCGACCACCATCTTTGAAAAGGACACTTAGGGCTGAGCATGCTCAGAAAAGCTGTTCAACCCTGCGGCCACCATCTTTGAAAAAGGCATGCAGAGCCAAGCAGTGCTCTGAGCATGCTCCAGCTGTGCGGGGGGGTGGGGTGGAGGTTGAGGTTCTTTTAAACTGAAGACCCGGGAAGGGGACCAGCATGGTGTGGAGTACCCCCCCCAGATGGTAAGTACATCTCTGCCCTACCCCTGCCCTTGTCCCTGCCTGAACTTTCCCTTTCCCCCCAGGCGGGGATGCTGGGATGGGGCCGGAGGTACTCAGGGGGCTTGTCTTTGCCCCCTGCTCATCTCCGGCCTCAATGCCCCCCTCCCCCGCCGCCACCTGCAACTCTCGCCCCCCTCAAATTCTCACCAGCTTTTGACAAGAAGAAGGGGGTTTCTTGGTTCGGCTTGAGGCGAGATGGGGACACACACACACCCTTCTAGTCAAGAACTGGTGAGACAATCAAGCTGAGTTTCAGCCCTAGTCCTTCCATGTCCCACTATGGACCCTGCAATCGGCCAGGAGTGTTTCCCTGTGGGTACTATCTGTTAGTCTTGTTCATACAACAAGGGCTCACAGGGAGGCATTCTCGGTTGCTGCCCCGGTGCTGTGGAACTCCCTTCCCCCAGAGGTTTGTTTGAGCCCAAGCCTAAGGACGCATTCAGATGTATGTTTAAATCGCACAGCAGTGGTGGCGGCATCGTGCGATTTAAAGCAACACGCACTTCCGGGTTGGTGTGAATGCACCAATTCAGCGTAACCCAAACTGTTGGGAGTGCAATTTTAAAAGTTGCTCCGAGCTGAAATGTGCGCACTCAGTGCATTCACACCAACCCAGAAGTGCGCGTTGCTTTAAATTACACGATGCCACTGCCGCTGCTGTGCGATTTAAGCGCACATCTGAATGCAGCTTACGTGTCTTCTGGAGTCAGTTTAAGACTTTCCTATTTGAAAAGACACTTGGTGGGCAGGGATGGGGGCGATGGGGAATGGGGACATTGTACTGGGTGGGGGTTGGGGTGGGTTGGGGATTTTGGAACTGTGTTTGTATTTTAATGTTTATCTTTTACATGTGTTATATGTTTTTATGTGTTTGATCTTGTTAGCCGCCCTGAGATTTATTGAGGGAAGGGCGAGATTTAAAAAATCTATATAAATAACAAAATTAATTAAAATGTTACAGTCTTCCCAGATATCCTCATTGGCCTGGTGCTTTAACAGTAGTACAGTGAATCACATGACAGCTCAAGGAAACAGTAAGAATCACTTGGCTAAAGGAGGCACTTTCACTAATAAAGGAGGAGTAGAATGGTACTCAGTGTGTATGGAGTTCCAGAACCCTGCATAATGAGGGAAGCATTTGGGGCTGGATTTAATGTCTTCATCCTTAAATCCTAATGGCAGGTTTCCTTGTGAAAAGTTCTAGTTACAGTTAAAACACAAGCCCCTAATGATCCTGTCTATAAATAACCAAATGCCTTTTGTAAAGCAAGTTCCTTGTGGTCTCTCTCACTTAGCTTCAGACTTCCCAAGTGGTTTCCATTACATTCCAGCGAGCACAGCGAAAGGTGAAAAAGCCACTCACGGGGCCGTCAGGCTGCTGACGCATCCACCTCCAGCTTCCTCATGTGTCTGGCAGCCAAAAAAACACTCTGGTGTTTTCAATGTCTTTGGAGGGAGGAGTGGAAATGCAGTCAAAATACAAGTCTTTTCTGTGGCCTGCAGGAGGCACAAGAATGAGACTCCTGTTTGTCAGAAACGAGCATCAAAGCTCCAAGTTATTTACAGAATCTGAATGATGTTTTTTAAAAGGTATGTTTTCTTCTCTTGTAGGAGAGGTATCGAATGCCCTTCTGGAACACTTACCAGATATTTCAGTGAGAACGAAGTCTTCCACAAAAGCACAGATTAGATGGGATCAGATATTTGGAAAGGGATTAAAATGCCGAAACGTTTCCTTAGCTCTTGGACATCTGAGAAAGTTGGAAGTGGAGAGCAGCAGACTGTCAGTTGTGTATACACTTTCCTCACTCTTGCTTTCCTGAATGAAATTAAATGACTACAAAGGGACTATAAAATTGTCTACAAGAAATCAACCAGATCTGGCTCCCCAGCCGATGCTTGGTCGTTAAAGATATGCTCTGTATTGTCACTGTATTATTCCAAACTGAACTTTCCCTCATTAACAGCAATAGTTGTGTTGCTTTTTATGAGGAGAATTAAAGGGCTGAGGTAACGTTTCAAATCACTATGAGGGGTTTTAGCCAAGTAACTTCCACTGATTAATGGGACTTACATTGTTGGAGCCTAGCACACAAGTCTAGCAAGAGTGGGATTTTAAATGCAAAAGGAAGAATTAGTTTTGGAATGACTCACTACCCTTTGTGTCTTCAAAAAAACTCTTCCCCATAACTTTATTCCTTTATCATTCCATTGGGAGTCTTTAAAGAGAAGAAAAAACTCTTTGGAAGAATTAAACATTGTTGTTTGCTTTGTAAAGTAAAATTAATCGAGAAAGTATTGTTCGACACGAATAGTTTTTGATTTGTTGAGGTCATTTTTAGAATACTATGCATCAGACTGCAATACTTTATACACTGATGAATTGGCTGATTCGTTTTTGTACCTTTGCCCACCATTTGATGGAATTCTTCAGAGTTGTGTCAACAGCCCTCTGTCCTGGCTAAAGTCTCATGCATGAAGAACAAAACAGTTAGTTACTCAAAGTTTACTTCTGGGATCATGCCTACTAAAAGATATATTCCGTGCTGTTCAGCTAGTTGAATCTACAAAGCTATTGGAAACACTCCTTTGGTTCAAGACCTAGAAGCATGTACTCTGAAACAAGAAGATCTGTGACCTATCCTTGATATACCATTAAAGTTTCCGCTAACCATGATAGTGACAATCATGGTGTTTTAGCTCAATGTTTATTAAATTGTTTGGATCAATAGACCAGTGTCAACCCTCAAAATGTCTTATAGTCTTCCACATGGGCTGGCCACATCTGCATACGACTATTTCTATAGTTTTTTCTCCAGTCAACACATGTGAGTGAGGCCGCTTTTATACGAGGCGCTGAAAAGCGCCTCCTTTGAGTCCCGCATTGAAAGAAAAGCCAGCGCGGGGAGCATGTAAACACTCCCTGCGCGGCTTTTCTCTCAGCGCGGGACTTAGGAGGCGCTTTTCAGTGCCTCGTATAAAAGTGGCCTTATATCCATTGCCTGACTTGTTGCCCCTGGAGAAGGCTGACTCTAGCAAGTACCAAAGTCTGCTTTTGTGTAGCTATGGATTTCTTACCCTGGTCTCATGGGCCATCAGTGGGCCTATGCACAACAATTTGGCAGCCAGTGACGTGGGTAATCACAGATAATTTCTTACAGTTCCATTTGTTATCACAGTAAATGCATTTAGAGCTATTTCAGAGCTTCACCTTTTTAAATTTTATATAAAAGAAGCTTTGTCCTTCTTAGGGGTTTACACAGTGAAGTCAAGTCTGTTACACAATGAGCTGATTAATTAAATGGAGGCACTGAAACTTCTAATAGTCATTTCTTGACTTTTTCCTTCGATGTCTTGAGAGTGAGAGCTTCAAAGTGCCGAGGCAGCTTTTTTCACCCTTCAGCCAGTTTCAGAGAAATCCAAGTCACACTGTCCCCTCTTTTCTATACATAATCGGACATGGAACTCTGAGGGTAGAGTTTATACATGAACCAGAAGCCTCGGATTGCTCACTGGATTTTCAATCATTTGTTTTACAGAATTATTCATTTTAAAAGGTAAACTTTGATGCTACTCTGTGTATCCTCTCAAATGTGTCAATGAACCACCATTTGCATAATCTCTAGACCTTGGATTTCTGAAGAAAAGCTTTTGAGGTCTCATTATTGCTATGAGTAATAGTGATACTATTACTCAAAGTGATAGTTATTATTATGAGTAATTGTAATATTGTATTAGTAGTAATATAATAGCATGCAATCCACAAGAAGTTGCGTTATGCATCCTGCTTTGCCCCCGATCATTAAATTATATGTGAGTCTATTGAAGTCACTGGCAGGGCTGGAACAGCAGGCACCCCTTCTAGGCCACATCTCATTTCCTTTCTTTTTTGCCATGGTGTCACGGGACACTAGTTTAACTTCCCTTCTTTTTGCCTGAGAGGCAGGACTGGCTCAGCCCATACAGAGGGAAGTGTTCTAAGGCTGGAACAGGGTCCCTACTGCTTCCCTGGGGGAGGAAGGGGAATGGATGCGGCTTCCGAGCCTTATTCTTTCATTATTGTCCCATCACCACTATTCCCATCTCTCACCCACATTACCTGAGCACTGGTTGCTAAGGCAATCACACCCACTTTTTACAGCCAATTAATTCCTTCTGTCTTGCCCTATCTCTTTGCCTGTTTCTGCTTGTACTGTGGCCACTAAGAGAGGTCTTTTTCCCTTTGTCTCTCCTTATAAAATAAACAGGGACCTGTGTTCACTGTATTTTTGTTTTCCCCATTGGTGGCATTGGGGAAAACACAGTGAACACGGCTCCCCGCTTATAAGTAAAATTCTTCTTTGGGCAGTCTCCCAGATCCTCCATTTAAATTAGAAACTTAACAGTGTTGGTGTAAAAGTCTGTGGCTGATTTTTTGTTTTGTTTTTAATTAAATTCTTTCTTGGTTCTATAGCAGAGAATAAAAGACATCTAAAGTGCCACTGACAACGTTGTTGAAATTCTTTAAAAACCTTCCCTTGGAAAGCCAGTAGTCATATCGCTCAACAATAGTAGTTGAGCTGAAAGGGAGTCATTAGATTGTCTGTGTATTTGCCATTGCCTGTGAAAGACTTCGTATTCATGCCATTCAGAGATGTTGTACTCATGAACCTCGCTGATTTTCAATATCAACATCTTGTCATATCATCACTGTCTACCAGCTAAGAGCCTGATCTTGCAAGAGGCTCAGTACCCACTTTGCAAGATGCTGAGCATGCTTGACTTTCAGCAAAGTCAGTGGAGCATAAAGGCATTCAACACTTCCTTGGAGTGCTCCTGTTGAGAGAACGTTTGGGCCCTGGTACATCTTTTTAGATAGGGATCCCCTACCTCTCATTCTCCCACATTGCCATCTCCTCGAGGAGGGCTAAGCCAATTTCTGGAGAGATCAGCTCTAGCTGAGAAATGGTATTTTATTGACACAGATGCTAGCTAGTAGGAGTTGTTTTTTGGAGGTGGGCCTTAAACTTGGAGATGTGGTTCAACTGTACATCCATTTCTCCACTCTCATCAGGCCTTGCTCCCTAACTGGCAGGATCTAATCCTAATTCACAAAATCCTGGATACCATGTCCCTTGCTTACAGGAAAACCTGAAGGGAATTCTTTCTTCATTGTGTTGTTGGGTCAAGGAACAAAGTTTGTAGCCATTTCCTCACCCTTTGTGGCCATTTCCCCCTCCCCCACCATGGATTCCCATTCAAGTCTTGGAGCTTCCAGAGTTATCCTAAGATTCGGACAGGTTCCTTTTCTTCAGTTATTAGCAGTACAGCTCTGGCAGAGTTGCTTGACGGTACTTTGGTAGCCAGCAGTTGCCTTCTGAATCTCACATAAAGATTGTATATTCTCCATCGTAAAGGGAGATGTAAGAAATCAATTCAACCTCAGGCTTATTGCAACTCTGCCTGAAGCTACATAGACTGTGGGGCTTCTCTGGCAGCCCCATTCCACGGGCCTTCCCCTCACCTGTGCAAGCACCCAGACCTGCAGAGTACTATCAACAAGTCAGGAGAAAGGAATGGGGTTGCCTTGAAGACATCCAAGTTCCATTTCCTTGTGTCAGGGCAAGATCTGCATACAACTTTGGGGGAGAATTCATCCGACAATACTTTGCAATGGGTCTCCCTTTCATTATAACAATTAAAAGAAAACTGTGGGTCATGATCCCAAATGGGGGGTCTGCAGAAGGTTCCAATTGATATTCCGTATACTGTACTTTGAATGGGTTTGTTGCTCCCTGGGGTGATGGGATTATAATTAGGTCTCCAAAAGGGGTTACACAGGCTAAAAACTTGGGAACGACTGGTCCTCCCATCTTAATCCCTAATACTGAGCAACCTTTTCTTTCACTGGGCTCACTGGGAACTGAATGTGCCAAACCTGACCCAAAGGGTCGAGCTACTACATAGATTCCCCTGTAGTTATAGGTCTTGTCTCTCCAAACTGAGATGTTGCCTGCATTGAATCCATCAATTTGTATAAACAAGCTGGCTATCTTCTTGCCATCTTCAATGTAAATCCACTGTAATATTGTGAACCCTTGTTTATTTTAGGCTTGCAGTATATACCAATGAAAACCATACACAAATGGTAGCTTTCAACTTCTATACCATTTTTCAGCGGAGTTCTTTGTTGGAAAGATACATTCATGTATAATTAAATGTGGCTGGCTTAAACCTTTGCAGTTGGTAGCTTAATATATTTTTTGTTGTAGTTTGAGTACAAAGGCTATATTATGCTTTTGTTGGCATCCTTGCTAGTCAGCATGCCAACTGCATAATTTTGTTCTCTGCAATATGTCAAGATCCGAGTGCCGAGGGCTCAACAGGTGGCGGCGGGATAAAGTTCTGGCAAATCAAATAGGTAATGTGGTTATTTCTTTTGTCAAATTATAATTGAAAGCAGAGCAGAGTAAAATGAAACTCATATTTTGCTAGTCCAAAATGGTGTAAAATCAAATACAAACCAGTTTCCATGAAAAATGCACAGTGCTACAGGAGCTTGTTCTGTAAATGAACATACAACACCTTAGTTTTGATCTAGAATCCTAGAAAGTTTTCAAGGTTCAAAAGTGTACAGAGTTTCCCAAACGTTTGACCTATGTGGCCCCATTCTGAAACTTGCAATCAGGATTGCACTTTGTTTCTCCCCACAGTTTTGGGTAAAAACAAATGAGACAGTAGACAGCCAGATTCCCACCTTGTCTCAAAAAGGGCCATTGCAGCCACTGGACTTTGGGCTGGTGGGGAGGGCAGTTCAAATGAGCAGGCCCCTCAGGTACTCGGGGTGGAGTGGGGCTGCTCTTACAAGTCCCTCCACCCCACAGGTCGGCCAAGGAGCCGTCCACACAAAGCAGAACTCCCAGACTGCCAAACAACTGATCAGGGTCTCAGAGGAATGCACTCACCCCAGCCACCAAACAGCTGATCAGGGAGGAGGCAGACGAGGGTGCTCATCCCAGACACCAAACAGCTGATGGGAGGGAAGGGGTTCCTCTGCTTCTCCAAGTCCCCCTGATCAGCTGTTTGGTTACAAGTGTGAGCAGTGCACACTACTCCAGCCTGCCTCTTCACCCACCCACACACACACACACACACACACACACACACCCAGGTGAGCTGTTTGGTTGCCAGGGTGAGCATGCTCCTCCAGGGCCAATCCTCAGACCTTGCCTTGTGGTGGGTACACAGACTGACCAGATGAGAGGCAGCCCTGTCACCCCACATTAGCCCAGGTAGGGCAACCATAGCCCATGTTGCATAGCCAACCTTCTCAGGCTGACGCATTCCCCAACCAGATACCCACTCCAAGGCAGAAGTTGCCAATATCTGCCAGCTACTGAACTGCGGGCAGGTGACCAGTTGGCTACTGACTTGTTTGTTTTCATTTTCACCGTTTTGTAACTACTGTAACCCAACCACAGCAGTGTAAATATCAAAACATAACTACAGGATGACTGTATAAACCTTCTGTCCTTCTTGAAAAAAATTGCAGGGATGTTCTCAAAAGTTTCTAACTTTCCCAAAATATCTAAAACCAAAATTGTATCAAGGGTGTTGTCCTGTCACTCTCTCCCTACACTCCCTTGGATCCCTACCTCCCCTACAGCCAGCCCAGTCTTCTAGGTAGTGGATTCTCCCACTTCAAGGTGGATCCCCGCAGGGTTTCAGCCCCAACACATCTATCCATCCAGGCTCTAATTCCCAACACAGGAAACTCCCACCTGCATGCAGTCAAGTCCTCTCCCTCTTGGCTGTCTCTGGATGCAGACTGGCTTCCACTCCGCAGTGTTTCAGGTACTTCTCACCAGGTCCCATCTGATGCTCCCTGTCTGAGCCTCCATGGCTTTCCCTCTCTTCTGTCCCTCTTGCAGCCTCTGGGCCACCAGCTTTCCAAGTCTTGCCAAGCCCAGCAGTCAATTAGGCATGCAGCTTAATTCTTAAAGGACCTACAGCCCTTAACCACTCAGCCTTGCCACACTCCTCCCCCTCCCCATGGATTTTGCATGGCCCCAGCTCGACAACATTCCAGGCAGGGCTGGAGTAGGCACTCTGGTCCAGTCCTTATTCATGGTCATTCAATAACATCATAACAAAAGGAACTTGGAGTCATTGTGGACAATACATTAAAATTCTCAGCTCAGTGTCCTCAGTTCATGGGTTTCCCCGGAAGGCCTAGTAAGCGCTGAAGCCGGCAGCCACAGCCAGTGCTGAAGCCACCGGACCGCTGTGCTGCCGCCGCCCGGAGCATCAAAGGTAGGCGATCCCTGGGTGGGGAGGTAGGGTGATCCCAGGGGTGGGGGGGTGTTAAACCCCCC
>QEPC01000841.1:3191535-3208417 GCA_003113815.1 Sphenodon punctatus | reverse complement strand
GTGCACTGCACTGGCTGCCTGTAATGTGCCGAGCCAGGTTCAAGGTGTTGACATTGATCTATAAGGCCTTGTACGGTCTTGGACCTGGATACCTCAGGGACCGCTTCACCCTCCATGACTCAGGACGGACTCTCCGGTTCACCGGGGGCACCTTCTTGGAGGTGCCCCGCATAAAGCGGGGGGCTACAATGGAGAGGGCATTCTCAGTGGCTGGGCCTCGGCTGTGGAACTCCCTCACAGAGGAAGCACGACTGGCCCCGAGTCTGCTGGCCTTCCTTCGGGCCTGCAAGACATGGCTGTTCTCCCAGGCCTTCGGAGGCGGGGAGGGGAGGGGAGGGTGGGCTAAATTTTTGTATGTGGGTATTTTAAAATTGTTTCAAATATTTGTGTAGATTTTTATATTTTTAATATATTGTGATAAATTGTTTGTTTTATGTTGGAAGCCACCCTGAGATGCCAAAGGCATAGTGGGCAGCATATAAATGGAATTAAATAAATAAATAAATAAATAATAAGAACACCGGACCCATGACAATTTATAAAACATCACTAAAACCAACCCGCCCCCCTACCCTACCCTCTCACCCTCCCCTCCGAAGGCCTGGGCGAACAGCGAATTATTACAAACATGTCAGAAGGCCAACAGGGCCAGGGTCTGGTGAGCCTCCTCCGAGAGGGAATTCCATACACACAGCCCAGCCACCGAGAATGCCCTCTCCATTGTGGCCCTCCGTTTTACATGGGGGACCTCCAAAAAGGCACCCCCGGGGAACCAAAGGGATCGCTCTGAGGCATGGAGGGCGAGGCGGTCCCTGATATATGAGGGGCCCAGATCGTGCAGGGCTTTATAGATCAACACTAACACCTTGAATCAGGCTCAGTATGCTATAGGCAGCCAGCACAGAGTGCAGAGCACTGGTGTTATGTGCTCACGTCGCCTCGTCCCCATGAGGAAACAGGCTGCCGCATTCTGCACTAGCTGAAGTCTCTGAACCAGGAACAAGGGAAGCCCCATGTAGAGTGAGTTGCAGGAGTCTAGCCTAGAGGTGATGAAGGCATGGATGAGAGTGGCCAGATAGGGCCCGGAGATGTATGGCCAAAGCCTCCATACCAGATACAGCTGGCTAAAGGCGGCTTTAACCACTGCTTCCACCTGCCAATCCAGATGAAGGCCCGAATCCAAAACCACCCCCAGACTCCGAACCTGAAGAGCAACAGGCGGGTGAGCCCCCCATCAGAGGGGCCAGCACCTCCCACACCCTCCCCACCACCATCACCTCCGTCTTATTGGGATTGAGCTTCAGTCTGTTCTGCCGCATGCAATCTGCCACGGCCTCCAAACATTGGGAAAGTAACTAGACAGCAGGACCTGGGTCAAATGAAAGCAAGAGGTACAGCTGAGTATCATCGGCATATTGGTGACATCGCACCCTGAACCCTGTCATGATCTCTCCCAGAGGCCGCATGTACACATTAAATAATAGTGGAGACAGAATAGAACCCTGCAGAACGCCGCAGGTCAAGGCCCATGGGCTTGATGTTTCAACCCCTAGCACCACCCGCTGGCTTCTACCCGAGAGGAATGAGCGCAACCATCCAAGGACCATCCAGCCCAAACCCCCCAGGTCTCGCAGCCATCTCAACAGCAGCCCATGGTCCACAGTATCAAAAGTGGCCGAGAGATCTAGCAGGATCAAAAGGTCGATCATCCTGTGTCCATCTCCCGGTAGAGATCATCCACCAAGGCCACCAACGCTGTCTCGGTACCATAGCAGGGGCAGAACCCAGATTGAAAAGGGTCAAGGAAACTGATGCTGTCCAGATGTGCCTGGAGCTGCTGAGCCACTGCCCATTCAATAACCTTCCCTAAAATGGCCATAAATGGAGCATTGAGAGGCCTGGATTATGTTCCTGACTCCGATTCAGTTTCTGTATGACATCAGCCAAGTTGCTTTCACTTTCCACCTCAGTTTCCCCAGCTGTAACATGGGACTGATAAATAACTAATCTGCCTCCTAAAGATAGAATGAAGTTATATTATTTAAGGTCTGGAATTAACTTGTAGATGGTGAATGGAAAGTGCAGCAAAAATGCAAAGAATTTTGATTAATTTATACAACATTAGATTGTTAGGTTTCACCCCTCCCACAGAGTTAGCTGCTGTCCACAGGATAAGCTAGCATTACCACCACACAGCATGTACTAGCTATCACAGACTGTGCCTTTAAGGATAGCTAAGCCAGGTGTTGCCATAGTAACCAGGTAGCACTCCCACTCAGCTGTGAGCTGAACACAGTCTATTTAAGAAGACCAGAATTGCCTACTAGTTGCTGGTTTATCAAATGGTCTTACCAGCCCTGGCTCTTGGCTTCTGTTCTCCACAAGCCTTGCTGTTGAATGTCCTGGGTCTGCATGCTATCTGTCTTACTGCATTAATGTAAGTCTTGTAGCTTGTTTGATCTGTATGTTGTGTGCTTTATGTCCTTTTTCCTGAATTCCCTTTATTCCTAGATAGATGTGGCCTTGCACCCTTTCCCCCTTCCCTATGTCTCCCTTGTGTCAGTGTCAATATTATTTAGATGGGATTCCCGGACTCCTTTTTCCCTGTCAACAACTCCCTAGGTGTGTGTTTCCTCCCATGTGTGGAAATGCTGTCCCAGCCCTGTGTTCTTCTCTTCTGTTCCTGCATGTATACTCCTTCACTGTGATCTCCTAGTGTGTGTGATAGCTTAGGCTTAGAGTGACTCTGCTGGTGTCTGTCTATGAACTGCATGTTTTTCTGCATATCTGTTATGAGTGTATCTGAGATCTGAGCTGGTCGTTTGGCCTTTCTTGTCTATCTTGGTATAGGCAAGCGCTTTCATACATCCTGATGATGACCTTGAGGTCCTTGCCTTTGAACTAAGACCTGCATAAGTTCCTGAGGGAAACCATACAACCCTATAGAAATACTTCCATCTTTCTCTTCTCTTTCATCCCCCCCTCCCATATCCCCATAACCTAGAGAGGTGTGTAAAAAAGGATGGGCAGTCACATGATAGTGAGGAGTGGGACAGCAAATTAGTGAGGTTTGCTATGATGCCTAACATAAGGAGGAAGATTTTGATGGGCTGCAATTAGAGTGGGAACAAAAAACCTCTGTGAGTGCTGTTTCTGATGGAGACAGCATTTTCACCTTCATTCATGTGAGGAGGAAATCTACCAGCATTTTGTACATGTTCTGATATTTTCCACCATTTTGGTAATTTTTGGTGGTATTGGTATTTTCCTGTAATTTCTGGTAATACCAAAAATTACCCTAAACTACCAGAAATTACAGAAATGGCAGAAAATAACTGGAAATCATGGAAAATGTCAAAAATGTTGGTAGATTTCCTCCTTGCTCCCGAAAGGTTGGTATTTCCTGATTGAACAAGAGCATCTTCTCTTGCTTCAGGCTTAGCTGCAATGTGGGGTCCATAGTTAAAAGGAATATTTAAAAATAGCAGTGGGTTTTTTCTTTAAAAGGGTGTATACTGTTGCATGGAGATGCAATTCTTCCCAATATGTCTTACTTGTTCTTTAAGAAAATACACAACTATTTGCGTATGGAGAAAGGTGTGTGTGACCTGTGTGTATGTGTATACTTGAACCCTAAACTCTCTTTTCTGGGCTTAGGTACAAATGGATCATATCTGACTTTGTATTTCTTTGTGTTTTTCCACAAAGGAATGAAAGCAACAGCAATTCCCAAGGCAGTGTAGCAAACTGGTATCGTTGTCCCCTTACATCAGTCTGCAACAACACATATTTAGAGTGTTATTTCCATCTCAGCTTGATGTTCAAGGTTTTAGTTATTCCTCTGTCTATTAGTAGAAGGTAAGAAAGCCCTTTTGTTCTGAGATTGCCCTAGTTTTGTTGCTCATATACATGTGAGTATCTATGGCATTAAGCTCAGTTCACCTATACTTGTCAGTCACATAACAAATATGATTAGCTATGTTTCAGGTGCAGTGATTCTGATTTAGCATAAAGCCAATTCTTGTCTGCCCAAGTTGCTGCTTGTTTTCCTTCTAAATCAGTGCCTAGACATTTGTATTCAAAGATCCAAAGACATTTTAATCCTGCTGTTGGATCTCTCTAGGTGTTAACAAGACATTGTGCCACATTTACCCACATTAAACCTGGATTCACCTGCTTGTCTACTCAGTGCCCATCAGATGTTTGCCCCAGGGCCACTCCTCATGACATCAAACCAGGCAATGTGGCGCACATGTGTGTGGGCACACCCAAGTAAAACCAGGGAATTCCTTTCATCTTTCCCTTGTGGGGAACAGGTGTCCAGAGGTCCAGGTCTTGTTAATTAGGTTCCCCAACAGCCCAAGGTCTGCCACCCCTATAGTGGCACAGTTAGTGCACTCCTCTCAGCTGACAGCTAGTTAGGAGAGGGGAGTGCAGAAGTCTCCAGAGTGTCTCAGGGGCATGATCCGGGAAAGCCTTCCCTGGCTGTGTCCCCCATTCCATCAGAGCCAGTGCTGCTCATCATGCCCCTCTCAGCTGAGAGGTGGCCCTGGGGGGAGGGGAGCATAGATAGCACCCCACTCAGCTGTCAGGGAGACAGGAAAGGGGAGCGCAAGCACAGGGGGGTTGTGTGCTGCACTTTGACTGGGTGATTCTCAGTCTACAGCTGGTGGCAGGGAGACCGGATGGGAAGTAGCCTGTGCTGCATCTGCCTTGGGTTCCCTCCACAGCCCTGCTCCTAAGGGGAAGAGAAGGAGAAACATTTCCCAGGATCCAACCACCTCTCTGAAGAGGGAGTCATAGGGGCTCCCTATGCGTTTGAACCATCTCTTCTCCTTTCCTGCCAAAAAAGGAGAGCAACAGCCATAGAAAGGTGAGTCACAGCCAGGAAAAAAGCCTTCCCTGGCCATTACCCCCTTTCCCATCAGAGCCAGAGCAAGCATGGCCCTTTCAGCTGACAGCCGGTTGGGTGCGAGGGGGGAAGAAGGGGAGCCCTGGCCCATGCATTAACACCTTCTGTATACATTTTAAAGAATCTGTACCCTTCGGTACTTGTTCTGACCAGTCTATGTCCCCCTTCCAGTATACAACATTCCACAGTCCCTACATTATCCATTAATGCTCTTACCTTGTGTACATACAAACCACCCTTTCTGATTACCTGGTTAGCTAATCCCTCCCTGAAAAACTGATCCTGTTTCTTTATATATTTCCCTTATGCTCTATTTCTCTTATGCTATAGTTCCTCTAAATTCAAGACACTTTCCACACAGGATAAAGACTGCATGCTTTGGTCCACATCCAAAGCATGTGGGTCAGGCTGGCCCACATCCTATGTCAAACCAATGAACTCAGATGGGCGTGTGCAGAGTGTATACATAAGCTGAATATAGCTCTAGTGTGTCAAACACACTGTCTATTTTTATTGTTAGTATTTCTACATTTACAAACTCTATTTGCTAATTCACAATATTGTAGCTTTAAGAAGAAGAAAAGATTATCTTTTTTCCTAGCCGTAGCTATCATAGGAACAGCAGGTGCAACTGTCCCTGGGCCCCAAGATTTGGGAGTCCCACAAATCCCCAGGTCAGCTGCATTAGGCTGGGTCAGTGTATCCCCAGCAGTCCGCAAGCCCAATGGACTTTAGGATCCTGGGGAATCCCCGACTGGACAGACTCTTCCTCAGTAGTGGCAACGTGAAGGGAGGGAGGAGCTGCAGTCACGTAGCTGGCTCTGAACTGGGGATGAGATCGGGGTCTGGGGAGGAGAGGAGCTCATGGACCAGACACTGGGTGGGGTGGGGGAGTGCAGGGAGTGGGAGGCATTCGCAAAACAGCAGTAGCCACTAGGAGGCATCAGGTCTCCCGTCTGTAGCAGGATCGGGCAGAGGAGCAGTTTAGACTACCCCTCTCCCTCCAAGGACCAGGAATAATTCAGCAGGCAGTGCACCTTGCAGGATTACCACAAGCCTAGCCCGAGGGGTGGGGGGTGGCACAGGAACCACAGCAGCAGGAGGAGAAAGGTGGCAGAGCCAGCATGCCCCTCTACCCTGTACCCAGGAGCTGGGGGGGCAGGGCAGTGTAGACTGAGTTTAGGTCCTGGAAAAAGTTTGGACCAACTGCCAGGATCTTATTACTTGTGTTCCCTTGTATCTGACTATTTCACTTAGGAGAAAAGCTCCTTCAGGTGCTTTAATTACAATAAAATCAAAGACTCAAATCTTAGTTACTTAGCTTTACTTAATAAGATGCAAAATTACATTGCAATAAAGACAGTTTCAAAAGACTTAAAATATTAAGTACAAAAGAAGATAGTTATAAGATTAAAATACAGAAGTAATTCTTTGCAAAGACTATATGGATCAGCCAGCAGCATCCAGGGGATGCTATTCACTGAACAAAGAAATACAGCTTCAGTCCATCTTTTATAAGACTTTTGGTGGCAAAAGAATGTATGACATACAGCAGTTGGACAACATCCAACTGTACCAGTACAATTTGACTCATCATAATCTCCAGATGTATGGAAACCTTTTACTTAGCTTCTTATCTAAAGTAGAACATTCCATACTGCACATAGCTGGTGCACTAGGGCAAAAGGCAATGGGAGAAACTGACCTCCACCGCCACTGCTGAGGGACCTACTGGGGTGTTGGGAGCCCCCCACTGCCACTGCCGATCCCGCTGCTGCTGCCGCCGAGTCAGGACCCGGCTCTCAAGACCCTGTGCTGCCCAGGCCTCTGGGTACCATCATTCCTCCCTTCCCCACTTGAAGGAGGGGGTGGGGCCTGGGCGTGCAGTCAGACTTCCAGGTTCCCAGAAAGGCCATAAGCGGCCTGCTGCCCAGCAACAGAGGAAGCTACCCTCCACCGTCACTGCTGAGGGACATACTGGGGTGTTGGGAACCTCCCACTACCACCACCGATCCTGCTGCTGCTGCTGCCGCCAAGCCGGGGCCTGGCTCTCAAGACCCTGTGCTGCCTGTCCCTCCAGGTACCATTGTTCTCCCCTCCTCCGCTTGGAGGACGGGGCGGGGCCTGGGCGTGCAGTCGGACTTCCAGGTTCCCGGCAAGGCCATAACTGGCCTTCTGCCCAGCAACGTGAGAAGCTGCCCTCCACCACCACTGCTGAGGTACCTACTGGGGTGTTGGGAGCCCCCCACTGTCACTGCAGATCCCGCTGCTGCTACTGCTGAGTGCTGCTGCCGAGCCAGAACCCAGCTCTCAAGATCCTAGGCTGCCTGGCCCTCCAGGTATCATCATTCTCCCCTTCCCCACTTGGAGAAGAGAGAGGTGGTCCTGGGGAGGGGGGCTGGTTGGAGTGGGGGAAGCTGTTGAGAACAGTTTGTTCACTGTCCCCCAGTAAGATAGGGGGCCAGTGGCTGGATAACAACAGGGGACTCCCTGTGAGATCAGGAGTCCCAGGGAAAGGGGAGGGAATAGGGGTGGGGGGGTATTTTGGGGAAGAGGGTGGGGACCTCTGGGGGAACAACGAGCAGGAGGGGGTCAGAGTGGTGTGGACAGGAGGGGAGGGCAGTCATAAGGGTCATTCTGGGGTGGGGATGGTATGGTCCACGGGGGTTGGTGGCTTGAGCTCCCAGGAGACCTAGGTCCTTTGTGGAGGTTAAAAGAGCCCCCCCATCACACCTGAGGTGAAGAAGGAGCAGGATCTAAGGTCCACCAGTGGGGGCTTGATGCTGCTAAATGCAAGGTCCGTAGCAAATAAGGCCCCGGTAATCCAGGACCTGATTTTGGATGAGGCTGTGGGCCTTGCATTTATTACAGAATGAATGAATTTATTTTATTTGTTGGGCCGTAGCCATCACAATATATATATAACACAACCCTAAAGCAAATCAGCAGTACAAAGTACCAATACAAAACCTTGAGTATAAGAGATATGGTCCCCAGAGGCCTGAGTAAAAATACAATAAAATATATTACCTTCAGCATCTATTACTGAAAGCAAATAATCATAATCAACTCTGATATATTCCACCCAAAATCCATTCAAATTAATGGCCCTCCAGATGTACCCCTCTAATTTGAAGAGCTGTCAAACAAAAAGTTGCCACTGCCCAGGTCATTTCAGAATCATATGGACTAAGGAATTTCACCAATGTACTTTGGGCAGTGGATACATCCCTTGCCTTCAAAATCCCACCCAGCTGTTTGAGTGTGGGACCAATTAACGAAGGACAATCAAAATCAAAGAGAATATGAGCAGGCGAGTCAACCTCCCCCGTATCACAGAATGTACAAAACAGTTGGGCATGGGGAACACCCCTGTATCGGTCCTCCAAAAAGGCTGAGGGAAAGCCATTGCACCTCATTTTGGTGAAGGCTGATCTCTTACCAAAATCTTGCCACTCAAACTGGTAGCATAACCCTGAAGACATGGGATTAAATGGCAAAAAGTCAGGGGCAACTTTCTGCTCCCTGAGAAGCACTCTCTCCAACTGCAGAGTCTGATCTGTTACTCTTTTTAAAATAAGGCTTTTTGCAGCTTTAAAGCCTAAGCTCTTCAGCCCCACAGGTGAAAATCCCAGCTTTAATACCTCTTGTTCAACAGCTTTAACCCAATGGTCCCCAAGACCACTTTTAAGGGACAAAGCCATGAGTGTGTTATAAGTATGAAAGAGAACTAGCTTGCTCCAGAAAATCACCAAGGACTGGAGGGTATACAGTCTCAGAGGGGCGGAGAGTGACTCGTATCTTAATATCACCTGGGGCGTACCCCTAGGCACTCCCAAAAATCATTCAAAGGAATCTGTTTTGGTTGCTCTCCAATTTACTAAGATAGGTAAGTCCCCAGACCGGAAAGGCATAAAGGATCTGGCTTAAGGTCTTTGCTCTAAAAAGGTGAAGAGCGAGTAAGATGAATTTTCCCCCTTGTCCAAAATAAAATTTGGCTATCGCCATTGAAGATTTCCCCACCAACCCTTTGACTGCCTCAAAATGCGGATTCCAGCTTGCCATGGCAGAAAAAATCACCCCCAAATAACGAAACGATTGGACCTGGTCAATATGATTGCCTTTAATCGACCAGGCATAGGTTTTCTGGGCGCCCTTTGGGCCCACAATCAAAACCTTTGTCTTAGTAAAGTTAATTGCGAGCTTTTCGGCCTGGCAATAATCCCTGAATTGCTGCATCGCCTGCCTTAGGCCTACTAGTGATTGGGAGATTAGGACAGTATCATCTGCATATAGAAGGAGGGGTACTCACCGCTCACCGATTTTAGGGGCATGTGTATCTACAGCTTTCATATATGCCACTGCATCATTTAAGAAGAGGTTAAAAAGAGCTGGTGCCAACAGACAACCCTGACGAACCCCCGAGTTCACCAGAACCTGCTTGGTAGGCGCTCGTTTTGAGTCAAATCGAACTTGGAGGGTGTTCCCAGTATGTAACCTGATTAATAAAAACAATAATCTAGGCTCTATGGATGAGGAGTTTAGTTTCATCAAGAGACGTTCCCTAGAAACCGAGTCGAATACCTTCTCTAGATCAATAAAACAAAGATAGAGCTTCCTCCCACCAGTGACATATTTTGAAAGTAAAGCAGCCAGGACAAAGATATGATCCAGTGTGGATCGGCCTTCCTGAAAACCTGTCTGTTCAGGTTCAATTATATTGGAGCTGGAAATCCAAGCCCTCACTTTACCGAGGAGAAATCTAGTATAGAGCTTGCCGATAATGCTCAAGAGACTAATCGGTCAGTAATTCCCTAGGAGGCTGGGATCACCCTTCTTATATATTGGGACTACAATACTGTTAAGCAATGATGGAGGGAGGCGACCTGTTTCGTTTATGGTGGAGAAAGGGGGGGCTAGCAGCTTGGCCCACCATTCTGGATCAGATTTTAGTAGATCAGGGGGGACAGAATCCGGCCCTGGGACCTTCCCTGGCTTTAATTGTGATATAAGAGTTACCACCTCCTCCGGCGTTACCGGTTGCCATTGCTCAAACCTATGAAAAGAGGGGAGAGTGATTTCCAATACCCCCAGAGAGGTACCAGAGTACAGGATAGCATAGAAATCCTCCCATACTTCTGGTGTCAAAGCTGGAATATGGGAGACCCTATCATCTCTCCAGGAGGCTCAGATAATATCCCAAAAGGCCTTTGCGTCATGGCCTTTAGCTGCCCCTAGATTAATGATAACGAAAATTGTCGTTTTCATTTTCATTATTGCAATAACGAAAACGACAACCGAGAATAACAATAATGAAAATTATAATGATAATGACAATGTCATTATCATTGTTGTTATTATTAGTGCTGTGGCAGTTGGGTTTTGGAGGGAAAATGTGGAGAAAAGAGGAGGGAGCAGACATCTTGGAGCCCCAAACAGGGTTGAACTCTTGAACTGTGCCTATGTTGGTAGGAACAAGCAGCTCAGCAGTATTTGATGGATGTATCGCTGGCCAATGAGCAGTGCAAGCAGGCCCCAGCAGTCTGATGGCACTCTGTGATTGTTCAATGCCTGCTGCCTCCCACAACCAATCAGGGGGAGGGCACTGCAACCCTTTATAATGGGAGGGCCAGGCTTTTTCTCTCTGTTCTGTCAGAGCTCTGCTTGTCAGGTTGCATTTACAAAACTATGGTGCTTGCACACAAAAAATCCTCCCTACTTATTTATTTATTATAAAATTTGTATGCCACCCCCTCCTGCTAAAAGCATCTCAGGGCAGCTAACAACATATTAAAACAAATTTAAAAACAACAATAATACAATTTAAAACTTCACAATAAAAACAAATTACCCCCTACCCCACACTAACCCAGCCCACCCAGCCCATCTCCCTCAGGAAAGGCACAGCAGAACAGCCAGGTCTTACATTGTCTATGGAAAGAGGGGAGGTTAGTGGTCAGGTGGACCTCTGATGGGAGGGAGTTCCACAGCTGCGGTGCAGCCACAGAGAATGCCCTCTGCAAGGTTGACACCTGAGAAACCCAGGGGACCTTGAGGAGGGCACCCCCAGTCGACCGCAGGGGCTGATCCAGGATCCAGCGGGTGAGGCGGTCCTGCAGGTAGGCTGGGCCCAGGCCATTTAGGGCTTTAAAGGTCAAAACCAACGCCTTGAATTGGTCCTGCAAGACTATCGGCAGCCAGTGAAGAGAGCGAAGTACCGGTGTAATGTGCTCGTATCGGCCTGTCCCGTTAGGAGACATGCCGCTGTGTTCTCCACCAGCTTCAGTCTCCAAACCAGCACCAAGGGTAGCCCCACGTAGAGTGCGTTACACTAGTCCAGTCTCGAGGTAATAAAAGCATGGATGATTGTGGCCAGATCCGAGTCTGAGACATACGGCCGAAGCAAATGCACCAGATGTAATTGGCAAAATGCCCCCTTCATCACAGCCGCCACCTGGACATCCAGGAGGAGTTGCGGGTCCAGGAGCACCCCCAGACTTCAAACCTGAGATACCAGGGGAGGACGGACCCCATCAATGATCAGAGCCACCACTCCCCCAGCCTTCCCCGCAATCATCACCTCCGTCTTGTCAGGATTTAACCTCAGGCGGCTTGCCCTCATCCAGTCCCCCACAGCCATTGAACACTGGGTAAGCACTGAGACTGCTGGGCCTGAGTCAGATAAAAAGAGACAGATAGCTGGGTGCCATCAGCATACTGATGAAACCGTACGCCAAACTTCCTAACAACCTCCCCCAAAGGCTGCATATGCACTCTGAACAAGAGAAGGGACAGGATAGAACCCTGTGGGAGTCCACACATGAGGCCCCGGGGAGAAGATGAAAAAGCACGCAGGACCACACGTTGGGTTCTCCCAGCCAGGAAAGAACGGATCCATTCAAGAACGGTCCCACCAATCCCTGCCTGGTCCCACAGTTGAGTCACCAACAACTCATGATCAACAGTATCAAATGCAGCCGAGAGATCTAACAGGATCAACAGGGTCGAACGACCCCAGTCCAACTCACGGGAGAGGTCGTCGACCAAGGCCACAAGTGCAGTCTCCATGCCATATCCTGGATGAAAGCCAGACTGTGAGGGATCAGGAAAATTTATCCGGTCCAGATTCTCCTGCAGCTGCTGGGCCAATTACCCATTCAATAACCTTTCCTAAAAAGGGAAGGTTAGAGACTGGCCAATAGCTGGCCAGGATGTCAACATCCAGTGATGACTTCTTGATCAGGGGCCGACCACAGCCTCCTTGAGACAATCCGGCACCCTGCCCTTCCCAAGGGAGGCATTGACAATCCCCATCAGCAACGACTCTAATGTCTCCCAGCTGACCTTGACCAGCCAGGACGGGCATGGATCCAGTTCACAATAAGTGACTCGAACAGTCCCAAGAGCATCCCCCGCATCTGAGGGTGATACATCCTGAAATTCATCCCACAGAACAGGACAAGACGGGACTTCTACCGCCCCTGGCTCACCTACTGCTAAAAATGTTACTTCAAAACTGTGGTGGATTTGAGCAATTTTATCCGTAAAAAAGTCCACAAACAAATCACAGTGGGCATTTGATGATTCTAAGTCCAGGTGGAGGGAGGCCGGACTGACCAGTCCCCTCACCACCCAGAAAAGCTCCGCCGGGCGGGACTTAGTGGACGCAATGAGGGCAGCAAAGAAAACTTTCTTTGCTGCCTGCACCGCCACAGCATAGGTACGCAACCAGACTCTATGCCGCAATCGGTCAACTTCAGCACGCGAGTGACTCCACTGTCGCTCTAACCGCCGCCCTTCCCGCTTTGTCCACCGCAGCTCCTCTGTATAGTATGGGGACCTGCGTTGTTGGCGGTTCGGGAGCGGACACCTGGGAGCCACCCAGTTGATGGCCTCCACCAACACTGTGGAAGAAATCAAACAATACTCTGTGTTCTATAAGAGCCTGTCAGATATACTTTATTGTTAACTAGCAATTGCCAGGAGAGTAGCTCAACAGACAAGGTTTCCCCTCTTAGGTCATAGCTCTCTGCCCCAAGCAGAATCCTAACATATATTTATAGACACATCAAGTTACAAACAAGCAACAATAGGCAGCTACGCCAAGAGAGGAAAAAAACCTGCTGCCCAGACAGTTTAAAACAAAAACTCTTTCCCCCGCATCTACTGTACCCAAAAGATATGCAGTTCTGAACCAAAGCTCAAGGCTAATGATAAGAGCTTAAAGAGAAACAATGGGAACTTGCAGTCACAGTGTCTGTAACAAAAGTCAATATTGGGTACTGGAAATTTTCCTAACTCTGCTCAGCTTTTCTTACCCAGAAGAATCTGCTTCCTTCTTCTTTGACTAAAGTTTCTGGCCTAGCTCATAGGCTTCCACATTCCCTCCTTTTGTGCCTCCTTAGCACAACCTTAGCTCAAACCTTCATAGCCATTAACCCATCTATTTCTGCTTTCTCTATTTCTCTAACTTCCAGTATTTCTTCATACATATTATAAACTTCTTTTCTTTGCTCAAGGTTCAAGCCTCATGTCATTTGTTTAGCAGCATGGTGTAAGCAGCATTTTATGAGCAACATCAATAACTGTAAGCAAACAAATAAGCCAATAATAGCTCCGAATAAAATTAAAACAATGTAAAAAATCTTAGATCCCCAACCCCCAAACCAATTCCAGAGGCTCCACTGGTCAGTTTGATGGAGCTCAGCTACTGCCTGTCTGATTCGATTGGCTTGATCAAAAAGTGGGGCGGTGTTATCTGGGATATATATGCAACATTCCTTCCCTATTAAAGCACATACTCCTCCTTTACTGACCAGGATGAAATCTAAAGCCATTTGGTTTTGCAAAACCATGTGTCTCATGCTACCCATTTCGGTAGCTATGCTCTTAAAGCCTTGGGTTGTAGCATTAACTACTTTTTCAAGTACCCCAGCAACCCGCTTTATTTCCCTGATAGAAAATGCAACTCCGATCGCAGGAATACTGATACCCCAATATTGTTGGGCTTCAGTAATTTCCCTTTGATTACTGAGTTTGCCTTGAGGCAGTGTGGAAGTGTATTGTATGGCGGGGACTAGGATTGCAAAAAACATGTGCCACTAAAACTTGCAGGGAGGTGCTTATAAGCTTTGTTGCCACAAACAAAATAGTGAGCCACCAGGGCTGTGACCCCGCAAGCACAGGTGCGGGTATACATGAAAACCTGATGGTAATAACTTGTCATATTATAATTTACAAGACCATAATCAGGAAGGAAGATACCATTTTGCATTGCTCCATTTTTAACGATGCTGACATCACAGGTGGAATTACCCACAAAATATCCGGTGCCATTACATTGTAAGCAAACCGGGACCTTGGGAGGGGCAATAATGTATATAAATTCAGAAATATTGTGCAGTACCACTGCCTATGTGGCATTTGGAGGTAACTCAGACATGTATGGGGCTTTTAGCTCAGTACTATTAATTGGATGGACATACATAGGAATACCTCCAAGAGCATGTACAGGGACATGAACACAAATCCAACATTTCAACTTATTCAAATTCAAATTCCTATGGAGTTGCTCAATAGTTAGCAAGAATGTATTTTCAGTCTGTACAGAGTACTTTGCTCTTGGCTTCATGTGTGTTTCTACTGCGGTGTTAATAGTCAGAGTCCCTTCTGTTTCCTGGTCAGGCCAGAACAGAATTATGCAAACAATAGTGGTGCAGCCTATCCAGAAGGCGACAAGCCAAACCCACTTAGGGAACCATCTGTTTGGAAGGGTCTTTTCTCGTCCCTCTAAGGTGGTAGGGGTGACGTTGTGGTACATCCTCTTCGCTCTGGAGTGGCAAATCCTCTTGTGCAGGGGAGAGGTTACTAGCACTTACACCCTGCTCCTCTGACCTTATTTCTACAGGTGCAGAGGTCTTTTTACAATGTGAGGCATGAACCCAAGATGGGCGGCCCTGGCATTTTACTGCAGTGGGAGTGGTAAGAAGTACCTGGAATGGGCCTTTCCAGCAAGGTTCCAAAGCTGTCTTCCTCTGGTGAACCTTGATATGGACCCAGTCACCAGGCTGTAAGTCGTGACACGCTTCACGAGGTTTCTCGGGAAGGGCTTCTTGAACCTGTGAATGAAAAGTCTTGATGCTCTTCATTAATGCTTGACAGTAGGTTAAAATAGTTNCCCTATCCAGTGGACCATTTTGACTCACTAATATTCTACCGAAATGTCAGTCCCTTTGAAGCTGGGAAACGTCTGTCCCTTTCAGGATCAAAATCATGGTAGCTGCATGAGAACAGAGAGTTAAAGCAGACTTCAATGATTAAAAAAAAAAAGTACTGAAAAATTCTTGAGGAGAGGCCAAAAATGTTATGGTTTTAGCAGAGTGGATGAAAACATAAGCTTGTATCATTTCACCAAATATCACGGAGGCCCGGATGTATCTCAGATGTTTCTATTTTGCAAATAAATCCCCGTTTTTTGTTTATTTGGGCACTGACAGCATGGCAGATGTGTATTTTTTCCCTTATTAGTTGAACTTGCTGTGTTTGTATCTGCTGTGCATCTTTTGAAGGTATATTTCTGGCCATATTTTGGAATTAGAGCATTCACTCTACTTTTTAATTCCTGAAATTTTGTTGATAGAAATAAGCCAATGCTTAAAAATGCTCCCAGTGAGTTGGGAATGTTTCCTGAATGAGCTGCAATTTTGAGTTAAGGCAGTTACTAAGTATTTCCCAGTAATAAATGTCATGCATGTTTGATATCAGACACAACAGCATGTTACTGCAATTGTTCAATCATTGCTGTTTGGTCTTCGGGATTGGAGTTGGTTAATCAAAAGTATGTCCTCCTGCTTTTACCAGAACAGAGTCCATGCCAAGAGAGAATTTCCGCCATTCCTTCCTCCTCTGCCAGATTTCTTTTGTTCTGAGTCAGTTGTCTGCTGCTCTTGCTTTGTTCCAACAATACATGTCTGGAAATTATTCACTTTGGATCTGGCCAGTTTTCATTAAGTCTGGCTGAAGCTGTTTAAGAGATTGCTTCCTGTGTGGGCCTCATTCAAATCAGGACCCAAGAAAGTAGATCCTGGCTGCTGCTCCAGCTGCTTTGCTTCACTCCATCACTTAGCATAGGATGTATTGGAGGTTCTTATTATTCCCTCCTTCTTTCTTGTCCAATTATATAAGATGAAAAGAGTGAGAAAAGGTCCTCACAGGGATTCCCCCACACCCTTACAATTCTGGATGTCATGTATTCTCATATTTTGACATCCTTTCTTGCCAAAATTTTGCTTCAAAATGCTGATTAGAAGAAATTTGTGTCCATGTAGAAATCTGCCTCTGGTTGAAACCAACTTTGTAAATGTGTTAGCAGTTGTTAGGCACAGGCAAAAAGCAAAGGGCTGACTTTCAAGATGCTGACCAGAGAAGATAGTAAATAAGGCAAAACTCTGCCATTGTTTACTGAAGTTAATTATTTACTTTAGCCTGTACTAGAGGTTTCTGTTTGTTTCTATTCATTTCCTGCCTGGGAACTCTGCTAGAGTTTCATTAACTTAGCTAGCTAGTCAGCATGTAATGGATTAATTCAAGAAGTGCGTAGCCATACAGAAAATTTGGCATAGAAATGACCCTTCAGGAGAGAGAAGTTAAAGGTTCTCTGAATTCTGGAGTCTTCTCACCACCTGGCAGAACGGGGCTTGAATTGGGTAACTATGAGATCACTGATAAGAGATAAAAACATATTCTTTCCTTTAAGGTTTTCACTGAGACTAAACTTAGACAATGAATGTTGTTTTTAATGAATGTCTTTTGTATCATACTGTTCAATTTGTAACTGAACTTAAGAATATAACAACATAAGAAGTGCCACACTGGGACAGAGTCCTAGGGGCGTAGCAAGGTTGAGAAGGACCCGGGCTCAAGCCTCAGTTATGGGCCCCTCATGTGCGCGTGTGCAAAGCACGCGCACGC
>QEPC01000841.1:3157880-3191435 GCA_003113815.1 Sphenodon punctatus | reverse complement strand
TAGAGCTAGAAAAGGTGCAGAGAAGCACAACAAAAATGCTCAAAGGTGTCAAAGGCGCTGTACAAGGGGAGGCTCACTCCCTGATACCATGGCTAGTGAAAGCCTACCCCATGGCATGCACCCCAGAACAGGCAGCTGAGTGTCTCCCAGTGTGTGGTGGAACAGGCGTTCAAGGTGCTCAAACAGTGCTGGCAATCCATCGCGGGATGGATTGACTTCAAGTTGGAGACAGCCCCCCTGATAGTCACAGCAATGTGAGCCTTGTACATCTGTGAGACAGAAGGCGCCGCCTTAGAGTACCCCCTCCCCATTGCCTGCCATGTGCCAGTGCCCCTGTACAGGGAGCAGCGCAACTGCATCGAGAACCACATAGCCAGGGAGATACGAGATGCCTTGTGCCAGCATATAGGCCTCATGGTCAATGGCAATTTGTAAATATCTGTATATACATCGGAGCTGCACAGGCGTGGATCCAGGAAGGAGGGTGGAAGGGGAGGAAGGATAGTTAAGCTCTACATAACATGTTGTCAAATAAACCAGGAAATGTATGCATCATTACTGAGGCATGTTGTTGTGAAGTAGCTACTGTAAATGCTTGCTGGTGCAATAATACCATGGAGGGAGCAACAATTGGGTGTACCTACATGGGGAAGGCCGTGAAGTGTACTTAAACTGAAAGAGAATGATGGGGAAGGGGCCTGTGGGAGTGGCTGGACTGTCGGGTGTGTGTGTGTGGAATGACAGGGAAGAGGGCACAGAGAGCACTGGCAGTGAAGCAGAGGGGCTGTGCTGACACAGGAGAGGGACATTGGGAGCAGCTAGATTGAGGATAGGTTGTGTGCAATGACTGGGAAGAGGGCTCCAGGATAGGGGTGTGCAATTTATTTTAATTTTGTTTCGTTACTAAAATGAATGAAGCCCCCATTTGTTTTAGTAACTAGGAAATTAAAATGAATGAATTTGGAAACGAATTGAAACAAAAACCAATAAACTTTTAAAAATGAAAACGAAAGGGAAACCAAAAATGAATGAAGTCCCTTCTGGACATGCCTGCTGCTCTTCTGCCTGCCTCTTGGCGCTGCTGCTCAAATGTGTCTCCCTCCCACATATCTCCTGCCCCCCTGGGGTGATCTCTGCAAGTTGATGCCGTGCCACACTTTGAGGGCCTGCCTATGCTAAAGATAGTGCCTGCTGCTCCTCTACCCTTCTGCCACTGCTAGTCTGTGTGATGACTGTATGCGTCTCTCTCTCATATCTTCTCCTCCCTAGGGCATTCTCTGCATGTTGAAGCCCAACATACTTTGGACAGCATATCTCCTTTACGAGTCCCTGCTGCTTCTCAGTGCCTGCCTGCCTGCCAGTCTCTGTCTGATATTCTCCCTCCTGGGGGCATTCTGTGCCACTTGAAGCCTTGTTGATAGTACCTGCAGCTTGAGTGGGCTCCCGCTGCCTGCTAGTGTCTGCTCTGTCCTCTGCCCGTCTGCTGTGTGCCAGTTTGTCTCTGATATTTCTGCCCCCCTGGGGCAGTCTGTGCAAGTTTGGGGGAAGTGAAAGTGTCAGGCACAGAAGCCCTGCCAAGTGATCCCCATTGATTTAAATGAGAAACTAATGTAAAACAAAAATAAATGAGTTTTAAACAAAAAAACCAAAAAGGGATGAATTTTTGGAAACAAAAAAAAAGGGGGGGAAATGAAAACAAGTAAGTTCCCTTCTGTGCAGCCCTACTCCAGGAGTGAGTAGAAGTCAGATGAGGACACCCCAAGCACAGCTGCAGGGACTGGGAATTGACTAGAGATCCCATGGAATAATGGCAAGGCCATCGTGAACAGTTGAAATGAAGAGGGAATAGGTGACCCAGGTCCCGTCCAATGGCAATTGAGAACCTCCTCTTGGCTCCTTCCCATTCGTTCCATTTCAGCAACTTTCAGCCCTCCCCTCCTCCCCCACCACTGCCGAATCCTGGCCAGTTCACTTTTCCACTCTCCCTTCCTTTAAGAGATGCCGTTCCATTGTATCGCTGTACTGGGCAGGAGGGACCATTGGTATTCATGGATTACCCTCATTTCCAGATGGTGGTCATGCAGATGCCTCCTCTATTCCTATGGGCCTTCCGTATCATTCATTCCTGCATGTCCACACACAGCATGGTGGCCGGGCAGGGGCATATGTCTAGCTTGCAAGAGGGGGCTATAGTATGGCTATGAGAGCCCTGGACCATGTATGGGTACATTTCTTTACAGCCCAGGCTTGGCTTTCCAGATGAATGCCCAATCTTGCAGGTTCCTCAATATATATGTGTATGCATGCATGCCCATTGCGTGGTGCAATGTGTTTCCATATGGTGTCCCACGGTTTGGGGCTACCTGTCCCTGATTTCCAGGGCCTGGGATTGAGAAGTGTGCTCCCATCTGGCCCACAATAAGGACAGACAGTATGGTTGCTATAATGGAGAATCTTTATTTACTTTTTCCTTGACACATAACTCTCATTATTGTCTCATCCCCTCCCCCTCCTGTCTGAAACTGGCTGTGTTCACTTTGGCACTGGTCAAGGTGGAGGGGGGGCATTCTCTACTCCTCCTCCTCCACCTGGGGATCCAAAAGTTGCGGGCCAGGTCACTGCAGCAGCTGGCAGGGCAGTCAACAGGTTGCTGGTGGGTTGGGGCTGTGAAGCTGGGTAGCCCTGGATGGGTGCAGGGATTAGGGGTCCCATGGCCATGGAGCTAGCTGGTAGCAAGACCTGGTCGGGTGGTCGATATCCATGGTGGGCCACAGTGGAAGCTCTGGGTGGAGGTCAGCAACTGGGGCTCGCCCTAGAGTGGCAGTTATTGCAGTGCTTATGGTGGCCATGTAGTGGAGGAGGGTGCACTGCATCCCGAGGGACTGACTGCTGCATGATGTTGCAGAGCCCACAGTCCTCCCTCTTTCATTCCTGCATCTGCCACAGCTGCTGGTCCCATTGCCACCTTTCCATCCAGTGTTCCCCGCAGGCCTCAGCGGTGAGGTCCCTGTGCTGCGTGGCGCACATCCACAGGAACCATCAGTGCTCCTTGGACAGCCCCTAGATGGCATCCTGGATCTCATCCGCCTGCTGCATGATCTCATCCATCAGCTTCTGTGCCAGATCCTCCCTGCACTGCTGGGCCTGTACTCACAGGTCCTGGTCCCACTGGGCACCCACAGATGGTCATGCTGGTGTCAGTGCCCCTCCCACTGGCAACCCTGCAGCAGGACAGAAAGGACAGCTGTTGGTTCGTGCCACCCCACTCCCACCTTCCTGGGCAAGTGTTTTGCCCTGGCCATTATGCCGGTTTCCTCCACACCCAGTCACCCCCACCCTCCCACTTGCTTTCTGCATCTGCTGTCCCCACACAGGGTGTCTAGGTGTCCCATAGCTTTGTAGGTTCCTCCTGCTTGCCATCCTGGCCACCTGTGAATACAGTGCGGAATGACAGCCATGTTGGTGACTGGCATTACCTGGCCACTTCATCCTATGGTTGGGTCATCTAGACCCCCCACCCCTTCCAGTGCATTCACTTACCACTCCCTCTTGGGCTCTGCATTCCCTGGGGGCTCCGGGTTGTTTGACCCCTCCACCTCTGCTTCGTCTGGGACTAACTGCTGGCTCTCATGGTTGAGGGGATAGAGTTTGAGGGTTTTAAGGGTGATGTCGGTGTCCTCAAAGTTGGAGCCTGGCTGGGGGGCGAGGGCATGGTCAGACATGGTGGGCTGTGTCCCCAAGGGCCCAGCCTCCTCCTTGGGGGGAGGGATGCTTTCAGGTTGAGAGGGTGCAGCGTGGACTGGCAGTGTGGAAGGAGTGTCCACCCAACAGTGGTCCTGAGTGAGACTGGTGTCAGCAAGGCGTGGAGCAACTATGGACCCATCCATGCAAAGGAAGGTGTTCAGGAGGGCCATGTCCCACTGTGTTTGGTAGCCATGGCCAGATCTGAAGTTATTCTCTTTCACCTCCTTGTAGCCCCTCCTCAGGCCCTTTGTCCGCTGCCAGAACTGGCTCATGTCCTGATGGTAGCCAAGCTCCGCTGTCCAGGTGGTGATCCCCTGGAACACTCGCCCATTCCTGTGCATTTTGCAGAGGTCATACTGAACCTGGCATCCCACAACAGGCCAATGAATGCCCTTGTCTCCTCCTCGGTCTAAAGGATCACTTCTGGCGGATGGCTTGGGGGGCCTTCTTCTGGCATGGCGGGGCTGTGGACTCCTGATGTCCCTGTGCTGGTGGATGCCTGTGAACATGGTGATAGACACATCACATATAACTTGTACATACTGTGGGATGGCGGCCATGCCCTCCCCCACCCCTCCCGGGTGCACTGACTTACTGTGCTGGACTTTCTGTCCTTCTTGGGCATGGTCCCGCCTTTGACTGACTCTTGCGCCATTGCAGGATGGATGTTGGGTACAAGCTGCTGTGCAGACTGGGGACAACCAATGCGGTCGTGCCTTTGTTGCCTGCTCCCTTTAAGCGTGCCAGGGCCGCCTTGTGCCTCAGGATGTGGAGCGCCGTCACTCAGCTGACCATCTGGGCTTTTGCCTGTAGCTCTCTGGTCCTTGCAAACCTCGCCCCACAGCAGAGCTGGGCAGGACGTAACAGACAGGAGAGCACATGTTTGCCTTCTTTAGCCCAGGTGGCCAGGCATTCACCTGGGCTGTGTCACCAATCATCTCTGGTCCATGCACACTGTAGCAGCTGCCCACCCACCTGCCCTGGAGCAGACATGGGCAAACATCTAGCAGCACCTGAACTAATGAGCAGGTGACTCCTGGGCTAATGTGGGCTATTGTCTCATTTGTTTTCACCTACTGAAGTGGGGCTAACCCCCATGCTAACTGCTAGCACACCAGCTATCCCACTGGAGGATTCTGTCCTTTGGCAATTTTTAAATGAGATGCTCCCACAGTATCCCATTTGAATGTGGAAATGAGCGGGTGCATGCTCCCGCAACCCACACACCTTCACCCATCTCCACCCACCCTCCAGCACAGAGCAACGTGCGAAAAGGCGGGTTGCTTTGTGCGTGAGATGAGTGGAGATGAGTGTATGTCCATCTACTCCCTCCCCCCACACATTGCTTCCACAGCAGCGCTCCACCCGCCACACATGGATCCCCCTTCCCCCCCCGCAATCCGTTTAAAAATGGCCTTTGTGTGTGGTAAATTTAGCTGGGGTAAATTACCACCTATGACCACCACCACTCATTTAATGTGTGCAACTTTGGTTGTTTTCACATGGTGCTGCTGGGTGGGGGGATGGGTGCGCGTCAGCAGGAAGTAGGTGGGTGTGCTTCCTTTCCCACGGGTGCACAACCATCTCCACCGATGGAACCTCCTCCGTTTTGTCAGATGGCTCTGTGGGTGATTGATGGGTGCGCGCCGGGAGCACACACCCACCTCCACTCACCGCCCATGGTGTTTCTACAGGCAGACACCCATCTACCCACCCACTACTGTGGCATGCAAACAACCATCTCCACCGATGGAACCTCCTCCGTTTTGTCAGATGGCTCTGTGGGTGATTGATGGGTGCGCGCCGGGAGCACACACTCACCTCCACTCACCGCCCATGGTGTTTCTACAGGCAAACACCCATCTACCCACCCACTACTGTGGCATGCAAACAGACGCCCCCACCCACTGCACACCCGCCTTCACACCCAGCAGAGGCAGGGGGGGGGGGCATCCGTGCAAAAATGGCCTTTACCCCAGGTAAAACTACCACAGATTAAATGTTCATGTGGCTGCTCCTACGTTATAACATCAGGCATTGATTAACTCTCAAGGGTGGCCACATGAATGGCCTTTACTCCTGAGTAAACTCTGTTTTCTATGAACTTGCACGATCAACATCTATTCATTAGACATTCAAAGATCCCTGACTTGATCACAAACTTCACCCATTGCAAACACAGAATTTGCATTAATCTCCTGAGAGACAACTCTCCATCCTCACAAATAATAATCATCAACATCATCTGTATTTATAGATTACTTTTCTCTCAAGGCCCTCCATGTAAAAAGGTCAAGCACAGCAGAAAACTCCTGAGAAACTGATCAAAAATTCCCTTCAGCAGTGGCGACTGGGTAAACTCAAGCACAGAAAAGCAGTCTGACTTTCCCAAAATGGTATGGTCTGCCAAATGCAGGTTGAAAGTTTGATCCCATTTGGCACACCACACCTTGCACTTTTTACACAGAGTTTTTAAATAACCCTGCATTGGTGTGGTAGAGAGTATATAAAAGAAGATATTAAAATCAGCACATTTAAACTGGCTAAAAGACATTACATCTTATTCAGCTTCTGATTATTAATGTCACTGTGGTCATTTTATCCACACTGTGCCTCCCTGCCAAGTCACTAGTGGCTGCCGCGTCTCAATGAAGGGTTGTCAGAGGCACAAGCAAATGAGCGAGTGCTCTTGTGTTCTCCTCCGTTAGCCCCAGGGTGGATCAACACATTTTAACAAGATACTGAACCTAATTTCTACATCGATGCAACATCTTCTAAAACACACTCATGATATATGTGAACAATATGTTGCTGTTTAAAACAATAATGAGAAAACCTTAACCCAACCCATTATTGTTTTAAACAGCAACATATTGTTCATATATATCATGAGTGTGTTTTAGAAGATGTTGCATCGATGTAGAAATTAGGTTCAGTATCTTGTTAAAATGTGTTGATCCACCCTGGGACCAAGAGAGATAATTAAAATGTTGTTTTAATTGAGTATGATTTATAGAGAGAGATTATTTGATTAAATTCATTTTCATTATTTATTCAGTGGCTTTTTCGCTTTTGCTTGTGCATTTTTGGGCCACTGTTGCTTTGTTGTTTGTCTTTTCTTTGACTTCTCCTCTGTTAGCAACATCTTTATCTCCTGTCACTGCATTACGGAGGCAGTTGAGGAAAGAGGGAGTCTGTTACTGATGCAGATCAGTGAGCTCAACATTCAGATCCACAGTTGGGTCTGTGGACTTGAAAATAACATCAGCCATTTTTAAAAAGTAGGAATAAAGTTCATTGTTCTTATGCCCAGAAGAAGCCACTCCGATCATCTGCTCAAGCCTCTGGAATAACCCAAGCTGCAGGATTTCACCCATGAATTCTTACATCAAGATTGCAATCTCTTACCACATCTTAGTGGGGAGAGTGGCAGGAATGCAGGGACAGATTTAAGGCTGGAGGTGGAAACTTCCCTGCAAATTTCCCAAATTTCTAGCATTTAGGATTTATTTACTATTAAGAACTCTTTTTGATTTGGCACTGTTTGAAAGGAATTGCATGGACAATTTTAACTTGGTCTCAGTTAAAAAAGAAAAGAAAAAAAGGCAAGCAATATAGGGCCTGATCCAAAGCCCACTGGAGTTAATGTAAGTCTTCTACAATGGGACTTGGATCAGATCTCCAAAGGATATGCTCACACATGTAATCCTTGCACAAGAGAGTGGTTCCACTGATTTCCATGAGACTGCCGAAAGGAATAAGATTACTTATGTGAGTAGGAGCCTAAGAAATAGTCTTATTACAATTATTATTAATGAACTAGATCAATTATTCTTATCCTATAACCCTTACCTTACCATGTTAGCAAGCTACAGCTCTCTCTCAATAATACAAGCAGAGCAGAGAAGGAGGAGGACTATCCTCAGGGGATCCCACAAATACAACATCTGGGTCTTGTGTTTTAACATTTGATGTTTTAAAAAGCCTGAGATCAAGTAGGATGGATGCTCAGTCCCAGATGTGGGGGAATTTATTACAACCCATATTGTACATAGGGAAAGATCAAAGTGGCCCAGCCTCATGCCACCACTCCAGAAACAGGTGAGCCCGAGATGAGGGGAGAAGGGGATGGTTCTCTTTTGTGAGAACATTACATCTGACCTAGCTTGCAATTTTGAAACAGTTGGAGCTTAGAGGCCTTGGCCTTTCCCTACTGGTACAGTTTAAACAGGCATTTTCGTTATAGAATTCATGGGCAAACGAAAAAGGAGAAGCAAATGGGGAACCAGCACTGCACTAAGGAACAGTGAAGAGTGATTCAGTGATGATAGTATTAGTTTTGCTCCAGGCCTTGGCAATATGTTTATGATTACACTAATCTCTTACAAAACATTAATGCTTCAACAGTCCTTCGAGATCATATCCACATGAGGATACAAAGCTGTCTTCAATGTGTTAGGAGGGTGTTGGAGAAGAAAGATAAGAATGCTGTGTGCGTGTATCCAATGTCTTTTTTAAAAATACAAGTATGACAGGGTCACAGGACTACCAGGATCAGTACCCAGAGTGGGTCTGGTAGGGATTTGGGTGGTTGGCCCTTTAAAAACCCCAACACTCAGAGACAAGTAGGTCAGCTGAGTGGCTACACCTGGAGCAAGGCTAGTAGTCAAAAGTGAGCTGCTCAGAGTGGAGATGGGTGTAGTGTGTGAGAGACAGAGTAGACAAGAAAGGGCTGAGTGGAAGTCCTGCTGATGATTTAGAGCACCAAGTTCCATTCCAGCAACTAATTCCCTGGAGACAGAGCATGGATCTCAGGTGGGAACAAACTGGGATACAGGACCAGGGAGTGGGCTTGGCTGGTGTGTGTTTAAGTGGGGACCCTCAGTTGGTGGGAGAAGCCCTTGTCAGGAGGACTGGGCTAGCTATAAGGGAGGTTTGGAGGCCAGACTTAACAGCATAGCTAACCTGCCCTGCGAGCCTTAAAGCTGTGGAGTAAATCTGTGTGTGACAGTGATGGAGCTAAATTCCAGAAGCTAGAGTAGTGAGGGCATCCTCCAGGAGGATTGTATCACCCAGGCTGCTTTTAAAACAAGTATCTGCATTTTTCCTTTTTTAAATGGTTATTTAGGAGGATACATTATGCATTCCACAGTTTATCACTTATATATGAGTGTCATTTGAATATTAGCATGACATTTGAAAAACTATACAAATAAGTTGCAGTGGTTGCATAGAATTGATTAAGTCTGGGAATTCATAAAGAACAATCATGCCCACAGCTTCCTCTGTATTTGGGCCAGCTTCTAATATGTTTCTATTGTGGATGCTAAGTGACTGGGTTGGAACTCCTCCCAGACTATTAGGAGATGCAGGTCATACATCATTGGGAAGGTAATTTAATTTCCTCAGGGTTTACAGCAATGCCTAAGATTTGACACATGAGCCCAATGTCTCAAGAGTTTGGGCATTTCTAATGTGCCAGTTTTGGAAATGAGCACATCCACAATTCTGATTAATAACCAGAATATAGACTTCTAAATCACTGCTCATAATCTGGAAAGAGACCATAAATGTAGCCGTATGCTTTTGCATTGCACCAGTAAAGCAGGTTTCTATTAGGTATAAGCGACATGCATGTTAGGACCTGGCCTGACAAATACTTACACACACACAGAGTGTTAATCAGTGTTTTCAGACAGACGGCAGCCCCGGTTCTGCCCGCTTCACCCCCCAGTTTGACCTGTCTGTCTAAAGTTGGCACACCAGATATGCAAGCGGAGCAGAGCTCCAGAAGATTCAAGAGCACACCTTGCTGAACGAGCAGGCCAAACCTGGGACAACAGGCAAACACAGAACACCTGTCTGTCTAAACAGGCCCGCAAACTCCAGCCAAATACGGCTCCGCCTGGATCATAGATGCCGGAGGACCAAATGGCCAGCGTGGCTCCCTAAGTAAGTGTGGCCATCTTGGCTCTCCACCCCCACCCTTAAAGGAGCAAGCGTGAAATCCAAATATGCATTGGACACACACACACCCTGAAGGGAGGCCGGTTAGAGCACCAGCGGAAGCCCCAGGCAAATCGAGGAGCAGCAGCAGGGCCCACGGACAATATAGGATAGGAAGCGGTCCAACCAGGTAGGATCATAATCCCTAGTGGGGAGGGGGACAGGTCTGGTAGCTAAGGGGAGACCACTAATGTGTATCCATCCCATACTGTCTCCATAGGCAAGCACCAGCACCCCAAGTATCACAGCAACATCACAGGCCCATCTAAGCACAGATGGACAGGCCCCCCACAACCAGCCAGCAAAAGGGCATGCCCTGGTTCAAGGAGGCCAGGGTGCTAATAGCCCTTTGTGGAGATGAAAAGGTTCAGTCAACTCGAGGAAACCCATACAAATGTGGTGGTATTCCAGGGTAACTCAAAGCAGATGGGCTACAACAGGTTTATGAACCAATACCAGCAGCAGACAAAGGACTTGCAGTGTGGATACAAAGAGGTCCACAATGGCAACCACAAGTCTGGCTGCAGAAAGCAAACAGACCCGTATTATGACCTGTGGACTGGTTCCTCCACATGGACTGTGGCTTCCCAGATACATGGAAGCGCAGTCACCCGGGATCAGGAGCAGGTGGATGAGCAACCCCTGCTGACTAGGGGTGGTGGGCCCTCTAGGAACACAGGGGCAATGCCCCTCCTGGCCCCCGAAGACTCCCCCGGCCAGCAGCAGCTTAAAAAAAACAAAAAACAGCCATGTCGGCATCACGCTGAATGTGCGGAGCCACCTCGAAGAACCTTGTTTAGAGAGGCAGAAACCTTCAGAAGGTGAACCCACCTTTAGAAGGTTTCTGCCTCTCTAAACAAGGTTCTTCGAGGTGGCTCTGCACATTCTCATTGGTTGTGTGTGCGCACACACACACAACCGGTGACTCACCCCCACCCCCCTGAAAGCTTCCTAAGGAAGTCCTCAGGGTCAAAAGGGAGGCGTTCTCCCTTTATGCAGAGTGGGCGGCTAGAAGAGCTGTCTATTCTGCATAAAGGGACCCTGCAATGCAAGAGTGCCGCAGGGGGCACTCTTGCATTGCAGGGGCTGCGCAGGGGGAAAGTTCATACGGGGGCGCCCAATAGAGGTGCCCCCGGTATGAACTAAGCTGCACATGCGTCAGCAGCTTCCAGCTCCCTGCACAGGCTGGGTCCCAGCCTGTGCAAGGAGCTGGGAGCTGCTGACGCGCACGCAGCTTTTAGTCTCCCCGAGTCCCTTCCTCCCTCTCTGTTGGATTCCAGCAGGGAGGGAGGAAGGGACTCAGGGAGGCTAAGAGCTTCCCTGAGTCCCCCCTGGATGCAAGTGGCAGCGCTGAGGATGATAGATCAGGACCCAGCCCCACCATGGTTGGTAAGTAATTTGCGGGGCCTGGGATGGGGGGAGTGTGGACACATGAGGGGAGGGGGAGCGGGGGAGTACATGGGGGGCGAGTGGGGGCACACGGGGGAGGGTGGTGGGTTACAGCAGTCAGGCTGTGACTGGGGTGCTTTACAAGGATGGGTCCCTGTGTTTTGGGTTTATAAATTATTTATTTTAAGCTTGATGTGCATGTAGTCTGTGTTCTCTTCCATCCAATGTTAACCCTGGGAACTCCTTGCTGCTGGGTTATGCCATGCCACTGGCCTACCGTCTCTCTGGCTCCGCCCCTAGGGCTGCCGTCCCCAGTGCCCCTCCAACATCAAAAACCACCAGCCACCCCTGCCTGCCCAAACTGAGCCCAATCCATCTGCCCATGGTCCCTCCTGAGAAGCCCTGCTGCTGCTGCCCAAACCACCAGCCAGGGAGAAAGTGAAGGCAAAGAAGATGACAACAAGGAGGAGAACAATTATGGGAGAAGCACCTCCACCTGACATCCCCGAATTCAAGTCTCAGGACCTTGCACCTGGGCTCGAGGGGAGGCAGGTGGAGGGTGCGGGGGACAGCAAAGATGCAAAGGAGAGCAGCAAGTGGTCCCTTCAACAATGGGTGCGGGGAGGAAGGGGGGTTGTCATAAGGGTGCAAGACCCAGAGGGGTGAAGCAGCCATGGAATGCCATGCAACTCCATGACAGTCACCCTATACCATGTGCACAGGTGTCTGGGAGAGCAATGGGGAGCCTCTGTAATGGCACCAGGACACACCAGCTCCGTGTGGGATCAGTGAGTGTGCCCACTGGGTGGGAAGGCACCGTGATGAGGGTGGAGAGTGGCAGCCAGGCTAGCAGGGGATGGGGGGCAGAGGCTCTAGCGGGCAGTGGATGCCACAGGATGGTGGGGGACTCATACCAGGACATAGAGCCTGGTGTGGGGAAGCATCACCTAACGTCCCACCTCCCCGTCTCCTTTTGCAGATCTGCCACCATTGGGGCCACAGCTCCGGCCAGCCAGGAACACCCATAGGAACCAGGAATGGTGGACGCGGAACAGGCATCACAGGGAGGACCTAACCAGGGAGGAAAACACACACAGGGCAGATGAGATCAGGGATGCCCTCGAGGACATGGACCAGCAGATTGGGAAGGCCTGTCAAGGGCATCGGGTGTGGGGTGTCCACAACGTAGGAGGATAAGGATATAGGGACCAGCAAGGAAAAAGTTGGGAAGAAGGCTAAGGACAGGGGCTAAGAATAACACAGTGAGAAAGGAGAATGGAGGGGTCTGGAGGCCAGCAAGGGAACTAAGAACAAAAGAAGGGAGGAGAACCTCAGCTGTTCTCCCAGGTCATGGGGAGCAAATCCCTTCATAGATCTACGAGCTCAGGAAGAGAGCTCAGGAAGAGAATTCAAGGTTTTCTAGGGGAAAGGGAAGCATACCGAGGAGTACAAGGAACCAGGAAACAACAGAACCAGGGAACAGGGAATTAGGAAGCCAGGGGCTTAGGGGGTATGAAATCAGGGAACACAGGGCTAGGACCATAGACAAAGGGGGCTATGGGCTAGAGCAAGGGGACTAGACAACAAGAGAATAAGGAACCAGGAGACAAAAGGGGGAGTCAAGGCACTGAGAGCCAAGGGGGCAGGGACACAGCAAGGAGGGGAGCAAGCAGCAGGGAAAGGGAGGGGGGGGAGAGATGGAGTTGCTCTGCCCAACTTCCTGTTGGTACCAGCATGCCTTTTATGCTACCTGGTAGCCAATCAGAAAGTTGGGAGGTGGGGCTGGAGTACAGGGGAAACACTTGGGAAGGGTGTGCTTTAGGCAAGGTGCCTAAGGCACCAGTGCAGGCCCTGAAACATGTATTTTTCATAAGTGTTCCTTAAATTTGCCTAGGTGGCAACCCTAGTTGTAATCCTGCTCACCCATCCTTTTTGCCGCCTCGCCAGGAGGGGAGCTATGAATTCTCCTTCTTGATAGCTAAGGGTGTTCAAACCCTAAGCAAACAATTAGGGGTCCATATGTGTGGTGCCTCCAGCTAATGAAGGGGGAGGAGGGCTTCATCAACAATGTCAATAAATTCCATGGTAAAACAATAAGACCTTACCCCTCTCACAATCCCAATAAAAGAAGACAACCACACAGGCAGGCAAGTAGGGAGGAAGTGTAAGGCTTAGATTACCATAACAACCCAGGAAACAAATGGGAAAAGGAAAAGGGGGTGGATGGAGTCAGGGGAGAAGGGAAAAACAAATGAGGGGAAGGCAGGGCTAGGCCTGAAACGGCATTTCCCTGCAGCAAATTTTTCCGCCAGAAACTACTCTTCCGCCCCGCAGGGCACGGCTCAAAAGCAGCGCTTCATTCCCCTACTTTTCCTGCTGCTTTCTGTTGTCGCAGGTGCATGCCACAACCTTTGTTTTGCTGCTACTTTGATGTGGGAAGGCAGTAACTGGCAGAGAGACCTTTCGCCCCCGATGGAAGCAATATTTCCGGCGGAAGCAGTCTCCACTATTTGTTTTTGATTGGCTAAGGCAGGCAGGCCGGGGTGGGTGACTGGTCAGGGGAAGGACAGGGCGGGGGTGGTCCTCCGCCCGTATAAAAGTGCTGTAGCCACGCCATTATCCCCCTCTTGCTCCTTGGCCACCCCACTGAGAGTGAGAGTGACTACTTGTTTTTGAGCTCAGGCGTACTGGTTTATTTCAACACACTTGAGCCAGCCAGCAAGTCCGTTATTGGAGAGACAGACCTCCTCCTTCTGTCCTTCCAGAAACTTGTGAGTATGGCTTATGTTCTGTTATGTTAGATTTTTTTGTTCATTTATATTATATTTTATTACACGTGTGACACAGTGATGGTGGGGTGGGGTTAAGTGAAGGGCAAACAGCAATCACATTGACAATCAGCCATACAAAAAAGGCTTTCATTCCCTAAATTCCCAATCCCAGCGAGGCCAAGGTGTTGCCGCCGCCAATGGCCTGGCTAGCCTGCCGTAGGTGGCGGGTCAAGTGAGTGAGTGAGTTACTGTGCACGCAGTGCTGTGTGCTGTGTAGTTGTCTCATTGTGACTGTGCCTGTCATCAACTGTGTGTGTGACTGTGTGTGCAACCGTGTATAGTGAGAGAGTGCAGAATGATTCCCTGCCCCACGGCCCATGCTACCCACTGAACTCCTGAGTCCTGACTCACTCAGTCCCTCCGTGTCCAGGGACAGGCTCGCAGTCGCTCCAGCCAGAGCCAGGCCAGCCCCCTAACCCTTTTCCTTGAAAGGAAACTGTAACTGACCAAGGCGGGGGAGGGAGGGATATCATGCTGCTGCTGTAGCCTGGTGGGGGTGGGGTGAGATTCCCCACGCTCTCCCGCTGAACTCATCATTCCCCGCCCCGTGAAAGTTTCCCTGAGTCCCTCCCAGTCACAAGTCCCCCTCTCTCCTCCACTCCAGCAATTTTCCTTGGGAGGGGAAGAAATGGATGGTCCACCCCCCCCCAAGTCAGTGTGCTCCGTTCCCCCGCTCCTCCTGCTTGCAGCTGCCTGGTCTTTTTCAGTCTGAAACTGTAACTGACCGGCTAGCCGCTTCAGAGGGGGTAGGGGGGACTTTTTGTCCTTCAAAGGAGAGAGGGAGGCATATCATGGCCATGCTTCTTTGCTGGGGGTGGGGTGAGATCCGCCCGCTCCCCCCCTGCCTAAACTCAGTCAGTTCTCTCAGCCCCCTTTGAAAGTCCATCGGAGCAGAGGAGCCCAATCATGTGGCTTAAGTTCTCATCATGTATGGCATTATCATGTCCTCTGTCCACTCCTGAGGGAAATCACTTGCCCTCCCTGGCTGTAGTTTTTCAGCCAGGGCCCAGGGGATCATCATGGATTCTGTGCTTGGGGGGGTGCGGGAATGAGGCAGGAACAGGGAGGGGACTTAGAGTCTGCACTGGGGCGGGAGGCTGTTCTGCTTTAAGGAAGGAATCCCCAAATTAATTCTCCGGGCCCAGTGGGGGTTTAATGTAAGCCCTTTTGTATGTGGGTGGATGGAGGGAGACATGCTGGACCCGGCTGCGGTGAGGGAGGTTTTCCCCACACTTCCTCCCCACCCCCACCCCTAAGCGGCTGCCATGCCTGTCCCCCAGTCTTGTTGAGGTGAAACTGACTGAGTGTGATGGACTCAGTCAGGAGGACTTTTTTTCCTACCCAAGTAACGTTTGGGGGGGAGGGGCGGGCGTTGCTGTGGGTTTTGCATTTCTATCAGCACGTCACCAGATGGATATTAACAATCAAAAGAAAAAGGTTGATGTGGTCTTTGTCTCATGATTCTCAGTCACTCTGTGTAAATAAATAAATAAAATTTAAAAGGTGAAGTGTGCTGTTGTCTTCCTTACCTGAATCTCACTAGTGTCTAGTTTTTGAGTTTTTTCCCCCCTATTCCCCTTCCCTTATTCCTCTATTGGAATTCACTCTACTGAAACTGCTCTCGCTAAGATCACCAACGATCATCTTCCTGTGGCTAAATCTAATCACCGCTACTCCATTCTTGTCCTCCTTGACCTCTTTGCTGCCTTCGATACTGTTGACCACTCATTCTTGCTGAACTCACTTCATTCCCTTGGCTTCCGTGGTTCCATCCTCGACTGGTTCTCCTACCTACCTCTCTGACCGTGCCTGCAATGCGTCTCTTGCCAACTCCACCTCCTCCTCCCTTCCCCTCCCATGGCTTCCAATATCACCTCTACGCTGATGACACTCAACTCTATCTCTGTACTCCCTCTCTCTCTCCATCTAGTCAAGCTTGCCTCACCAGCTGTCTCTCGGATATCTCTGCCTGGATGTCTCAATGTCAACTCAAACTCAACATGGCTAAAACTGAACTCCTTATCTTCCCCCCTCATCCTTCCTCTCCCTCTTTTCTGTCGATCCTCATCGACGGGGTCACCATCCTTCCTGTCCCCCAAGCCCATAGCTTAGGCTTCATCTTTGACTCACCCCTTTCTTTTAAACCCTACATCGAATCTGTTTTGCCAAATCCTGTCACTTCTCCCTCCATAACATTGATAAGATTTGCCCTTTAATCTCTGTCTCCTCTGCCAAAACCCTTGTTCATGCCCTGGTCATCTCTTGCCTCGATTACTGTAACCTCCTTCTCACTGGCCTCCCCTGCTCTCATCTTTCTCCCCATATCTCCGTCCAAAACTCTGCTGCCAGGGTCATCCATCTTACCTGTTGCTTGGACCATGTGCAGCCCCTCCTCTCCTCTCTTCACTGTGCAGCCCATGTGCAGCCCCTCCTCTCTTCACTGGCACGGGGGTGCCATGCTTTGCTCAGCGTACAGCTTGGATTTCTGACTTGCCTGACGAAGGATCCTGTGAGGTCCGAAAGCTTGCAAACCTCCGCCAACCTAAGTTGGTCCAATAAAAGGTATCTCTACACTACTCTGTCTCTATGACTTATTTTTGGGACCAACAGGGCAAACACACTCTCTCTGAGGTCTGTGTACTCATATCCTCACCACACGGACCAGCCAACCATCATTCTCGATGTAACCTAGCCAACCACATGCACCTGGGACCTCACATCTTCGTGAATGTTACACTCGTCTCTCCCTTTGTTCTCCTTCCTTTGTCTTCTCTCCTCCCCCGATTGTAAGCCCTAGGCCAAAGACCGTATCTATTCTATTACTTTGTAAAGCACCAGGTACATTGCTGGCACTATATAAATGCTTGCTAAAAATAATAATAATAATAAAAAATAATATTCACCTCCCTTATTCCTCCTAGCCCATTTCCCTCCCCTATTGCTCCCATATTGCACTATCCCCTGTTGCTCCCCTGTCCGCTATTCCCCTTCCCGTTTGGATTGTGTATCTGAAAAAAGGTAGGGAAAGAAATTGAACCTTAAAATGCTGCTGCTTTTGTGTATGTCCACCTCGCTCATCATGACTGAGACAGTGACTAGCTGCTGCTAGCAGAGCAGTAGCTAGCTAGCTGCCCTGCTTTGTCAAAACTGAAAAACAGGTTTAGCAACTCAAGTGCCAGGCTGGCTCCAATTGTTCTATTTGATGATGGGTGTTGCTTCTGTTTTGTGTTGTAAAATGTTCTCCCTGAGTGAGGGGGACAGGCAGCAGCAGCACACAGATTAAGGCACAGACTCAGAGACACAACCTCCTGCCCCCTCCCCCCCGATCTTTCCCCTTCACCCCCATAAGGGCCATTACCTTAATCCGTGACCTGATGTGCCGTGCCTAGCAAGGCAATTTACTGAACTGATTCAGTTAAATGAATGCATCAAAGCTGCCAACTCCTCCAGGCAACAAAATCAAAACCTTAAATGCTGCTGTGGTATTTTCGTGCTGCCTCATGACCTTTCCTTTGCCAATTATTTTACCTTTGCAAATTCTTCACTTCTCCATTTTCCTATCCTTCCTTTGAAATTACCATATCCCTATTCCCATTCCCCTTCACAACATATTTCCCTTCCCCCTATTCAATGATTCATTGCCCTTCCCCTCCCTCTATTCCCTTATTTCCTATTCCTCCTCCATTTTTTCCGCTATTCTCCCTTATTCCCCTGCCATATTCGCCCCATATGGGTGAATATGGTAGGGGAACAAGGGAGAATAGGGACATAAGGGAGGAGGAATAGAAAATAGGGGAAGGGAACTAAGGTATTGTTTAGTATATAAAATAAAAGTGAAGTAGGGAAGTGCATGGGATACGGGTTATAGGGGAAGGGGAATAGTGTGATATTCCCCTTTCACAGAGGGGGAATATTAGGGGAAGGCAATAGGGGGAATGGGGGAATACGATAGGAGAATAAAGGAGATAGTGAAGTCCCCTTTCCCTATTACCCCTAAGGTACTATTATTCCCCTTTACCAGAGGGAAGCAGAATAGGGGAAATGGGATAGGGAAAATAGGTGAAAGGGGACTTCACTATCTCCTATATGCTCTTTTATTCCCCTATCATATTCCCCCTATTGTCTTCCCCTAATATTCCCCCTCCATGAAAGAGGAATATCACACTATTCCCCTTCCTCCTATTACCCCATCTCCTTCCCCTATCCCATTCCTACATCAAATTTATATTTGAGTATTATTTCCCCTCATAATTGATGTTTTTTAAAAATTACCATTGGAATATTTTATTTCCGCAGTAGAACTGCAGTACTAGTGTACACACACACACACACACACACACACACACAGACACAGAGTCTCACACCCTTCTCTGGCCCTTCTCTATTGTTACCTTAGCCTCCCCGGGCATGCTCCTTTGGCAATCAAGGAGAGAAGATCAACAGCATGAGGGGAAGGTTGTGTATTTATGTTGTACACACTACAGTACTACACGCTCTTACATTCATTCATGCTTCTAGCATACTGATTGGTGACACTGCGCATATAACATCACTGATCCTCTTCGCCTGAAGCCATCTTCATCAGAGGAGAGTCAGCAGAGCACCAGCAGCAAATACAATCAAGTTTAAAACTGTTCTCTTTCACACCAACTTGACGTACTTTTGTAAGTAATTTCTTTTTGTTATTCTAGTTCTAGTTTCATAACAGTGCAGTCACTTACTGAGATACATAATGTGTAGAGACATCTATTTGTCTATCCATACGTATATTATTATAATGCACTTTTTTGTAGATATAGATTGATAAACAGAGGTAGAGGTATCAATATATGGGTAATTTCAGATGTTACAATACCACGGTCAACCACAGTGAACCCCCTGTGGTGGCCGCGGTACCGTAACGTCTGTAGTGTGTTCTGCCAGATGTTCGCCATGGTGAACACCTGGCAGGAAACACATTGACCACGGTTCTGGACCTCTGGCCGTTCGGAGGTCCAGAACCGTGATTAGCTGGACCACAGTCTGGAATCAGCGGAAAGTAACGTCTGTTACCTCCGCCGATCCTGGACCGTGGCCCAGACCCCAGTGACCCCCAGATTGGGCGCTACATCCGCCCAACTCCCGGAGGGCGGGCGGCCAGGGGAGTGCGGGGGGGCGTGGGCTGTGCAGTCGCATGTCGCGCTGCGCAGGCCCACCCCCTCCCTGATCCCCTGTAGGAATCAGTCAGCATGTCTAAAGGACGGTCGGACTGATTCCTGACCGGGAGCCGAAACGGATTCCAGTGCATGGTTGGATGTGCCCGGTGCACGTCTGAAATTACCCTACATCTACAAAAAAATATTATTAAATTATTTATTGACTGCATCCTCCTGGGACCCAGAGCTTCCTTGAGAGTTGTGCTGTTTAGCTGCTTTCCAAGTATTTTCTTATAATGCACAGATATACATATATCTCAATTTAACCAGAGATATAATTTTGTTTAGTGATATTAAAAATCTCTATTGTTTGTTAACGTAGACACAGTCTCTATATAGCAAGCTCTATAGTTATAGTTCTATTTATAGAATACATCTATAACTAGAGCTATAACTGTTTTCTTGCTTCAGAAGCCTGTCAAGACTTACACGCATACCCTTTTTAATAATAGGGTACAGCAGTCATGAAGAACATATGGTTCATTGGAGATTCATACATTACACAATTGGAGCAGTTTTGTAGACAAGAAAACAATTCATGCGATCTTCACTTGAACAGTGTGGATTAGAAGAGGTGGACTGAGGTTTCATAATATTTTGAACAATTTACTGAAAGTTAAAAAATCAATACCTACATCTGCATATCCATCCTTCATTGTTATCCATTCCGGTGGAAATGGCATCGGGGAAATTAAGGGAGTCCATCTAATAAAATGTCTGAAAAGGAATTTATTGGAAATAATTAAGCTGTTTCCTGGTTGTAAAATTTTATTTTCCGATCTTATAATGAGACCAAAAAACCATTATTCCAGAGCTATGCGGGCCATGAATAAATGTATTAAAAATGTCAATCAGGAGGTTGGCGGATTCCTTAAGGACATTAACATGAGTTCTGTTTGGCATCGGAATATTAACCCTGAAGATAATCAAATGTTTCATGAAGATGGTGTGCATCTCTCTGGATTAGGACTCTACACATTTTATCAAAATATTAGAACAGGGATTGTTGCTATTCTTTAAATATCAAAATGTCATTTTAAGCAATGTACACTGCAGCTTTTGTATGAATGACAATGGTCTTGTACTCATCACTTTGTTTATATGTGTGTCAGACTTTTAACTTTCATGTCTGACACACTTTTAATGTTTCATAAAAATATCTGCAATATGACAGTTTCCGCTGCCTGTGCGTTTCTTTGCGACTACTGTCATATTGGTGTGTAGGAGGTTTACTAAAGTAAAACCACCTGTAGGTTTAATACATGCTTTAAACACTAAGTTTAATACACAGTTTTGTGAAAAATGCGAACCTTTTCAGCAGTTTTCTACTTTGTTAAATGGTTTTACCCTGATAGCACTAACATATCCCCTTTGTTTTATATATATAGTTCATTTGAAAACATGGAGCATCGTGTATCCCACAGTGATCATTGTGGCAGACCAGTGACCAGAAGCAAAAGCCCCGAGAGACCAGTCGGACTCGTTACCAGAAGCCAGCAACATCTGTATTTCAACCTGCCATTGCAGAGTCACCAGCAGCAGCGGAAACGTCAGCAGACAACACCACCAAAGGTCATTGGTGAAACTACTGGCTTGGTACAGCAGCTGGAGAAATGACCTGTACTACAACATCAGCAGCAACAACCTGTGGAGAGCCAGCAGCAGCAGCTGCCGCCACCACAGCAGCAGCTGGAGGAACAGCAAGAACAGCATCAGGAAGTTGGTCCTCTTCATGAACAGGCTCAACTTGAGAATCGAGTGAATCGTGAGGCACAATGTCCCCAGAGCTATCATCTAGAAAGTGCTGTTGAAGCACTCCTGAACATGAGCACACCCTTGTCATTGAAGGTAATCTCCAGTCTAGATAAAACAGATATGGAGTGTCATGAAATCAAAACTTTGGAACCACAGTCCCGTGAGATGCAAGATGAGGGGGTCCAAGAGACTGTAATAGAAATCAACCCCCCAGTTGTAGAAGACCCCCTGGTTGTAGAAGACCGCACACCTGAGGAGGAGCAGAACTACGAGGACAACATTGATTATGCATTTTCAGACACAGAATCTGATGAAAGTGTAATGGAGATCGAGAACGACCCTATTATCAACCCAGACTATAACCCTCCAGAAATAAATCCTCATGCAGCACCACCTAGCGAAAGAACCAAGATTAGTCAAACATTCCTTACAGCACAATCAAAACCACAACCCTTCAAACAAGTGGGGATGTCGCAAGGTACTTCAGTCACTCCCTTGTTTCAAAGAACTTGTCCAGAGTTTAGAGGACAATTTCCCGGGCAAAACACAACCACAGGATAATTGCGAGAGCAAATGAACAGCTCCCCCCAGCAAAATGACAGAGTAATCAAGACTCCAGCACCAGAAGTCCCATCTCCAGCCATTCCTCAAGACATCAGCAGCATCGTCATCATCACCAGTAGGCACCGCCGCCAGCACAGATGGACGAACAGGCCAGAGGTCCGATGTCTGGAAACATTTTGTTGCTTGCGATGAAAAGAAACTTGTGGTTTGGTGCAAATACTGCAATCAGAAAATCAAGCAAGGACATGAAGGAGGCAACAGGCCTGGAACCAGTGGAATGCGCAGCCACATGAAGCATCGCCAGCAGTCAATACTGAATGACACCTGTGGATGCACGCACTCCGGACAGCAACAATCCATAGACCAGACAAGGGATGCTCCTGCAACCGTGCAAACTACAATTCAGCAAGCAGCTAAAAAGCAACAGAAATGGCCCGCATCTCACCCAACAGCACAGCAGATTCTTGCTGTAGTTACAAAGATGCTTGCAGCGGACATACTGCCATTTTCATCTGTTGATAATGAGGAATTCCATGAAGTAATGGAGACATGTGCACCACGATGGAAAGTACCTTCGCATGTGTACTTTACCACCAAAACCATTCCGGAACTGTACAATACAGCACGAAAAGCAGTGCAGAGCGCTATGCGTGATTGTGAAAGCGAAGTTGTACACTTAACGACAGACACGTGGTCCTCCAGTGGACAGAACATAGAGTATCTTTCTATCACTGCTCATTGGATAAAGCGTGATGTTACAAGCCATCAACTGCACAGACAGTGAGCCATACTTGCAATGGCAGGCTTCCCAAACCGCCATTCAGGCAAGAATGTTTGTGAAAAACTGCTGCAACTGACAAGGGAGTGGTTTGAACCGCTTGGTCTGTCTGTTGAGTTTGTAGCCGCAGATAACGGAGCCAATGTTAGGAAAGGAATTGAGCTCTGTGATTTTGAAAGAATTTCATGCATAGCGCATTCGCTACATCTTGTTCAGAGATTTTTGAAAAGTAATAAGTTCCTAAAAGAAGACTTATGTGCCCACTTCAGGAAATCAGGAGCTTTGGACAGCGAGATCAGGCAGATTCAATCTGAGAGAAACATGCCACTACAGTACTTCCCTATAGAGGTTAGCACACGCTGGAACTAAACATACAACATGCTGAAGTGGCTCCATGTGCAGAGATTAGCAGTAGACACCTTCTTTACTTTGACAGCAAAAACAGTAAAAGACGCTTCCAAAATGCAGTTGACCATTGTACAGTGGGATATAATATAAACTGTGCTATGTCTCCTAGAGTCTTTCCTGGAAATGACTGAGGTTGAGTTCCCACCTGCGGCGGCAGTGGGAGAGGCGAGGGAAGACGCGGCAGATTTTGCACCCTGACACGCAAGAGAGAAGCCGCGGCAGATCCCCGTTTGCACCGGCTCTTTTCCCGTCGTCCAGCTCCTCCATGCTGCTGCATCTTCCCTCACCCCTCCTGTTGCTGCCACTGACGCCGCAGGTGGGAACGCAGTCTGAGTTTGTAAGCAAAGCAGATGCCACACTCAGCCAATGCCTCGCTGTGATTATGTTGTTAGAAAGCCAGGTTTCGTAAACCGCAGACACACTTGCTAAGAATGAGAATCATTCTGCAGCTGAATTGGCCCGTACTTTGTTGCGGTTGATTGGCAAGAGCCCTCAATTTCAGGAGATGTGTGCCACTGCTCTGTACCAGAGAGCGACAGCACTTGACCCGAGCATCAAAAAAGTTAAAAAGTTGCTGGGTGGGGAATAATTAGCTGCTGCTACCAGATGTGACATTGCAACAAGGCTGGTTAGGAGAAGTGACTATTTGAGAACCACATCAGACAGAGAAGACAAAGAGACTGAACAGTAACACACAACAGATCAGCATCATCAGCCACAGCAAAAGTCTTCAGTCTGGTCAAAGTTTGCAAAATATGGACTTCTGGGAGCACCTATTAAGGCAGGGACCAGAAGTAGAAGAAAGGAACAGATGCACCGCCCCACAACACTGACAGTAACACAAGAGATGTACGATCAACATATGTTGTCTGCTGCGATGGATGTTGACCCACTTGCTTTTTGGCAAGACAAAAAAGAATCTTGACCAGCACTATATATCTTAACTAAGAAGTGCCATACTAGGTCAGACCAATGGTCCATCTAGCCCAGCATCCTGTCTCCAACCGTGGCCAATCACAGTGGCTTGGGAGAAGCACCCAACAGGTCACAATGGGGGATCCATTCCCTGTTGTTTTCCCCCAGCTCCCGTCATGTTCCCTGATCCTGTTTGGCTAATAGCTGTGAGTGGACCTATCTTCCAGAAACTTGTCGAAACCTCTTTTAAACTCAGCTGTAGTACTGGCCGTTACCACAGCTTCTGGCAGTAGATTCCACAACGCAATTATATGCTGAGTGAAAAAATATTTTCTTTTATTTGTTTTAAACTTGCCACCCATGAGTTTCATGGAGTGTCCCCTAGTTCTAGTACTAGCTGAGAGGGTAAATAACTGCTCCTTGTTTATTAGTTCCACACCACTCATGATTTTATAGACCTCTATCATATCTCCTCTCAGTCGTCTCTTCTCCAAGCTGAAGAGCCCCAATCTACCAAGCCTCTCCTCATACAGGAGCCCTTCCATGCCCTTGATCATTTTTGTTGCCCTTCTCTGTACCTTTTCTAGTTCAGCTATGTCTTTCTTGAGATGGGGCAACCAAAACTGCACACCATATTCGAAGTGCGGTTGCACCATTGATTTGTACAGAGGCATTATGACATCCTCAGTTTTATTCTCTATCCCCTTCCAAATACTTCCTAACATTCTATTTTCTTTTTGTGACTGCTGCTGCACACCGCGCTGTGGATTTCATTGTATTGTCCACAACCACCCCCAGATCCTTTTCCTGAGTGGTAACTCCTAGCTTAGTACCCAGAATTGTGTACGCATAGTTTGGATTATTTTTCCCATGTGCATCACTTTGCACTTGTCCACATTAAATCTCATTTGCCATTTAGATGCCCAGGCACCCAGTGTCGTAAGATCCCGTTGCAGTTCCCCACAGTCTGCTCATGTTTTAACTACCTTGAATAACCTGATGTCGTCTGCAAATTTGATCACCTCACTCTCAACACCCTTTTCCAAATCATTAATGAATGCATTAAACAGCACCAGTCCCAATACAGATCCCTTGAGGCACACCACTTTTTACATCTCTCCATTGTGAAAACTGACCATTTGAGTCCTACACTTTGCTTTCTATCTTTTAACCAGTTTCTGATCCATTGTAAGACACTACCTCCTATCCCATGACTTTTTAATTTTCTCAAGAATCTCTCATGAGGGACCTTATCAAATGCTTTCTGGAAATCCAGATACACTATATCTACTGGGTCTCTCTTGTCCACATGCTTATTTACACCCTCAAAGAATTCCAACAGGTTAGCGAGGCATGACTTTCCTTTACTAAATCCGTGTTGACTCCTCCCCATTAAGCCATGTTTGTCAACATGCCTTGTAATTCTATCCTTAATGATGGTTTCCACCATTTTGCCCGGCACAGACGTCAAGCTTACTGGTCTGTAGTTTCCAGGAACGCCTCTGGATCCCTTTTTAAATATCAGGGTTACATTTGCCACCCTCCAGTTCTCGGGTACAGTGGCAGATTTTAGTGACAGGTTACAAATTACTAACAATAGGTCTGCAATTTCATATTTTAGTTCCTTCAGAACTCTGGGGTGAATGCCATCTGGCCCTGGTGACCTGTTAGTATTCAGTTTGTCAATTTGCCCTAGAACATACTCCAATGTCACATTGATTTGTAACAGCTCTTCCAATTCCTTGCCCACAAAGCAAGGATCTGACGTGCGTACCTCCCCCAAATCCTCTGCATTAAAGAACAACGCAAAGAACTTATTCAGCTTCTCTGCAATCTTCTGAGCGCCCCTTTTACTCCCTTGTCATCTAATGGCCCAACTGACTCCCTAGCAGGCTTCTTGCTTCTGATGTAATTGAAAAAGGTTTTGTTGCTTGTTTTTGCCTCTTTAGCTAGCCTCCCTTCAAAATGTCTCTTGGCCTGCCTTATTAACACTTTACATTTATGTTGCCAGTGTTTATGCTTTTTTGTATTTTCATTGGGACTAGCCTTCCATTTCTTAAAGGATGCCTTTTTGGCTGTAATAGCCTCCTTCACCTCCCCATTTAGCCATAGTGGAAGACTTTTGGTCTTCCTGCTTCTTTTTAACTTGGAGGATGCATTTAATCTGGGTTTCAAGAAAGGTGCTTTTAAACAGCCTCCATGCCTCTTGCAAACTTGTAGCCCTTGCAACTGTGCTTCTTAGTTTCTTTTTAACTAGTTTCCTCATTTTGTCATAGTCTCCCTTTTTATAGTTAAATGCTACTGCTGTACTTTTGTTTGTCTTTCTCACTACAGAAATTATGTCAAATGTGATCATATTATGATCGCTATTGCCTAGTGGCTCCACCACGGTAACTCCTTGCACCAGGTCCTGCGGGCCACTAAGGACTAGATCTAGAACAGCTCCTCCTCTCATTGGTTCCAGAACCAGCTGTTCTAGGAGGCAGTCATTTGCGGCATACAGAAATTTGACCTCCACATCCTGAGGAAACATTCACCCAATCAATATTAGGGTAATTTAAGTCACCCATTATTATTATGTTGCTGACTTTAGTAGCCTGTCTAATCTCTTTTAGCATTGCTTTCAGTCTCTCCGTCCTGGTCAGGGGGACGATAACATAGCCCTACTGCGATACTCTTCCCCTTAATACCTGGAATTTTGATCCATAGAGATTCTAGGGAACAGTTTACATCCTTTAAAAAATGTAATTGTACTTGATTCAGTGTTGTCTTTTACATATAGAGCCACCCCACCCCCAACTTTATCTCCTCTGTCATTCCGATATATTTTGTACCCTGGTATTACAGTGTCCCATTGGTTATCCTTGTTCCACCATGTCCCTGGGATGCCTATAATATCTAGATCTTCATTTAGCACCATCCCCCCTCCTGTTCAATGTGTACATGCAGCCGCTTGGCGAGGTGTTCAGGGGGTACAGGGTGAGGTGTCACAAGTATGCGGATGACACCCAACTGTACATCTCATTTTCAACAGACCCAGGCCCGGCTGTCTCGGTGCTTACTCGGTGTTTGGCAGCTGTGGGGGACTGGATGAGGGCCAATCGACTGCAACTGAATCCTGACAAGACGGAGGTGATGTTAGTGGGTAAGTCGATGGAGATGACGACCCCCTTGGTTGAGGGAGGTTTGTCCTCCACTGACTTCCCAGGTGCAGAACCTGGGGGTGCTCCTCGATGCGCAGCTCCGCCTGGATCTACAGGTGGAGGCTGTGGCAAGAAGTGCCTTTTGCCAGTTACATCTGGTGCGGCAGCTTCGGCCGCTGGTTTCAGTTCCGGATCTGGCCATGATCATCCATGCTTTTATTACCTCTCCGTTAGACTACTGTAACGCACTCTATGTGGGGCTACCTATGACGACGGCTCGGAAGCTGCAGCTGGTGCAGAATGCGGCAGCCCGGCTCCTGGTGGGGCTGGGCTGCCGAGAGCACATTACACCAGTGCTCTGATCTCTGCACTGGCTGCCAATAGTTGTCCGGGCCTGATTCAAAGTGTTGGTTTTGACCTATAAAGCCTTACACGGCCTGGGCCCTGCCTATTTGCGAGACCGCCTCACTCCCCAAGTTCTGGATCGGCCCCTGCGGTCATCTGGGGGCACCCTGTCAGAGGTCCCCCGGGTGGCCACGCAGGACAGGGCGTTCTCAGTGGCCATGCCGTGTCTCTGGAACTCCCTCCCGGTGGGGACCCATCTGGCCCCAGACCTCCCAGTTTTCCACAGGAATTGTAAGACCTGGCTGTTCCGTCAGGCTTTTGGCGAGGGAAAAGGGTGAGGGTGGATGGGTTGGTGGGTGGTATGGGTTTTGTTCTCATTTTTATTGTTATTGTTGATATTTGATGTTTTATATATTGTATTTTACTGGTTGATTTTGTTGGCCACCCCGGGCTGCCTGCGACAGGAGGGACGGGGTATAATTTTTTTAAATAAATAAATACACTCTAACCCCGAGCTGTTTTAGGAGGGGTGGGGTAAAAATGCACTAAATAAATAAATAATTCTCCCATCTTACTCTTTAGGCTTCTAGCATTTGCATATAGACATTTGTGTGTATTCTTTTTGCTGTCTCTCACCTTGGCTGTCCACCTAGCAGTGTACCATCTGTATTCAGTTGTGCCGGTACAATAGTAGGTAACAAAAGAGCCTACCTATCAAGTACTAACCTTGAAAGACTTGCATTCATACAAATGAACAGGGGCTTCCTTCCATGAATGACAAACGATTTTCTAAAAGCTACTGATGAGGAAATACAGCAACTGAGTAAAATGGCACAACGCTTGGGGTGCGATCTGGACGGCGATGTATGCATGGGAGTTCAAGAGCATTGAAGCGAGCACAGCAGCAAGATGCTTTGCTTGTTTACATAGAAGGTATTTGCAACTAGCTTTGCGCAGGGCACAGTCCAGCCACCCAGCTGCCAACCACAGCCTGCCTTCTGTGTGGTGCTGTTGATGCAGTGATTTTTTGGGGGTGATCCTTAATGAGGGGGTCATAGTTTCTGTTGATGCATGTATGTGATCGTGATGGTTCGCAGAGGGCGGATGAATGGACTGGGTCCTGTGCTGTTTCCCAATTCCCTGCTGTGACATTTCTGGTTTTCATCATGTTTTCTTTCCCTCCACCTCCCCCCGATTGAGGATGTACTATATGCAGGCACTGGTTTTCACACCCATGGCTCTAGTCAAGGCCCTGTACAGAAAGACCATTATTTACCATTTATAGTGTTGGATGGTGGTGGGCAGCAAGATCCAACAGGTGAAGCAAAGTGAACCAAAATCAATCTCAATCAGGAAAACTACAGCACGACAGTTTGTCATAGAGGAGGCTCGGGGGCTTCCATCTTCACCATTTAAAAAAGCTAAGTGGATGGGGTGGGGGGGGGAGGAGTTATGGTTAATTAGTTTGTGTTTCCAATCATCTTGTAATAATGTGTGTCTGCTATCAGGGTGCAATTGGTACACTATTGGAGTATTTTCTTAAAGTAGTTAGCATGCTGGGGTGAGAGGGGTGAGAATGAGCACATGCTATGTGTGTGTTAGACTGAATTTACTCTGAGTGAGAGAATGAATGCGATGGGAAAAGCGAGTGTGACTGTGTGCCAGGGAGTAGTGTCTACTTTATTTTTAAATTGTTTGAATGTGCGTAGCAGGGGTTCTCCCCAGGGCCACATAGTGCACTGGGGCGCACTCTGGGGAATTAGCTCACCCCCTGCTACGCCATTTCAGCCTCGAGCCTCGGCTGAATACCCCTCTTTACAAAAGGGGGTACCCTCTCAGGACACACCACACAGTCCAGAGGGTATTAGTCCACAATCCTTTATTAGACACAACCCGTGTCCAGCGTACCTGGGGCTGCCAGCTCAGTCACCTCCACCCTGCAGGCCCAGGTCTGTCTTTCTCAAGCACAGGAGCATCATATCAACCCCCAAAGTCCATCCAGCAAGGCCTCAAAGCCCCCAGGCTCTGGCCAAGCCTTCCCCAGGCAAGAGGCTCCCTCCTGGGCAAAGCCTCTCCCACTTGCCTGGGTCCCTCTGGTTCTCCAGCCTTCAGCACCTTGGATAGTGTCAAGCAGGCAGGTTGTTCAAGGAGATGTGGCTGCTTCAGCTGCTGGCAGAGACTCCCTTCTGCTCTGCCTTGCTCTCCTTATGTATAGGCAGAGTGGGCGTGGCGAGGCTTCCTTTCCTCAGCCTTAAGGGGCCATTAACCTGCCCACTATGTCTCAGGGTTTCTCAGCCTGTTTACCCCACAGACTGTTCCACAGCTAGGGGCTGTCTCTGGCATGCCTGTGTGCGCTCAGCCCTCTGGCTGACCCACTCAGCCCTCTTCTTAAAGGGGCAGGAGACCCATAGGACTGCTCCCCTGCTACACCGTCGTGTATATTGCTGTTGCATGGTATAATCAATCATACAGTGGTGTGTGTATGTGTGTTTGTGTGTGTGAGAGAGAGACACACAGAGTTTTTTGTAGGTCTGAGTAGTTTAGGCTGAAGAGCAGCAAGAGTAAGACTACGGCGGGGGAACGGCGGTCTCTTGTCTGTCTGTGTCGGTGAGACTGTACNAATGCGGCAGCCCGGCTCCTGGTGGGGCTGGGCTGCCGAGAGCACATTACACCAGTGCTCTGATCTCTGCACTGGCTGCCAATAGTTGTCCGGGCCTGATTCAAAGTGTTGGTTTTGACCTATAAAGCCTTACACGGCCTGGGCCCTGCCTATTTGCGAGACCGCCTCACTCCCCAAGTTCTGGATCGGCCCCTGCGGTCATCTGGGGGCACCCTGTCAGAGGTCCCCCGGGTGGCCACGCAGGACAGGGCGTTCTCAGTGGCCATGCCGTGTCTCTGGAACTCCCTCCCGGTGGGGACCCATCTGGCCCCAGACCTCCCAGTTTTCCACAGGAATTGTAAGACCTGGCTGTTCCGTCAGGCTTTTGGCGAGGGAAAAGGGTGAGGGTGGATGGGTTGGTGGGTGGTATGGGTTTTGTTCTCATTTTTATTGTTATTGTTGATATTTGATGTTTTATATATTGTATTTTACTGGTTGATTTTGTTGGCCACCCCGGGCTGCCTGCGACAGGAGGGACGGGGTATAATTTTTTTAAATAAATAAATACACTCTAACCCCGAGCTGTTTTAGGAGGGGTGGGGTAAAAATGCACTAAATAAATAAATAATTCTCCCATCTTACTCTTTAGGCTTCTAGCATTTGCATATAGACATTTGTGTGTATTCTTTTTGCTGTCTCTCACCTTGGCTGTCCACCTAGCAGTGTACCATCTGTATTCAGTTGTGCCGGTACAATAGTAGGTAACAAAAGAGCCTACCTATCAAGTACTAACCTTGAAAGACTTGCATTCATACAAATGAACAGGGGCTTCCTTCCATGAATGACAAACGATTTTCTAAAAGCTACTGATGAGGAAATACAGCAACTGAGTAAAATGGCACAACGCTTGGGGTGCGATCTGGACGGCGATGTATGCATGGGAGTTCAAGAGCATTGAAGCGAGCACAGCAGCAAGATGCTTTGCTTGTTTACATAGAAGGTATTTGCAACTAGCTTTGCGCAGGGCACAGTCCAGCCACCCAGCTGCCAACCACAGCCTGCCTTCTGTGTGGTGCTGTTGATGCAGTGATTTTTTGGGGGTGATCCTTAATGAGGGGGTCATAGTTTCTGTTGATGCATGTATGTGATCGTGATGGTTCGCAGAGGGCGGATGAATGGACTGGGTCCTGTGCTGTTTCCCAATTCCCTGCTGTGACATTTCTGGTTTTCATCATGTTTTCTTTCCCTCCACCTCCCCCCGATTGAGGATGTACTATATGCAGGCACTGGTTTTCACACCCATGGCTCTAGTCAAGGCCCTGTACAGAAAGACCATTATTTACCATTTATAGTGTTGGATGGTGGTGGGCAGCAAGATCCAACAGGTGAAGCAAAGTGAACCAAAATCAATCTCAATCAGGAAAACTACAGCACGACAGTTTGTCATAGAGGAGGCTCGGGGGCTTCCATCTTCACCATTTAAAAAAGCTAAGTGGATGGGGTGGGGGGGGGGAGGAGTTATGGTTAATTAGTTTGTGTTTCCAATCATCTTGTAATAATGTGTGTCTGCTATCAGGGTGCAATTGGTACACTATTGGAGTATTTTCTTAAAGTAGTTAGCATGCTGGGGTGAGAGGGGTGAGAATGAGCACATGCTATGTGTGTGTTAGACTGAATTTACTCTGAGTGAGAGAATGAATGCGATGGGAAAAGCGAGTGTGACTGTGTGCCAGGGAGTAGTGTCTACTTTATTTTTAAATTGTTTGAATGTGCGTAGCAGGGGTTCTCCCCAGGGCCACATAGTGCACTGGGGCGCACTCTGGGGAATTAGCTCACCCCCTGCTACGCCATTTCAGCCTCGAGCCTCGGCTGAATACCCCTCTTTACAAAAGGGGGTACCCTCTCAGGACACACCACACAGTCCAGAGGGTATTAGTCCACAATCCTTTATTAGACACAACCCGTGTCCAGCGTACCTGGGGCTGCCAGCTCAGTCACCTCCACCCTGCAGGCCCAGGTCTGTCTTTCTCAAGCACAGGAGCATCATATCAACCCCCAAAGTCCATCCAGCAAGGCCTCAAAGCCCCCAGGCTCTGGCCAAGCCTTCCCCAGGCAAGAGGCTCCCTCCTGGGCAAAGCCTCTCCCACTTGCCTGGGTCCCTCTGGTTCTCCAGCCTTCAGCACCTTGGATAGTGTCAAGCAGGCAGGTTGTTCAAGGAGATGTGGCTGCTTCAGCTGCTGGCAGAGACTCCCTTCTGCTCTGCCTTGCTCTCCTTATGTATAGGCAGAGTGGGCGTGGCGAGGCTTCCTTTCCTCAGCCTTAAGGGGCCATTAACCTGCCCACTATGTCTCAGGGTTTCTCAGCCTGTTTACCCCACAGACTGTTCCACAGCTAGGGGCTGTCTCTGGCATGCCTGTGTGCGCTCAGCCCTCTGGCTGACCCACTCAGCCCTCTTCTTAAAGGGGCAGGAGACCCATAGGACTGCTCCCCTGCTACACCGTCGTGTATATTGCTGTTGCATGGTATAATCAATCATACAGTGGTGTGTGTATGTGTGTTTGTGTGTGTGAGAGAGAGACACACAGAGTTTTTTGTAGGTCTGAGTAGTTTAGGCTGAAGAGCAGCAAGAGTAAGACTACGGCGGGGGAACGGCGGTCTCTTGTCTGTCTGTGTCGGTGAGACTGTACTTTCAAAGAGTAGTTTGCAATCATGTTGTGCTATTAATTTCTATGCTTAGCTTTCCAGATGTAGGTGGTTTTTCCAGCACAACCGGCCATAAAAATTAAAGTGATCATACTTTAATTGCTATGTGTGAGTACAAGATCATGGTGCAATAATACCTAGGTTAAAAAGAAATAATAATTGGATATACATACACATAAAGAGGCAATTATCTAGAGAATTAATCTATTATCTCAACCTGGTCCAAGAATCAATGCTAATTATGGATCTTTCTGCTTGAAGTAATAAAGTCTCTTCTTCAGGGATTTCATATCCGATTGCCATGTGAATGGAGTCAGGAAGGAATTTAGCCCCACTTGCCCCATTTTTTCCTGCCTAACTAAGAGTTTTGGAGGGTCATTGCTGTGGGTTTTGCCTTCCTCTGAAGAACAGATGTCTACAGCAGATGGATATTAGCAATAACAAAAATAAAAGAAGTTAAAGTGCTCTCTCTGGGCGTACTGTCTTTGTCTCATGAGGAGTCTTGTACGGAGTACTGCAGCGCAGTGAGTCGGTGCTTTCAGCATTCGTAGCTGAATTCGGCTAAGCATTAATCACCTGTGTGTGATTGAAGCTTATGCTTCAGCTAAGCATCATCAGAGCATATGAGGATGCCTGATTCACCTTATGCTTCAGCTAAGCTTCAAAGCATATGAGGAGGATGTGTCAGCCATCTAGCACATTCCAAACATAACTTGTTGTGGAGGGTTTGTGTGTGCTGGGTGCCGGTGGGGGTTGATAATACGTATGATTTTAGGTTTGGGGACCCCTGAACCACAGCCTCTCACTAGCAGTGTGTACTTGTAGTGTAGTCCAACTCCAGAGAGTGAGACAGTCCCGCGCGTCCTACTCCCCACCCGGAGGCCAGAGACCATGACCAGACACAAAGCCAAACAGACAGGCTGTAGTGCGCCTGGGCACCACACACAGAGCCAGCCCGCCCTGGGCCCCATCCCTGAGCCCAACTCAGTCTAAAAGCTATTGTTTTTAGGGAAGACTGGCCTGTTAGGAGGTATCCAGTGCCGGAGATTGTGGGTGTAGAGGCTCTGCACGTGGTGATCGATTTGGCTGGGGGCAAGTTAGGGGTGCTGCTGGTGTACCGGGCCCCTTCATGCCCGGCGGCATCCCTTACCGCTCTAGCGGACCTGGCCTCGGAGGTGGT
>QEPC01000841.1:3115862-3127220 GCA_003113815.1 Sphenodon punctatus | reverse complement strand
CCAGCGGAGTGGGTGGGTCCCCGAAGGGAGAAGAACACAGTGACAGCTACAGCAGCCTCTGCAGCAGCTCAGAGGCTGCTGTAGCTGTCATAAGCGGCAGCAGGTTTTGTTTTTTTCTTTTTAAACAAAACAGTTTCAGCGCCAGTGACCCCCGCAGTGCTTTGGGGGGGCACTGCCCCAAATTCCCTGCAAGGGGAGCCACCGCTGGCAACAAAAATTATCAAGGGAATGGAAGGGCTCCCGGATGAGGAGAGGGTTGGTAGGTTGGGGTTCCTCAGTTTGGAGAAGGGACGACTGAGAGGAGATATGATAGAGGTCTATAAAATCATGAGTGGTGTGGAACTAATAAACAAGGAGCAGTTACCTTCTCCCAAGCCACCGTGATTGGCCACTGTCAGAGACAGGATGCTGGGCTAGATGGACCATTGGTCTGACCTAGTATGGCACTTCTTATGTTCTTATATTCTCCAAAGCTTTGTACAATCCCCAGAAAGTTATGGAGCTTTATCTAATACTTAAATTTGAAAGTAGGAGACAGCAATTCCTAGCATGTCCCTTGGCTCCTTTAAAAACAAACATTTATAATGATTTTGCAATCTTCAGGGATGGTTCCCTTTTTTGTTTTTTTCAGGCTCTATATTACATACCCTTCTCAGTATTTCCTGTATTTCATATTCTATTTCTTCTGATCACCCCTTGGATGAATACCATGTGGCCAACAGCTTTATCGCCCTGCAATTTCTAAGTTTGTTCCATTACTTCATATTTAAGAAACGTGAACCTTTGCCAGACCCTCGTTCTGATTGCTCTAATTATAATCATTCCTATATTCTGTCAATAAAATCTGCCCCCAAGTGCATTTAACTGCTTTGCACGTATACAGCCCTCTTTACCTAAGAATATCAGAACAAATGCATGAGTTATCTTTGCAACATCCCTATGAAGAATTAGCCTCTAGAGATATGGCAGAAACTGAAAAGCAGAGGCCCGTAATTATCATTATACTAAGGCCATTCAATACCTAGAATCACACCCACTTAAAGCCCCCTTTACACAGGAGGGCCATAAAGGGTGCAGCTGCAGCCACATGAGCTGCGAGGTCCCAATACCTATGTGGTCCTGCTCCTGTGGCATGCAAGTGCAGCTGTCGCACTGCAGGACAAGTACAGGGAGCCAGGCAGACAGTTGCAGGGAAGCTGGGCGGGCCTGCTGCCGTCAGAGCCACCACCACAGTTGGGACAGGCCGAAACACTGGCCAGACAAGTGGACACCCGGCCCAACCAAAGCCTCGTCCCTGGTCATGACACAGCAGCTGCTGTGGCACTCGCTGTGCAGTGGGGCAGACAGTGGCCAGGGACACAAGTTGCCCTGTCTTGGGCAGTCGTACCCCATGTTGGGTAAGGCTGCTCCGCGACAGGGCCTTGGGTGTTTTCCGATGCTGCGTTGCATAGCAGCCGGCCAGTCACACAATGCGCTGCACTGCATGGCACAGCTGCCCAGAGTGGGTTAAGACTACCCAAGGCGTGGGTAACCTTCCCACTGAGTCTCGTGTGGCTGCGTCCAAAGTGTTCAGAATGTGGAAGGAGAATCAAGTCCAGTGTATTTAAGCAACTTGCTCAGGGTCACATATAAAAAAGTCTGTGGAAGAGAAAGCAAAAACTGCCCTGAATCCCAGTCCTGTGCTTTAGCCATATGATCCTGATGACAAGATGGCATAAGGAGCAGTTGGAGAAGCAAGCAGTGCTGTTTTCCAGGATGGCTCACACACCAGCAATAGGGAATGACACCACAGGAGATGGAGATATGTTCAGAAGCAAGCTCCAAGTGCTACAGGGCTGATTGTCTAGGCATTTACTTTTCTGGGCCAAAGGTTTTGTGTATGCAAAAACTCAAAAAACCTGTGTGCAACTTTAATGCAAGTGTGCACACTCTGAGTCTGCACCCTTACCTGAGTCCTTCATACAAGAAAGCTGGAGGGGGAGGAGGAGCTTACACCCCACCCCCAGTCACCCCTTTAGGAATTTCACCCAGTGTTTAATTTGTAAAATATGAGGAGCTCAAGTCTGTCTTTGAAGTCCTGACCCCTGGAATATGAGTTCTCAGAGAGGCTGGAGTACAAAGCTGCTCTGGCAGGCCCTGCCAGCGATCTTCCCCATCAAGGACTATAAGTTTGAGTGGGGTGTGGTGGGGTGGGTCTCAACCAACCCTGAACCTAATGGAAGCAGAGCCCTTTCGGCAATTTGACCCTAATTGTGGGTGCTGAACACTTGGAAACCGGGCTCTTCTTGTCTGGTCATTGTCCAGTAGTAATAGTTACCGCCTACTTTTCAGAGAAGAGGCATCACGGCTGCAGCCTGGCACAAATCATCAAGCTTTCCCAGTGCTGTGCATCTCCCCATGGGAGCACCCGCGCCTGAGGCACCGGCACGGGAGAAGTCCGATAGGCACTCCAGAGACGGCGAGCGGCGCCTCCCCTTTTAGCTAGCTGGGAGCGGGAGGAGACGCCTCCCCCCCGCCAAGGCCCGGGGTCAGGTGGCTGGCGCCGAGTCCAGGGGGAGCAGCAGGCGGTCCCAGCGTTGCTCTGCTTGAGCCAGCACCATGTTCGGGCTGATCCGCAACTCCTTGTTCGGGACGGTGGAGCAGTGGCCCTGCCGAGTCCTGAGCACAGGGGAGAAGGTAGGTAGGTAGGACGGACCTGGGAGCCGAGCAGGAGGCGTTTTCCCGTCTCAGGGCGGCGAAGAAACAAGAGCCCGTACGAGCGGGCTCCCCCTTTGGGCTCCAGGTGCTAGCAGCTCCCTGGTGAGAGGCGTTTTTCTTACGCACCCTGTTCGGGGAGGGGGGCAGGCCTGAGGAGAGTTGTGAAAGAGCAGCAACGTGGATTTCTCGGGGACTAGTAGAGTCAGGAGGCTTGACTCCCTCCCGACAATACCCAAGTTTCTGCCCCCTCGCACCTTCAAATCTCAGACTTGATTATGCCAACAGTTCAGGCTCTTCCTCCACTGCCTGCTCTGCAGCACCGCAGCTTCCAGGCGAAGATTGTTTCCTTCCTCCTCTCTTCGCAGAGAACAGCAAAAGAGACCATTTTGCTGGTATTTCGCAACTGGCTGAGTTGCTCCCAGTGCCCCTTCCAGCCGCTGCCACTGGTTTGCTCCAAGCCCTGTAATGCATGTACGTTCATGCCAATTTCTTTATGAAGCTGAAGGCAGCTAACCAAGATCAGTGCTGAAGGAGAAGGAGCTTTTCACTGGGATATTTCCCCCCCTTCCTCATTTTTGATCAGGATTAATTCCTATTAATTAATTAATGACCAATAGCCCGAAGTAGGGCAGCCAGCCTTCTCTTTCCCCCCTGGTACTACTTCACCCCGCCCTCCACTCCTGTAGCAACTGGAACCAGCCAGTTTGTCTTTTTCCCTGCATGCTCTTGGTGGAAAGTAGCCTTGTACTAACTGTGGCCTGTTGAGGTCTCTGTTCAGAATCCAGCCCCAGCATTCGTTCTGAAGGAGTCTTTTTAGAGCGAAGGGTTTTCTGCTAATTATCAGATAACCAGAACTGGGGAAAATACATATGTTTTAGTAATTAAAATACATTGAGAAGTATGTGAAATATAAAACACATTTACATAAAGCCATAATGTATTTACAAAATACATTGTTGCTGAGTTTTAGCCCACCGTGATCCAGCCTGATCAGGTCCCCCATGGCTGTCACTGTCTGCCATGGCTGCCTGTCGTGGCAGGGAGTGGGACACTGGGCACAGCATGGGGGTGGGCCTGGCCAGCCATACATTTGTGTGGCTCCCCGGCGACCCAGCCACTGGCACGCTTGTTGGCTGACCCAATCTGGACCATGTTGATGGTGGGTTCCCGACCTGGGTTGGGTTGTGATGGCGGTGTGCTACCACACATTTGTAAACACCCATTCATTCAGTAACGTCATAAGAACATAAGAAGTGCCATACTGGGTCAGACCAATGGTCCATTGAGCCCAGCATCCTGTCTCCCACAGTGGCCAAACCTACTGTCTAATAACTTATCCAAACCTTTTTAAAACCCAACTATACTACTGGCCTTGACCCCATCCTCTGGCAATAAATTCCACATGTTAATTGTGCATCGAGTGAAAAAAAACTTTCTTTTATTTGTTTTAAATCTGCTGCCAGTTAGTTTCATGGAGTGCCCCCTAGTTCTAGTACTATTTGAGAGGGTAAATAACTGCTATTTATTCATTCCACACCACTTATGATTTTATAAACGTCTATCATATCCTCTCTCAGTTGTCACTTCTTCAAGCTGAAGAGAACCAATCAAGCCTCTCTTCGTATAGAAGCTGTTCCATACCCTTTATACTTTTTGTTGCCCTTCTCTGCACCTTTCCTAGTTCTACTATATCTTCTTTGAGATGGAGCAGCCAGAACTGCACACAGTATTCAAAGTGTGGTCGCACCATAGATATCTATAGAGGCATTATGATCTTTTCAGTTTTATTCTCTATCCCTTTCCAAATAATTTCTAACATTCTGTTTGCTTTTTTGATTGCTGCTGCACATTGAACTAAGGATTTCAATGTCTTTTTCACAATGACTCGAAGATCCTTTTCCTGAGTGGTAGCCCCTAATTTAGAACCCAGCACTGTGTACATATAGTTTCAGTTTTTCCCCCTATGTCCAACACTTTGCACTTCTCAACATTAAATTTCATCTGCCATTTAGATGCCCAGTCACCCAGTCTTGCAAGATCCTCCTGCAATTTCTCACAGTCCATTCAGGTTTTAACTACCTTGAATAATTTTGTCTTTGACTAATGCTGTAATGACTTGCGTACATGTAATATGTACTCTGCTTTATTTGTAAATTTGACTTTAAACTAACAGGAATAAGACATATTTATAAAAAATACCAACCGTGGGGAAAATAACTTCATTTATTGAACCCTAGCAAATGGAAGTCTACATGAACCTTGAGCTTGAATTAGCCTTTAATACAACCAGTTTCTCAGAGACTGTCATCAAAACAGTCACCTAAGCCAGTCTCTTCCTTACTCTCTCACATACCCTTTGTGGGTAAAACCAGACAGGACAGCAGCCTGCTTTGCTTGTCACATTTGGTTCATGTCCACCAGATGTTGACCTCGGTATCCCGGATTGTGTTGGCGACTAGCCCGGGCTCTCACCTCGGCATATAGCCAAAGTAACAGCCCAGGCTATGGCCTGCCTTACTGGGGCAAAGCAGGCTGTTCTGGAGCTTACATGCCTGGTTCCGGGCCAGTCTGCTGCTCCGGGCCTCCTCCACCATGGCAGTTGTCATTGGCTGCCCATCATGGCAGGGCACTGGGCACAGCATGGGAACAGCTGGCTGCACATCCCCCATTCTCCCTGCCCCCAAGTTGTGCTTGCATCAGCACAGCTAGGAGCATGTGTGGTTTGTGCTCTAGTGGGTGCACGCCCGGGTTGCCGCATCCCGTGTCAGCCTGGGACACGGCAGCCTGGCCATCACTTGTGGCTTTATTTTATTTATTTATGATTATATTTGTATGCTGCCCCCTCCTGCTACAAGCATCTCGGGGCGACTAACAACATTTAAAAACGTATAATAAAATCCATTAAAATTGACGTTTTTAACCCCACGTTAAANTAAAACTCCCACCCTAGCCCAACCCACCCTTTCCATCTCCCTCGGCAAAGGCCCGGCGGAACAGCCAGGTCTTACATTTTTTATGGAAAGAGGGAAGGTCAACAGTCGGGTGGACCTCCAACAGGAGGGAGTTCCACAGCCGTGGTGTGGCCACCGAGAAAGCCCTCCTCGTGGTTGACACCCGGGAAGCCCCAGGGGACCTCAAGGAGGGAGCCCCCAGTCGACCACAGAGGCCAATCAAAGATCTGGAGGGTGAAGTGGCCCTACAGGTAGGTGGGGTCCAGACCATTTAGGGCTTTAAAGGTCAAAACCAACACCTTGAATTGGGCCCGGGAGACTATTGGCAGCCAGTGCAGAGAGTGGAGCACTGGAGTAATGTGCTCGCTTTGGCCCATCCCCTTCAGGAGATGAGCCGCTGCATTCTGCACCAGCAACAGTCTCTGGACCATCACCAATGGTAGCCCCACGTAGAGCACATTACAGTAGTCTAATCTTGAGGTAATAAAAGCATGGATGATAGTGGTCAGGTCTGAGTCCAAGACATACAGCCTAAGTCAATATACCAGATGTAGTTGGCAAAATGCACCCGCCGCCACCTGGACATCTAGGCGGAGCTGCAGATCCCGGAACACCCCCAGACTACGAACCTGAGATACCAGGGGAGGACGGACCCCATCAGTGATAGGGGCCATCACTCCCCCAGCTTTCCCCACGACCATCACTTCCATCTTGTCAGGATTTAACTTCAAGTGGCTCGCCCTCATCCAGTTCCCCACAGCTGACAAACACCAGGTAATCACCAAGACTGCCAGACCTGGGTCTTATGAAAAGAGAGCTCTAATTGGGTGTCATCAGCATATTTATGACACCTTACACCAAACTGTCTGACAACCTCCCTCAAAGGCTGCATATACACATTGAACAGGAGAGGGGATAAGATGGAACCCTGTGGAACTCCACATGTGAGACCCCGGGGAGAAGATGAATAATCCCCCAGCACCACACGCTGAGTTCTCCTGGCCAGGAAAGAGTGGAACCATTCAAGAACAGTCCCGCTCATCCCTGCCTGGTCCCACAGCCGAGTCACCAACAACTCATGATCAACGGTATCAAATGCAGCCGAGATATCTAACAAAATCAACAGGGTCGACCCTGGTCCAACTCTTGGGAGAGGTCGTCGACCAAGACCACAAACGCAGTCTCCATGTCATAACCTGGACGAAAGCCAGACTGCGAGGGATCAAGGAAGTTGGCCCGATCCAGATGCTCCTGAAGCTGTCGAGCCATCACCCGTTCAATAACCTTCCCTAAAAAGGGGAGGTTAGAGACCGGCCAATAATTGGCCAGGACATCAACGTCCAATGATGGCTTCTTGAGCAGGGGCTGCACCACTGCCATCCTGAAGCAGTCTGGCACCCTGCCCTCCCTGAGCGAGGCGTTGACTATCCCAGCCAGCAATGGCCCTAATGTCTCCTGGTTGGCCTTAACCAGCATGGGCATGGATCTAATTCACAGTAGGTGACTCGAACAGTCCTAACAGCTCCCCCCGCATCCAAGGGCAACACGTCTTGAAATTCATCACATAAAACAGGACAAGATGGGACTTTAACTGCCTCTGGCTCACCCATTGTTAAAAGTGCTTTGTCAAAACATTGATAGATTTGAGTGATTTTAGCAGCAATAAAGTTCACAAACAAGTCATAGTAAGCATTCAAAAACTCTGAATCCAGGCGGAGGGAGGCTGGACGGACCAGCCCCATCACCACCCAGAAAAGCTCAGCCGGACAGGACTTTGCAGATGCAATGAGGGCAGCAAAGAGAACCGTCTTTGCTTTAACTTGTGTCTCCTGTTTCTTTTTCCTCCCATTCTCTCCCTTAGGTATCCTCTCTTTTTTTTGACATCTGGCAGCCCTACTCCCCATTCTCTCTCCTCACATTTTCTCCTTCCTCCTGTTCTCCCTCCCCCCCATTCTCTATCATTTTCTCTCTCTTATTCTCTTCCCCCATTCCCTCTCTCCTTCCATCCTCCCCAATTAAATCTGGATTACAGTGGGCACACAAACATAAAAAGCCAGTATTATGCAACCCCAATTAACTCCACAAAAAGTGCTTGGGTGCTGTTCTCTAAAGCAGCAAAGGTGGGGCTCGAAGCACCACCAGGGGTGGCAAAGAATCACTGCAGGACAGGAAGACATGCACACTACCAGGCTACTGCTGCTCTCACCTCTGTTCTCTAAGGCAGCAAGGGCCACTTGCTATTTAACAAACGAGCATTTGTCAAGTAGCAGAGGCTGTATAAAGATCAGAAACAGCAAGGGATGGTTACTCCTTGACCAGTGTTATGTGTAAAATGTCTATAGATTTGTCCATAGCATTCGGCTATTCGAGAATCAGGAGCGAGACAGACTGTCTCTGGACACTTGCACATGTTAAGAACGTAAGAATTGTCATACTGGGTCAGGTCCATGGTCCATCAAGCCCAGCATCCTGTCTCCGACAGTGACCAGCTGCAGTAGCTTGAGAAAAGTACAGACAATGGAGGTGTGACCCATCTCCTGCTAACCACTCCCAACTGCCTGTAGCCAGGGGTTTAAGCCCCAACTAGTAAACATTTATGGCTCTATCTTCTAAGAATTTATATAGTTTCTGTTTGAAGCTAGCTATTGTGCTGGCTTTCACTGCCTCCTTTGGCAACAAGTTACACAACTCTACTGTTCACTGAGTGAAAAAGTACTTCCTTTTGTTTGTTTCAAATATACCACCATATAACTTNTAATAAAAGCATGGATGATAGTGGTCAGGTCTGAGTCCAAGACATACAGCCTAAGTCAATATACCAGATGTAGTTGGCAAAATGCACCCGCCGCCACCTGGACATCTAGGCGGAGCTGCAGATCCCGGAACACCCCCAGACTACGAACCTGAGATACCAGGGGAGGACGGACCCCATCAGTGATAGGGGCCATCACTCCCCCAGCTTTCCCCACGACCATCACTTCCATCTTGTCAGGATTTAACTTCAAGCGGCTCGCCCTCATCCAGTTCCCCACAGCTGACAAACACCAGGTAATCACCAAGACTGCCAGACCTGGGTCTTATGAAAAGAGAGCTCTAATTGGGTGTCATCAGCATATTTATGACACCTTACACCAAACTGTCTGACAACCTCCCTCAAAGGCTGCATATACACATTGAACAGGAGAGGGGATAAGATGGAACCCTGTGGAACTCCACATGTGAGACCCCGGGGAGAAGATGAATAATCCCCCAGCACCACACGCTGAGTTCTCCTGGCCAGGAAAGAGTGGAACCATTCAAGAACAGTCCCGCTCATCCCTGCCTGGTCCCACAGCCGAGTCACCAACAACTCATGATCAACGGTATCAAATGCAGCCGAGATATCTAACAAAATCAACAGGGTCGACCCTGGTCCAACTCTTGGGAGAGGTCGTCGACCAAGACCACAAACGCAGTCTCCATGTCATAACCTGGACGAAAGCCAGACTGCGAGGGATCAAGGAAGTTGGCCCGATCCAGATGCTCCTGAAGCTGTCGAGCCATCACCCGTTCAATAACCTTCCCTAAAAAGGGGAGGTTAGAGACCGGCCAATAATTGGCCAGGACATCAACGTCCAATGATGGCTTCTTGAGCAGGGGCTGCACCACTGCCATCCTGAAGCAGTCTGGCACCCTGCCCTCCCTGAGCGAGGCGTTGACTATCCCAGCCAGCAATGGCCCTAATGTCTCCTGGTTGGCCTTAACCAGCCAGGATGGGCATGGATCTAATTCACAGTAGGTGGCTCGAACAGTCCTAACAGCTCCCCCCGCATCCAAGGGCAACACGTCTTGAAATTCATCACATAAAACAGGACAAGATGGGACTTTAACTGCCTCTGGCTCACCCATTGTTAAAAGTGCTTTGTCAAAACATTGATAGATTTGAGTGATTTTAGCAGCAATAAAGTTCACAAACAAGTCATAGTAAGCATTCAAAAACTCTGAATCCAGGCGGAGGGAGGCTGGACGGACCAGCCCCATCACCACCCAGAAAAGCTCAGCCGGACAGGACTTTGCAGATGCAATGAGGGCAGCAAAGAGAACCGTCTTTGCTTTAACTTGTGTCTCCTGTTTCTTTTTCCTCCCATTCTCTCCTTTAGGTTTCCTCTCTTTTTTTTGACATCTGGCAGCCCTACTCCCCATTCTCTCTCCTCACATTTTCTCCTTCCTCCTGTTCTCCCTCCCCCCCATTCTTTATCATTTTCTCTCTCTTATTCTCTTCCCCCATTCCCTCTCTCCTTCCATCCTCCCCAATTAAATCTGGATTACAGTGGGCACACAAACATAAAAAGCCAGTATTATGCAACCCCAATTAACTCCACAAAAAGTGCTTGGGTGCTGTTCTCTAAAGCAGCAAAGGTGGGGCTCGAAGCACCACCAGGGGTGGCAAAGAATCACTGCAGGACAGGAAGACATGCACACTACCAGGATACTGCTGCTCTCACCTCTGTTCTCTAAGGCAGCAAGGGCCACTTGCTATTTAACAAACGAGCATTTGTCAAGTAGCAGAGGCTGTATAAAGATCAGAAACAGCAAGGGATGGTTACTCCTTGACCAATGTTATGTGTAAAATGTCTATAGATTTGTCCATAGCATTCGGCTATTCGAGAATCAGGAGCGAGACAGACTGTCTCTGGACACTTGCACATGTTAAGAACGTAAGAATTGTCATACTGGGTCAGGTCCATGGTCCATCAAGCCCAGCATCCTGTCTCCGACAGTGACCAGCTGCAGTAGCTTGAGAGATGGGTCATGGAGGTGTGACCCATCTCCTGCTAACCACTCCCAACTGCCTGTAGCCAGGGGTTTAAGCCCCAACTAGTAAACATTTATGGCTCTATCTTCTAAGAATTTATATAGTTTCTGTTTGAAGCTAGCTATTGTGCTGGCTTTCACTGCCTCCTTTGGCAACAAGTTACACAACTCTACTGTTCACTGAGTGAAAAAGTACTTTCTTTTGTTTGTTTCAAATATACCACCATATAACTTAAGAGAGTGTCCCCTTGTACTCTTAGCGTGAAAAAGGACAAACAACAGTTCCCTATTTACCTTTTCCACACTGCTCATGATTTTATAAACTTCTATCATATCCCCCCTTAATTGCCTCTTCTCCAAAGTAAACAGCCCTAATCTGTTGAGCCTCTCCTCGTATGGAGGTTGATCCATTCTATTACATCTTTCCAGAGACTGCATACCAGAACTGCACACAGTATTTAAGGTGGGGTCATACCAAAGATTTGTACAGTGGCATTATGATATTTTTCCTTTTATTTTCTATTCCTTTTGCAATAACGCCTAGCATTCGAAACACCTTTTTGACTGCCACTGCACACTGAGCTGATGTCTTGAAGGAACTCTCCAATTACTCAAAGTTCCTTCTGAGTGGTTACATCCAGATCAGAACCTAGCATCATGTATGTAAAGTGAGAATTATTTTTCCCTATGTGCATCACCTTGCACTTAACAACATTGAATTTAATTTGCCATTTTATTGCCCATTCATCTAGTCATGCAAGATCCCTATGTCTGAACTAATCTGCCTGGGTCTTGACTATCTTGAATAATTTGGTGTCATCTGCAAATGTTGCCACCTCATTCTTTACCCCTTTTTCCAGATCATGAATGACTATGGGTGATTTCAGATGTGTCGGGGGCCCTATTGGCCCTGTCA
>QEPC01000841.1:3036515-3081678 GCA_003113815.1 Sphenodon punctatus | reverse complement strand
TCGCAATCCAAAACTCTGCTGCCAAGGTCATTCACTCTGCCCGTCGCTTCGACCATGTGCAGCCTCTCCTCTTCTCTCTTCACTGGCTCCCCCTTCCTGAATGTATCCTGTTTAAACTCCTGGAATTCATGTTCAAAACACTCCACAACCAAGCTCCTCCCTACCTCTCAGACCTAATCTCCCTACACACCCCAGCACGTGCTCTCCGCTCTTCCTCTGTCCCCTCCCTCACTCTCCCTCGTTTCTCCTGCTCACCTAACCACCTTTGACCCTTCTCCCTCGATGCCCCCCATGCCTGGAACTCCCTCCCTGCCCACATCCGCCTTGCCCCCTGCCTCCGCTCCTTCAAATCCCTCCTCAAGACCCACTTCTTCCTCGTCACCTTTCCCAATGCCTGCTAGTCGTTCCCATATATCTACTGTCTGCCCTCCTCGGCAGACTGCTGCAACCAACCTGTTTGTAACCAAGCCAAGCACACGCACCAGAGACTTCGCATCTGCTTGAATGTTTGTTAGCCTTCTCCCCTGTCTCTCCCACTGTCCCCTCTCCCTGTCTCCCCCTCCTTGTCTTTTAGATTGTTAGCCACAGGCAGGGACCGCGTCTATTTCTATGTTCTGTACAGCACCAGGTCACATGTCTGGCACTATATAAATATTTATAATAATAATAATAATAAAAATAATAATGGCGCTGAGCACCACCACGCTTTAATCCTGCCCTCACTCTGGGCAGGATTTGACCCCACTGCCGAACTAACATGATGGCAGCGGGCTGGTGAGTGGGTGGGGAGAAGGCAGGACAATGTGCATCCACACGCCCCTGTCCCACTTAAAGCGGCCCGCCCCCCTCTCTGATGGGTGGCCACTGCCGTCTATGAGGTTGCCAAGGCTGCCTGGAAGCACCGATGACTCAGACCAGGGTAAGTGTAAGCGGGCCATCAAATGTGATGGACCACTTTACCCTAGTCCAGGCTGCCGTAGCACAGCCGTGGTAATGGTTAGCCCAGGCTGTGACTTGCCATAGGCAAGCTACGGCCTGGGCCAACATCTGGTGGCCGTTTCAGGTGTGACAGCACCACAGATTTCCATGTGTGGCAAAGTGTGGAAATCCATGCTATCGTTATGTCTGAAAATATCCAAGGGCTCACAGGGACATGTTCTCAGTTGCTGCCCCGATGCTTTGAAATTCCCTTTCGCCAGAGGTTTGTTTGAACCCAAGCCTAGGCGTCTTCTGGAGGTGGTGTAAGACTTTTTTTATTTGAAAAGGCATTTGGTGGGTGGAGATTAGGGTTTGAGATTATTTGGGAAGGGGGTGGTGGTATTGGGTGGATTTGTGGTAGGGTCGGGGGAGTTTTAGGGGTTTTTGTATTTTAATGCTTTTATGATTTGCAAGCCGCCCTCGGCCTCTGGGAAGGGTGGCAAATAAGTTTAAATAACTAAATACTTTCTGCTATATCGTGGCATTGACAGGTGGAATTTTTTTTAATAAATGGGAATTTCTGAAACTTCATTTCACAGGGTTTGAAAATTTAATCTTTTTCAAAATAATGATTCAAAAATCTTATCAAGACTTTTTTTTGTGTATTGAAAACCCAGACTAGGGTCAAATAAAACTTTTTAAATAGTTATTTTGATTTTAAAAATTCAACAAAACACATCCCATTTCTAGAGAAAGTGTGCTTGCTCGTTTGGGCCCAGTTGTAAGAGATGGAAACAAAGTAGTTTGTCGCCCTCAAAAATTGGCGGTAGGAGAGGAAAATATGCTGATTTATGCCAGCTGAGGATCAGGCCTGCAAGTTTTATAGTCCAGAGGCAGAAATAGTACTGAAACTGGAATAGGTGTGTCTCCATCTTCCCACAACCTGTTGCTTTTTTAGCTGTCCTGGGAGTGCACCTTTGTTACTTGGTTGCCTAAGGAAAGATTAATAATAATAATTAAAATAAGTTAGCACATACTCAGAGCTTTTCATCAGCAAAGTCATTTGCAGGCACTAACTTAATGCTCACACCACCCCAGGGTTAGGTAAGATCGCTAGAACCTGAGGTTGCTCTCTACATACTCATTCAGAAACTACAAGAATTCCCTTCCTCCAGCCACTAACTCTCATCTTCTAGCTAGGAGTCAGCACTGGGTAAGTCAAGAATGCACAGCCATGGGGTGTGTGGTCTTGGATAATAGTGGAAGTGGGTGCAGGGCAAAGGTGCCACCTTTTATTATGGTGGGGGGACTTTATGGAGAAATTTTTACAAGAGGTTGGCAACAAATCCGCAGAGAAAAGGCTGCAAGGGAGCTTCTTCGTGCCCCTTTTTTCAAAGCCCTTGGGCCCACAGACTGCAATTGTGAGGGGTCAAAGCCACAGTTCCCATTTTGTATTTGGGCTTCAAGCTTTTGCTTCGGAAAGGGGAGCAGAGAATTTTCTCAAGCCTTTCTCTGGCACTGCAATTACATAGGATTTAGAAAGGAGCATGCAAATGAAATTGTGAATTTAAAACTTTGTTTGCAATGAAATTTTGACCCAGCAATTTATAGCAACTTGAATATACAAATCAAAATTTTGAATCTGAAATTTCAAAGTTGGTCTTTTTTAAAAAAAAATAAAAAATGAAATTTTGACCCAGCTACCATTCAGAGCAATTTCTAGCAGCCATTTTATAACCTCTGGGGATTCCAAAAACACAGTTGGGAGGATGTAGCAGGACATGCCAGTTCAGGACCCTGCTCAGTGATTGTCAAACTCCATCACTGAACATCTTATAAACAGGACAGAGAATGCACCAGCCCCATGCCTAACCACCTTGATTATATTTGGATGGGGATGTTATGTAAAATTTGATACTTTAGATGGACAGGTGACCACCTACCAACCCTCCAATTGCCAAAGTTGTTACTGAAATCCCATTTTTACAATGCTGAGTGACTAGCTCTTTCCTGCTGATGGCTTCTTGACCTTTGTGCTCCTTTTATGTCTTACAGAGTGTCCCCGATCTCTTTCCATATCTCCTGTCTTCCCTGGTTACCTGTAACTTACCTTACACAAGATTATCTGTGTGTTCTTTGGCTTGTTAGCTGTTGTTTTAAGATTGGCAGTGACATTTATCACTGCAAGGCAGCTCCCATGCCAGGGTGAAATCGTGACTCCATAGAAACCAAGTGGGGGCTAGGACGATGAACTGACCTGATTCTGGTGTCAATGGAAAAGCTGCTCTTCTGTCCTGTGGAGTTGAGTTTTGGGTGATCATTATTAGTAGTCTTGTGAGAGTGGCTGACACCCCAGTCAGGATGAAGATCCAGCTGTGCTAGACATGCACAAACATGGGGAAAGACCATGTTTACCCCAAAGGCCTACATTTAAATGCAAAGTAGGGTGGTTAGATATTTTGGGGGTGGAGGGGAGGGTTTGTCCTGTGGAATATTTTGGTAATATAGCAAACCTTGGTTTTGAAAGTCATCTGAGCTTTCTGTGCTTCAGTATTTCCATCAATAATGTATGGTTACCTCCCTGACAACAGTGACATAGGAGTCAATGGGTGCTTTTACATGAATCGCACCCATGGCTCAGCTCTGCCTCACACTCAGGCAGGTCCCATTTAAAGTCCCTCACACCCAGGTTCATTTAAAGGTGGCCAGCCAGATGTGCAGGCAGAGCAGAGGTGCTTGTGGTGCTCCAGAACATCCCGGAGCACAGCAAGCAGAGCGGGCAGCCCAAATTTGGGGCACTGGCCGGAGGCAGAGCTGAGGTCCGTCTACTCAGCGGACAGGCACTGCAGCTCTGCTCCCAGCCGGCAGTTGCGGACGGCCATCCCCCGCGCTGCCCCCGCCATGACAGGCAGCCATGGCGAACCTGAGCCAGGTCACAGCAGGCCACACCACATGTGATAGCCTGCTGTCACCTGCTTTGCCCCAATCAGGCAGGACCTAGCCCGGGCTGTGACCTCAGAGGTTTTCTGAACCCGGGCTCGCCACCAACATGACCCGAGGCAATTCCAGGCCAACAGATGTGACAGTGGCCTGCTGGCCTAAGTGGGCCACTGTCATGTCTGTTTTTACCCATTGTTTCTAGTTCTTGTGCCCCACTTCTTGTCCCTGACCCCAGCTTGCCATGGTCCCTGTGCCTGATCTGACTCTGCTGGTCTTCCCTAAAACCTGTGCTTCATTCTGACTCCCAGCCTTGTTCTCCTGCTTCCCTGCCTTGACTCAGCCTTGCTTTGGTACCCCTGTCTTAACTCCTTGCCTTGGTCTCATTTCCTGACGTCCGCCTACATCCTGGATGTCCCCAATAGTATGTCTGTAATACCCCAAGACCTTTGAGTCAGTAACTGAAGGAGCAAGGTATGTTATGGCAATGTTATTCTTTCTTTCTGAAGTTCTCATCCTCTCTAGGGTTCTTCTGCAAGTCACCATGGCTACCTCATCACCTCCTCCAGGATGCAGCAACATTGACCCTGCCTATTATTTCCTGTGCGACACATGTGCCGCCTGGGGCATTGGCATAGAGACCCTGGCAGCAGCTGGCATTCTGACCACTCTGGTTCTTTTACTGGCATTCTTCGTTCTCAGCTGCAAGGTCCAAGACAGCAACAAGCGGAATATGGTCCCAGTCCAGTTCATCTTCCTCTTGAGTAACCTAGGCATCTTCAGCCTCACCTTTGCCTTCATCATCCAGCTCAATAAGACGACTGGTCCCACCCGTTTTTTTCTCTTTGGGGTCCTCTTTGCCCTCTGCTTCTCTTGTCTCCTAACCCATGCCTTCAACCTCATCAAGCTGGTGAGGGGAAAGATCCCTATTTCATGGCCAGCGATGCTGGTATATATTGTTGGCTTCACCTGCATCCAAGTTATCATTGCTGTCAAATACGTAGCCATCACCATGGGTAGAGATGCCATAGACTTTACCAGAATGGAAAGGGCACAACGCAACAAGGACTTAGTCATGCTTCTTATGTATGTACTTCTCCTAATGGCCCTCACCTTTGTGAGCTCCATGTTTACCTCCTGTGGGCCATACAGGGGCTGGAAGAGGCATGGGGCACACATCTGTACCACCATTCTCTTCTCCATAGCCATCTGGACAGCATGGATCAGTGTGCTTATGAGGGGCATCCCTACCCAAAGCAATCAATCCAGGTGGGATGACCCCCTGTTTAGCATTGTTCTGGTGGCCAATGGATGGGTCTTCCTCATGATGTACATGGTGCCTGAAATGTGCTTTCTTACTGTCCCACGTCAGGCTGGGGACTACCCTCCAGATAAGAGTCTCTGGCAATCCACACTCATGTTGACTGAGAGAAAATTCTGCACACAGGAGGAGAACACACAAGGTACATGATCATGCACAAGTAGTAGGATGTATTGTATAGCAAATTTTGAATTCAAGAGGCCTCAGAAAGAGTAACAGGCAAAGACAGCATCATAATCTGAGGGAAAAGCATAATTCTGAGTGATTTAATGACTCTGGGGAAAATCTGAGAAAAGCTTCCAGATGGAGCAGCATAAGCAGTTGATTCCCCTAAACATGGACAAGCATAAGTGGTGGACCCAGGCTCTGTTGCTCTCCACCTTGAAATCCCTTTGATCTAGGCTTTCACAGACCCGTCGCAGCAGGTATCTCTGCTCACTCTCTTGGCCACATCCCACCGCGGCCACCCTTGCCACTGCCCTGTCCCTGCCTGTCTGCAGCTGTGGGGGATGAGGTGCTGGAGGTAGGGGCCACTCAACCATTGAGCTATGGCTCTGAGGGCACAGTTGCCCAAATGCCAAGCCAGAGTGACCCCTTGTTGGCAGAGGACTCTATAGCAGTTGCTATGGTTGTCAGAGCAGCGGCTCTCTTACTGATAATCAAAAAGAGCAGAAAGAGAATGAGGAGTGTGGGAGCAGGGCAGGAAGGAGGTGAGGAATGTGCTTGACATGACATGAAGGCGTGTGCTGTATATTTATAAACTAAGCAACACATTCTGTTTACATTGACTAGCCTGTTATTTATTAGTGTAGTCATTTAGTTGTTAAAGGGCATGAATTCAATCCACAGACAGAGTGAACAGACTAAAGGGCCCAATTAATTCCTTTTACAGTAAAAGGCAGCTATGAAAAACCTGGGAGAAAGAGCCCCAATCATCCCCTCATTTATGCAGGGCCAGATTCTGACATCAATCATTTTAGTGTCTACTAACAGCTGCACTGAGGCTAACAGGAAACTAAGGCACAATGCTGGGAAATGCATCTGAGTGGCAGAGCCAGGGACCAAAGCAAGGTCTCCCAATCACACTTTGCTGCCCCATGTATGAGTTAGATAAGAGAGATTGTTCAGGGTATTTCATTGGAAGGATTGGGATCCTTTTGCTGCTACAATCTAGTTTTTCTCATGGCAGGATAATCTTTAAGAAGCAGCAAATTCTGTTCCCCTTTTCAAAATGGACACATACCAGTATTGGGGAGCTCCGTAGTTTACCTCCCTCCTAAAACTTCTTGTTAGCACCTCCATCCCATAGGTGCTAAGCCAGGATGGTGGGCAGGGGGGAAGGCAAGGGACTATGGTTCCCCTCACTATCACTGCAGTTACCATCAGGAGGTCGGTGTTCTGAAGATGGGGTGTTAACCTTCCCCTCCTCACTTTTTGAAGGGCTGCACCATTTCTTTCCCTTCCTTTTGTCTGTGATATTGACCCCCCGCTTTCCCCCACACTGCCACATCCTGGCATACACTTCCCACTTGGCCTTCTCCCTCCTTTCCCCTCATTCCCTTCTCACACACCTCTGTTGCTGCTACCCTAGCTCAGAGTAACGGAACTGGGGAGATTTCCAAAACGGTGCCTGCTTCTGGAATATGAATTTCAATGTTTGACTGCAGCACCAATCAGAATTTCTATGACAGTCAGAAGTGGGTGGGGATGCCACCCGTTTAGAAATTCCACTCGCCAGAATGGAGCTAGGGGTTTGGCAGGTGAGCCTTCCCTCCTCCCACTCTCCTGATACATGCTTCATCCCCATTAAAAAACAAACACTTTTTATTGAAATGTTTCTCTTTTTATAAACAATAACACAAACACAAACACAAAGAAGGAGCAATCTGAAGGTGAGCAGTTATGATACAGATATCGTTAGGCTAGGTTACATTGTTATGACACACAGGTATATTTAAACCCCCAAATCATTGTTTCTAATGTATTTACATCATGTTTAACAGTAATGTTTATAGGAGTGTGCAAGCCAGATAGTTCTACAATAAAAATAAATAATAATAATAATAATAAATAAGTAAATAAATAAATAAATAATCTCCTGAGAAAGATCCCCCACCTCTGTTTGAAAACCATTGACCTAGATCACTATAACCCAGTATATCACTGACTTGGAAAATCAGCTTTCTGAAGAAATGAGATGCAATGTTATTATCTGTAGCTTAGTGGATAAGGTGTTAGACTTAAGACTAAGGTTCAAGTCTCATCTTAGACTCTTTTTACACAGGCCGCGAGGGGGTCAGTGTGCACCATGGTCTGTGTATAGTGGGTGGGGAAGGGTGTACATGGGCGGACACCCATTTACACCCACCTCCACCCATCAAACCTCATGGAGCAACCACCTTTTTCGCTGGTTGATCCATGTGTAGGGGATGGGTGGAGGTGGAGGTGCATCGCTGCACGCACGTATACCCACCTTCCTCCCCACCCACCCCCTGTGGAATTTATACAAGTGGCACCCACGCATGAACACCCAGATTTCTGAGTGTTCATGCATAGGTGCCACCCGTGTAAAAAGGGCCTTTGCCTTGAACTCACTGGGTGGCCTTGGGCAAGTCACTGACCCTTTTTACACAGGCGGTACCCACGCATGAACACTCAGAAATCTGGGTGTTCATGCACGGGTGCCGTCCATGTAAATCCCGCAGCGGATGGGTGGGGAGGGGATGGGTATGCATCCACGCTCCTGCGCACACGCATGCACACCCACCTCCACCCATCCCCCATACACGGAGCAACCGGAGAAAATGGTGATCGATGGGTGGAGGTGGATGTAGATGGGTGTGCACCCGTCTACACCCTCCACCCACCCACCCACCACATATGGACTACGGCACACACCAACCTCCCACCCCGCACTGCAGACCATGTAAAAAGGCCCATTATCTCTCAGCCCCAGTTCCCTATTTGTAAAATGGGAATACTAATGACCTACAGCACAGGGTTGTTGTGAGGGTGAACTTGATAAGGATTGTAAAACACTTCGAACATGAAAGTGCTCTAGAAATTATAAATAATAATAATAATAATAATCTATAGGATCATGAAGAAATCTAGCTCTTGTCATGTGGGGTGAAACAGGTGGAGTTTCCAGGGGAGCATGCTCAATATTGCGAGAGGGTGCTAGCCTGCTGAGAAGTGTGAAGAGTAATGAGTTGCTACATGCTCCCTCACACAAATTAATGACAATTAGAATAGTCTAGTCATAAAAATCTAATTAATGAAAAAAAAATAAGGAAAATAATGATGTGGATGGACTGTTTTGATTTTCTAAATGTTTACTTTCCTTGAAAAATGTACCAGTTTTTAAAAAAGGTTTCTTTTCTAAAGTACATTTTTTGGGAGGAGGGAGTGGGAGAAACAGAGAAGAAGAGTTGCAACCAAAATGTACCAAAATTTGAAAATGCTTGGGGTTTTAACACACTAAAAACGTTCACAAAAATAGTAATCTTTTTCACAAAAAATGAAAAAAGTCAGTGTTTCCTGAAAACAGGAAAATAGAAATAAAATGAAAAGCGGTTTAATTTCCAGCAAAGCAAAGTGAAAATATTAGATTTTTTTAAAAAAAAATCCTAGAAAACATGCATAGAAATGTCTATTGAAGATGCAATGCAGCAACCGCTTCCTCCAGAGTAGTTTCATTGAAGCCCAGAGGGTTCAGCCCACTCTCGTGTGTAGATAGATACCAACTCTCTGTGGTGGGGCTTATGAACACTGGCATCTACTTACTAAGGGCAGGGCCTGAAAAAAACAACCAGCTGAGTGTGCAATAAAAAGGAATGTCCAGGCTTGCTCCTTTCCCACAATATCTCCTGCTGTTGGCCAAGACAATAGGGAAGGAGGTAAAAGTCATCTATGTAGTTAGTTGCTTCCTGGCTGGATAGAGAGGTGATGCTCACTTTGAGAATAAAGTAGGGCTGAAACAATTATCCAGTGTGCATACTGAATTTGACAAATTCTATGTTCCAAAAACCTACAGTTTAAGAATACAGTTAAGGCTCTTCCCATTCTACTCATAATTTTTTTTTAAAAAGAAAGAAATTGTACATTAAGACATTTTCCATCAACTCTCCACCATCTACTTTCCGCCTACCTTCCATTGTCTCACATCTTCTACTTTCTTCCATCTGTGACCCAATACAACATCAGCAACTTCACTAGTCACTCACACATTCCTCTTCTACCTTATCTATAACAGACAAAAAGATAGGCAACTAACAATGAGATTTGCAGTTAACTATTATGTAGTAAACTTTCTGTATCGAATATAAAATGTATATATTGTCTATATATCTCACAATTTTAAAATGCATATCATATACCTTTTTGTTATACTATTGTTCTAGTTTCATAAAGTCTTTATACAAATGTAATTTTAATACATAATAGTAAGTGCAACTCTTATTGTTAGTTGCCTGTTTTTTATTTTTGCAAAGGGCTTGGGAGACTTTTTCTTGCAAAGGGCTTTAGAACAGTACACCCACCCCCCACCCCCACCAAGGCAGCCCTTCAGGAAGTTAGCTTTGCAAAGGGATACTCAGCTCTAGCCAGAGTGGCCCCTTGCAAAGCTGCAATCACCAGCCTAGTCAATTTCATCCTGAAACTGACCAGAGACAGCCATGTGAGGGCTTTGCAAGGGGCTGTGCTGCTTGTTCAGGACCCCTGGGACCCCTGTGGTTCCAGCTCTCCAGGCTAGGGCAGCCCCTTGCAATGCTGGGTGAGTGTGCCACTCCCCACCCCTTTTTGCAAAACTTGTAGTGAGGGAGAGAGCAGGGATCCTGCTCTGCCTGGATGTCCCAACGTCAACTCAAGCTCAACCTACCTCTCTAACCCTCTGGTGTAGGGCTTTGAAAGCTGCTGGGAGAGGCTTGGGCGGGGGCTTTTCCTGAGGGGCTGCCCTGGCAGGGAGAGTGTGGGACACACACCAGGGCAGTTCTTAGGGAAGTTGGCTTTGCAAAGGACTACTCAGCTCTAACCAGAGTGGCCCATTGCAAAGCCCCAAGCAGCAGCCTGGTCAATTTCAACTCAAAACTGACCAGGCAGCCACTTGAGGGCTTTGCAAGAGGCTGCATCAATGATGGGGGCCTCCACTCCTTTGCCCCTCCCCACCAGCATCAGCTCCGTCTTATCAGGATTCAACTTCAGACAGCTAAACCTCATCCAGTCCCTCACCGCAGCCAGGGTAAACACCTAGACGGCCAGGCCTGGGTCAGATGAAAGCGAGAGGTAAAGCTGGGTGTCATCTGCATGCTGATGACACCCAACCCTCAAAGCCTCTCACGACCTCGCCCAGAGGCTGCATGTAAACGTTGAACAGGAGAGGGGACAGAATAGATCCCTGCAGCACTCCATACGTGAGTGAACACAAATATGTGCTCTGGTTGCTTCATTTTGATTCTCTCCAATACTTTTTTATTTCATGTTCGATATTTTACTGACTTTGGTATTTATTTTGGGTACTTAATTCACTTTGGTAGCACTTTTTAACACTAACTAAATATGGTAATTATTTTTGCGAATATGAAATATCCTCTCTGTTTCAGTCCTAGAATAAAGGCAGCTAGCACTAAAGAGTACCACCAAAATATTGAACATGAAATAAAGAACCAAACTACCAAAGCAAAGTAAACAAAGATGCAAAGTTGTGAATTTAGCAACAGTGGCAAAGACAAATTTGAATATTCATCTGTGAGAATGATGTGGATTACCTTCAAGCACCGGAAATTTCATATTCACTCTAGCCCCTTCGTATTCATAAAGACTCCCTCCTTAAACCCCCCTGCCCTCCTCCGCCCTCTTTCCTTGCTGCTCAGGATCTTGCGTCATTATTCACCTCAAAGATTGACAAGATCCATCAGGACATTGCCTCCCACCTACCTCCTCCTCCTGCTCCTGTACCTCCCCCTCCCTCCTCACATCCTTCCTTCCTGCCTCTCTCGAGGAAATCTCCGCTCTGCTCTCTTCATCCAACCCCTCCACCTGCCCCCTCGACCCCATTCCCTCCCGCCTCCTGACCTCTATTGCTCCCACTGTCGCCCCCCCACTTCTACACGTCATCAATATCTCCCTTTCCACAGGCTCCTTCCCCTCTGCCTTTAAGCATGCCACTGTCTCCCCCATCCTCAGAAAGCCCACCCTGGACCCATCTGATCCCTCTAGTTACCAGCCAGTCTCCCTCCTTCCCTTTGCCTCAAAGTTCCTGGAACGTGTCGTCTACTCCCGCTGCCTGGACCTTCTCTCTGCCAACTCCTCCCTGGACCCTCTCCAATCCGGCTTCCGCCCCCTCCACTCTACTGAAACTGCCCTGGCCAAAATCACCAATGATCTACTTGTCACTAAATCTAAGCGCCTCTACTCCATTCTTGTCCTCCCTGAGCTCTCTGCTGCCTTTGACACTGTCGACCACTCGCTCCTATTGGACTTGCTTTTTTCTCTGGGCTTCCGTGGCTCTGTCCTTGACTGGTTCTCCTCCTACCTCTCTAACCACTCCTTTAAAGTCTCGCTCCCCGAGTCCAACTCCTCCTCCCTCCCCCTTTCGGTTGGGGTCCCCCAAGGCTTTGTCCTTGGTCCTCTCCTCTTTTCTATTTACACCCTATCCCTTGGCAAAATTATTGCCTCCCATGGGTTCCAATATCATCTCTATGCTGATGTTTGTTAATAATAATAATAATAATGACACCCAACTCTATCTTTCTACCCCCTCTCTCTCCTCTTCTGTCCACTCACACCTCGTCAACTGCCTCTCTGATATCTCTGCCTGGATGTCCCGACGTCAACTCAAGCTCAACATGGCCAAGACTGAAATCCTCATTTTTCCTCCCTCCCCTTCCTCTCCCGCTAACCTGCCCATCTCCAGCGATGGAGTCACCATCCATCCTGTTCTGCAAACCCGTAGCTTGGGCTTCATCTTTGCTACGCACCTCTCTTTTAAACCTTACATTGACTCTTTGGCCAAATCCTGCTGCTTTGCCCTCCGTAACATTGCTCGGATCTGCCCCTTTCTCTCTACCTCCTCGGCCAAAACCCTTGTTCATGCCATGGTTATCTCTCATCTCGATTACTGCAACCTCCTCCTTGCTGGCCTCCCTCGCTCTCACATCTCCCCCCTTATCACAATCCAAAACTCCGCTGCCAAGGTAATTCACTCTGCCCGTCGCTTCAACCATGTGCAGCCTCTCCTCTTCTCTCTCCACTGGCTCCCTATTCCTGAACGTATCCTATTTAAACTCCTGGTTTTCACATTCAAAACTCCACAACCAAGCTCTCCCTTACCTCTTGGACCTAATTTCCCTACGCACTCCTGCATGCGCTCTCCGCTCTTCCTCTGTCCCCTCCCTCACTCTCCCTCATTTCTCCTGCTCACCTAACCGCCTTCGACCCTTCTCCTTTGCTGCCTGGAACTCCCTCCCCACCCACATCCGCCTTGCCCCCTCCCTCCGCTCCTTCAAATCCCTCCTCAAGACCCACCTTTTCCTCGCCGCCTTTCCCAATGCCTGCTAGTTGTTCCCCGTATACTTACTGTCTGCCCCCCTCCGCAGACTGCTGCAACCATCCTGATTGTAACCAAGCCAAGGACACGCACCTGAATCTTCACATCCGCTTGAATGTTGTTTGTCTTCTCCCCTGTCTCTTCCACTGTCCCCTCTCCCTGTCTCCCCCTCCTTGTCTTTTAGATTGTAAGCCACAGGCAGGGACCACGTCTATTTCTATGTTTCTGTACAGCACCAAGTACATGGCTGGCTATATAAATGTTTATAATAATAATAATAATAATAATAACAACCTCTAAAAGGGCAGTGGGGCCCTATCAAGATCTATGACAAGCAACCCTATGACATAACTAATCTCCATGCAATTTTTCCTTTCTCCGTCTTACATTTTAGCTCCTGACAAAGATGGAACTGAGGAAGACATTTTGCTCTCTCCTAAAGAGACCCACTTTCAGTTGAAGGTAAATGGACCCAAACCCCTCATTTCAATGGAACAGATGGGATAGGCAGGATCTGTTCATAGGATTATGGGCTTACATTTGTGATGCTCTGTCACAAGTCAGGAAAGACAGGTCCAAAAGTGCTCAGAGGACGCTTTAAAGGGGGATGAGGATTCCTTCTGAGAGAGAGTGAATCTGTGAGATAAAGCTATATCGTATTCATGTGGAGAAATTAATTGTAACCCCTGTATTGGTTCAGGAAGGGCAGTGTATTGACCACAATAGAAGATATCTCACAGAGGTGGCCTCAGAATTTGCAGGACGGGGAGATGAAGGAGTGGTGAGGGCAGGAGATGGGTCTCCCGAGGCAGGGGGCAAGGCTTAGCTGGAAGGGGCAGCTAGAGGCCATGCAAGAAGTACCTGCCTCAGGGCTTCCACCGCGGGGTCCCTTAGGAACAGCGGCCTGGCCTGGAATGGCTGCCCTGTCTGCCCTGCCCTATGGCCAACCTAATACCCCATACTTATATGGTACTAAGAACTAGGCAGAGGAATGGGGGAAATGCCAGACACAAGGGAAGTTTGCTAAATATTTGACATCCACAAATGCCTCAGGAACTAGATGCATTATGTCCCACTTTTCAGTCCCACATAGCAATTCCTTCACAGAGAACTGCCCACAAGTGCCAGGCGCCTCACCCCAATTCCAGTTTCTTTTATGGTATCCCCACTTCCTTTTCAGCACCCTGAGCCTAAGGAGGTTTTCTTCATCCCCCGTCCAGTGTTATGGCCCACAATCCAGCAGGAAACAGTGGCCCAGCATGAAGCAAGGAGGCTGGCAAGGGCCTACATACAGCAACGCTTTAACAACTGTGCTGTGAGGAGTCAATCAGAAAGAGACCACTGTGACTGACTGAACGGATGATGTTCCTTTCCACAACCCAACTTTACACATGTAGCACTTCAGCTCTCCTCCCCTTATATCCAGCAAGAGGCTTTATCAGCAGACATTCCCCTCTTTCAAACATAATCCTTTCCATCTCCCTTATTTATGGCTGTCCTTGTTATGCCAGCATGAGTGAGCTCTTCTCACCCAAAGGACTACTCATTTGTGGTATCAGATGGGGTTGAGAGCCAGGAGGATCCTTGGATGAGCCCGCAGCTCACTTGCCCCTACTTCTCTGGACCACCAGATGCCACACCACACAGCCAGCCCCTTTTCACCGCCCTGTAGTAAAATTTAAATTTCCCAACTTTTGCAAGAGGATTTACCATTGGCTGTAATGCCAAAAGGAGATAGCAAATTATTTTGTTATAGAAATCTAAGCCCTGGTTCAGAACAGGAACTGGGTCAGACTACTGGGCCATCTAGCCCAATACCCTATCCCCAACAGTGACAGTACCAAATGCCTCAGGAAGCGTACAAGAAGCCACAGGGCAATATGGAGGGATCCATCATTTACTCCCAGTATGAGGATAATAGAAGATCGAGGTTTGGGCTGTATTACACTAAGCTTTATCGTGAAGGAGGGGCAAGATCCATCTGTTTCTTAACTCTGTGTTTAACTTACAATCAAACAAGTAGTGAGGAAGATCCTCTACCTCACTTGAGTCACAAGGGCACAGTCTGTCATCTCTGGAGAGCCCTTTATACCTTCCTACTAAAATGGATGAATAAAAAGTGTGGAACCGTAAGATCATGAATGATTTCCATAGTACAAAACATTTTAGAATCTTAATATATTCCTCAATACCACCCCTGGTTTTCAAGAAAGGGTACCAGAGTGACATGTTAAAATTATATAGAGCGGATAAGTCCGTTTGCCTATCTAAATCCTACCCAAAATTTGTGACAGATTATGTTGGGGCAGATATATATTCAAAACACAGCTATTTTTGCTAGGTGTGTGGCGCAAATTAGAGAAAACATATGATCATTGATTTTTAGTTGTAGATGAGGATTAGTGACAGAGTTATGTTTTGTAATCATCTGATTGTTTTAACTGCTGTAGTTTTAACTGCTGTAGTTTATATGTATTGTTTTATTGATATTTTACCATAGCGGCTTTTTGCTAAATGGAAATAAATTTTATGTACTTACTCCCAGTGTCCGGCAGCCAGGGCTGTAGGAACTAGAGACCTGTGACCTGACTCAGACCCAACTGGTCCTGCTGGCCTTGGGTCATGACAGGTGCACTCCCAGCCCAAGTCCCTCGGGCTTGGATTGGACTGCCCTGACGAAGATGCCCCACCCACTCCAGAGCACTGTGCTGTCACAACACTCCACATCAGGCCTGGGCTCACAAGAATCCAGTTGCATTGGACTTGGATCAGGCCCAAATTTCTGGTTTGAGCAGGACACTAGGAAGGAGGCCCTGGGTATGAGGTTGCATATCCTGTCTTACTTGTCTAATACTAGCCACTGATGGGCCTATCCAGGGCTTAATTTGGGGGGTGGGGGGTCTTGCCAGGGCTCAGCCCCAGCAATTAGATTGGGGGAGGGGACATTTCTGAGCCCTGGAAAATGTTCCCAATAGGAGTGTGCACCCTGAAATGCTAAATACCAGGAAAAGCCAATATTGGCCATTTTGGGATTAAAAACAAAAGCTGGGGAAAAAACTGAATGGTTTATTTGGTTTTCTATTAATAATGACTTTTCTGCCCCACTCCCTGTGCTAGTCATCATATAGATTAAGTCACAAATAATTCCGTTTTATATTCAGCTATCGAGAGGCAAGTTATTCCAGTGGTTGGGTTGTTTGCTGGAGAATAGGGTTCATTTCCCTGCTTTGACAAGCTCTCAGATGGGAGGCATGACAGGGTCTCAGGGCGCTTTTAGATATGCATGAAACTCACAGGGGTCTGACACAATCGCTGCTTCTGCCGCATGTCTTGTAAATGTGCATGGTGCATTTACAAGGCGTGGCGATTGCGTCTCCTCCTAATTAACCCGCTACTCTCTACTCTGTAATGACGGCACATCACAGATGTGGAAGTGAGGAGGTAGGAATCCACGGCTGGTTTGATACAGGAAAGAAGCGGCTTCAAACCGCGTCAGACATTTAGACGAGAACAAAGTAAGGCGGCTGATTAAAGGATCAGCTGCATTTTTTGTCTCGCCTAAAAACGCCCTTAGAGTGCATTCAAGTGCTCTGCTAGTGCCATCGTACTTTAACAGCCAGAAAAAAATCAACTAGGAAGGAAGTGATTCTGGATTCTTTGTACATTTTATTAAAAAATGTGAGTAATGAGGCTAGGTGTTCTTCCTCTACAATGGGAACCTGGTGATTTTTGCAGCCTTCCATAGAGAGCAGTGGGGACGCAGGCAGCCCTCATAGGGAGTTGTGCAGAAGAGAGCTTAAGTCACATTGGATTTGTTCTCTTGCTACTCTGGAGTGACAAGACAATCAGGGACACTCAAATTCCATGCCAGTGAGCCAGACTGCTTGTGCTTACCCATTTCAAGTCTAAGAAGAGGCTGAAATAGCTTCAACCCTGAGATCTGCAAAGAAAAATCACAGCCTCAGAGGAGCAGAATGAAAGCTAAAGAAAACAGCAACTCAAGGGTGAGACATCCTATGTACCAGATGTGACTGGTACGACACTCCAGAGTTCCTATTTGTATCCACAGAAAAGGGATGAAGAGCAGATCAAGTTGCACCAATTATTTCCTCCAGCATGTGGGTGGCTATTTAAAATTTGCTGTGATTAGGCATTTATACTGATGTGATCATTACAGAAATATTATTATTATTATTCATTATTTATATAGCACAAGCAATGCACCTGGCACTGTACAATCAGTAGTTATAGACAGCTTCCTACCCTACAATCTAAGAAATAAATAGATAATTATATAAAAAGATAAAAACACTCCAATAAAATAAAAAATACTCCAAATGCATAGGTCTCAGGGACAAAACAGATGTTCCCCATCAACATCTTCCTCTCGTGAAACATAAGAAAGGCATACGTAGCAACTTCTCTAATTACAGCCCTTTTCACACAGACACTCACCGATAAAATGGGTGTTACATTTTATTATACATGGTACAGGGCAACACTGTAGCCCTGCAACATGGGCCGTATCATACGAGATGCCTCCACCCAGTTTCCCTGAGTGGAGATGGGTGGAGGCGTCTGTGTAAACACCACTTGCGGTGGGTGTAGGTGCGTGAATGCTCCTGTGTAACACCCATCTCCACCCACCACCCACCCACGGAGCAACAGACTCCACTGCCGTTTGCTCCATGGGTGGGTGGTTGGTGGAGATGGGTGTTGCACGGGAGCACACACACACCTACACCCACCACACGTGTTTACACAGACGCCTTCACCCATCTCCACCCAGCGAAATGCACCCCACTGTCAGGGGTCGGGGCCGGCCACACTTGAAAGAGGCTGACAGGCGGCGAGCTCCTACTCAGCAACAAACACCCTCACCTGCAGGGAGCTCCGTTGTCACAGCGCCGCACTCTCCAGGGGCTCCTCAGGCTCCACAGGAAGTAACCGTAGCAACGCCTCAACAAGAAGATGCCGCCGGGACATGGAACATGGGGGCAGAGCCTGCAGCACCGCGTCACTCAGCGCACCTCTGGGCACAGCGGGGGAGCATGGCAGGCTCTTGAAAAGCCAGCGCTATTGGACACACAGCCGGTGATCTGAAAGACTGGCCTCCTTGTTGTGTGTTGAACTTGCTTGCTCCGATTGATTCTTGAGACCTTCCCTGCCTCCTTTTTTCCCCTGTGCCCCCGTGGAGTGTTCAGAGCGCTTGCGGTGCCTGAGCTGGTGTGAAAGGTGAGTGATTGCACCCGTGCCCTGTGTTTTCCTAGTTGGCTGAGTGAGTGTAAGGTGAGTGAGTGGGTGTGAGATCCCTCCCCTCCCTAATAGGGACACCCCTGGAGGTGCTCGTGTGGTTGTGACCCCACGACCCCCTCCTCACGGTCCAAGCCCCTTTCCCTCCCCTTTCTCACTTCCCACATGCTCTACCCTGATATTGTAAGTTGCGTGAGCGAAGTGTATCTGGTGTGGGAAACTGGGGAAAGGTGCAGTTGGATCCACTTGGTGCCCTATGATGATAGAGGTCTAGGCTCTCGTAGCCATTCGGGCCATAACTCTAACCTGATGGGCATTTTTAGACCCCATGTGGATCTCAGCTGTCTCTCCACGTTCTCCCCGTGATTGCGTGTGAATCGGAAGCGCCTCGTCATGGGCACTGCTTCCCTCTTCTCCTCTACCCCCCTCCCACTAACAGAATCGCCAACCTCTCTCCTCTTAACCCAACCCGAGGCAGCTTAATGGAGGTAAAGGACCACTACTGGAGTACATCACCCGCTTCCAGCAACTAGCCCTGGAACTACGATGGTCCACAGATGTCCTCAAGGTCCTCTTCCGCAGGGGGTTGAATGAGGAGCTGAAGGATCAGCTGGCCTTTACGGCCTTACTGGAAACCTAGGAACAACTTTCAGACCTCGCCCTCCAGATCGGCGACCAGCTAACAGAACAGCGGCATGAATGCTTTCAAGAAAACTGGGTATCGCTGTTCTGCCCTTCCGGAGGCTCCAGCCTCACCTCTGGAGCACCCTCCCTGCTGGACCCCAAGCCTATGCAAATTGGAGCAGCACGAGGACCCCTTACAATGGAGGAGAGGGAGCATTGTCGTAAGAACCGGGCATGTTTCTATTGCGGTACACGTTTTATTCATGCTTGTTCGTCTCTGGCCAAACCCTGAGCAGGGGTGGGAAAAGCCAGGGACCGAGACAGGCAGGGGCTGTCTTGGTCTTAGAACGCATCCCCTCAGATAGCTTGTCTCGCCGGTCGCCCCACTTCCAAATCCCCGTAACACTACGGATATCCCCAGAGCATTCCCTCATCACTTGGGCACTTTGTAGATGTCAACTTTGCCAGAGCGCATGGACTTCCAACTGAACCAAAATGCCAACCCGAACCTGTGCACACAATTGATGGTTCTCCCCTGATCTCGGGCCCTGTCGTAAGACAAACCATGTCCCTATCATGCCAGATAGGGAACCATCAAGAAACTCTCATCTTCGACGTGGTCTGTACCCCCTTGTTTGTCTTAGTCCTGGGCCTTCCCTGGCTGCAAAGACATGATCTACATATCACGTGGTCTATCAAGAGGCTCCATCTATCGTTGCCCTTCTGTCAACAACAATGCCAGTGCCCGTCGCTGAGGCATTGGGCCACTGGCACAACCTCTGGAGTCAGCCTACAAGAACCTTCGGGCATCCCTCAAGAGAACCAGGATTATCAAGGTGTCTTTGATAAACAAGCAGCAACGAGTCTGCCACCTCATAGGCTCTACGATTGCCCCATTGAGCTTCAACCAGGTACAGAGTCACCCTTTGGTCGAATTTACGCCCTCTCCAAGCCGTAACTTGAAACCCTACGCCTATACCTAGACGAGGCACTGAAGAACGGGTTTATTCGCCACTCATGCTCCCCTGTGGGGGCCCCCATATTCTTTGTACCAAAAAAGAACGGGGGCCTCCGCCCTTGCATTGACTACCGTGGTCTTAATAATATTACCATTAAAAATCGATACCCACGTCCCCTGATCCCTGAACTGCTAAACCGCCTGCAAGGAGCTTACCAAACTAGACCTTCTGGGGGGCATATAACCTGGTGAGGGTAAGGAAAGGCGACAATGGAAGACGGCCTTCAGAACTCGATATGGACACTTTAAATATCTCATAATGCCCTTTGGCCTTGCCAATGCTCCAGCTACATTCCAGCATTTTATCAATGACATTCTCCGTGATCTTCTAGCTGTCTCTGTCATTGCATATCTGGATGACATCTTAATCTACTCTACCACCATGCAACAGCATGTTGAACATGTCTGGAAGGTCCTCCAATGCCTATAGGTATGCCAGTTATATTGTAAATTGGAGAAATGCACTTTCCACCTTACCACCATTGCCTTTCTAGGATTTATTTTGACCCCTACGGGAATTCAAATGGACCCCCAGAAACTGGAAGCCATCCAACGGTGGCCTGTCCCAAGGGCCATGAAACCCTTGCAGAGGTTTCTAGGTAGCATCAACTATTACCGCCAATACGTACCCCACTATGCAGAACTTACCACACCAATAACCCGTCTTTTAAAGAAAAATCAAGAGTACATATGGGGTCCAGAACAGCAGCGAAGTTTCCAACACCTCAAAGAAACCTTTCAGACCGCCCCGCTTTTGGCCCACCCCAACTTTCAACATCCGTTTCAAGTCGAAGCCAATGCATCCAGCTATACCCTAGGAGCCGTTCTTTCCCAACAGTCCTCGAAGGAGGAAGCTATGCAGCCTTGTGCGTACTATTCTCGTCAGTTAACCCCGGCGGAACGAAATTACTCTATATTTGACAGGGAGTTGCTTGCCATTAAGGTGGCTTTTGAGACCTGGCGGCACTACTTAGCAAGAGCCAGATACCCAGTAACAGTCCTGACAGATCATAAGAACCTTACATATCTACAGACGGCCCAAATTGCCAACGCCTGACACGCACGTTGGGTGCTCTTTTTTGCCCGGTTCACCTTTGTTGTTCGCTATCGCCCAGGTAAACTCAACATCTTGGCAGACTCCCTATTGCGCTATCACGACGAAACACCCGAAACGAAGGCCAAGTCAGGCCCCATTCTCCCCCAAATCGTCTTTGCCACCACCTATCTGTCTCGGGAGCAGTTGGCACAAGCTACCGCCCAGGAACTCCTACCACTCCCTGATTCATCATACTTACTGGAGGACGGGTTGGTGTGAAAGGACGGATGCATAATTGTTCCACCTTCCTGCTATCCCTAAGTGCTATGGGCCCATCATGATTCACCCCTCGTCGGGCATCCCGGGCAAGAGCGTACTCATCAACTAATAAAGTGGACCTTTTGGTGGCCATCACTGAACCCCGATGTGCAACAATATGTTGCTAATTGCAATACTTGTGCAAAAACCAAGGTCCCTCGACAAGCCCCACAGGCCTTCTGCAACTTATGGATCCCCCCACAGGGGCCCTGGCAGCATATTGGAATTGACTTTATTGTGGAACTTCTCCCCTCCCAGGGGTATACCACTGTCTGTGTAGTGGTGAGCCACTTTTCCAAGATGGCACACTTCATCGCATGCAAGGGACTCCCAACGGCACATCGCACGGCCCTTCTGTTTGTCTGCCACATCTTCAGGCTGCATGGTTGGCCTCTTGAGATTATAAGCGACCGTGGGTCCCAGTTTGTGTTCCGTTTCTGGAAGGCCCTGTTTGCAACCCTGCACATCCAATTAAAACCCACAACTGCATACCACCCCCAAGCAAATGGCCAGGCAGAAAGAGTAAATCAAGATTTTGAACAGTACTTGCGTTGTTACATCAGCTACTTACAGGACGATTGGTACACTTGGTGACCACTTGCAGAATTCGCACATAACAACGCGCCTAACGTGTCCTTAGGGGATTCCCCTTTCTATGTCACCTATGGGTTCCACACCCAGATAAGCATCCCAGACCTTCCAGCGCTCCACATGCCCGCCACAGGTAGCCTGCTACAACACCTCCATCGAGCCCATACCCTTGCCAAGGCAACCCTGAGGCAATCACGGCAGCAGTATAAAAAATACGCCGACCTCCATCGGCACAAGCCATCCCCACTGCAAGTAGGAGACTATGTCTGGATAGACAGATGGCACTATGCATCCCTCCAGCCCTCCAAAAAATTGGACGACAAATTCTTTGGACCATATCCCATCATACAGAAAATCAACGAAGTCACATATAAGGTACAGTTGCCACCACAGGTGCGACTGCACGCTACTTTCCATGTCTCCTTTCTGAAAAGGGTTCCCATCCCACAGGGCCCAGTGACACCAGTACCGGCGCCCGCCCCCCCACCCCACTGATGACCCAGCCTATGAAGTCCGAGCAATCCTAGACACCATTGTCATGGACGGATCATTATCTCGTACAGGCCTGCCTCCCGGTACACCACCTGCAGAAGGGGATGGAACCAGTTAGGTTGGTCCACCCTCAAAGGCTGATGGAACCACAGAGGTTCCAGGAAGCACTGGGGGAGTTATCCCTAGACCCTGATGGCCACACTTTCGATGAGCTGGTCCAGTTCTGGAACACCTTGATGGAGGCGGCTATCAACAGGGTGGCTCCGAAACATTCCCTGCCTCCACTTCGTCACCGCAGGGCCCCATGGCTTACCATGGGGCTGCGGGGTATGAAGCAGGTAGGTAGGAGACTAGAGTGATGCTGGCGTCGGACTCGTTCTGAATCTGACTGTCTTCTCCATAGGGCCCATTTGAGGTCCTATGTTGAGGCTGTGAGGACAGCAAAGAAGGAATTCTTTGCTGCCCTCATAGTGTCTGCGAAGTCACACCCAGCGGAGCTATTTCGGGTGGTTCAGGGACTGGTTAGTCCAGCCTCCTTCTGCCTGGATGGGGACTTGTCCCAGGCCCGCTGTGAGCAATTTGTCACCTACTTCGCAGACAAGATTGCTCAGATCCAGAGCGACTTCGACACCGGATTGAAGGCAGTAAGTGAGGAGCGTGAGGTTGCGGAGGCCCCGTCTGGTCCATCTTCTTGGGTTGAGTTTCAGGAAGTGACGCCAGTCGATGCAGCGGATGTCCTGGGGTCTGTTAGGGCCACCAGTTGTCAACTCAATCCGTGCCTGTCCTGGTTGGTGAAAGCCTCCAGGGAGACACTAGGGATGGTGCTGGCGAGGGTTATCAATGCATCCCTTCAGCAGGGTTGATTGGCACCCAGCCTTAAGCAGGCTGTGGTACATCCCCTGCTGAAGAAGCCATCTTTAGACGTGGATGCGCTCGCCAGCTACCACCCTGTCTCTAACCTTCCCTTTTTAGGGAAGGTTATTGAACGGACAGTGGCACTGCAGCTCCAGCGGCATCTTGATAGCATCGGTTTCCTTGACCCTTTTCAATCTGGGTTCCGCCCCGGCTATGGTACTGAGACGGCGTTGGTGGCTTTGGCCGATGACCTCCACCAGGAGATGGATGCAGGATGGTTGACACTTCTGGTCCTGCTAGATCTCTTAGCCGCTTTTGATACCATGGACCATGGGCTGCTGTTGAGACGGCTGCGATATCTGGGGGGTCTGGACGGGACTGTTCTTGGATGGTTCCACTCATTCATCTCAGACAGAAGCCAGCAGGTGGTGCTGGGAACTGAAACGTCATGCCCCTGGGTTCCATTCTGTCTCCACTGTTATTTAATGTGTATATGCAGCCCCTGGGGGAGATCGTGAGACAGTTTGGGGTGTGTTGTCACCAATATGCTGACAACACACAGCTGTACCTCTCTTTTTCAATGGACCCAGGTCCTGCCATCTCGATACTTTCCCAGTGTTTGGAGGCCGTGGCAGATTGGATGAGGCAGAGCAGACTGAAGCTGAACCCAGATAAGACAGAGGTGATGGTAGTGGGGAGGGCAAAGGAGGTGTTGGCTCCTCCTATTGGGGGGGTCTGCCCTCCGGTTGCCCAGCAGGTACAGAATCTGGGGGTGATTTTGGATGTGGACCTCCACCTGGATCAGCAGGTGGAGGCGGTGACTAAAGCCACCTTCCACCAGCTGTATCTGGTGCGGAGGCTGTGCCCATACATCTCCAGACCCGACCTGGCCACTCTCATCCATGCCTTCGTTACCTCGAGGTTTGACTACTGCAACGCGCTCTACGTGGGGCTTCCCTTGATATTGATTCGGAGGCTACAGCTGGTGCAGACTGCGGCTGCCCGTTTTCTTATGGGGACGGGTCACTGTGAGCACATTACACCAGTGCTTCGTTCTCTGCATTGGCTGCCTATAGCGTACCGAGTCAAGTTCAAGTACTAATATTGGTAGTAGGTGCTAGTATTGGTTCAGGTGCTAGTACTGGTATACAAAGCCCTATACGGTCTTGGCCCCTCTTATCTCGGGGACCGCCTTGCCTTCCGTGACTCAGGACGGACCCTCCGATCCACTGGGGGCACCTATCTGGAGGTCCCCCCGTGTAAGGCAGGGGGCCACCATGGAGAGGGCATTCTCGGTGGTCAGACCACGGTTGTGGAACTCCCTTCCAAAGGAAGCCCGCCTGGCCCCAGGTCTGCTCGCCTTTTGGCGGGCATGCAAGACTTGACTGTTCGCCCAGGCCTTTGGAGGGGAGGGGGGGGAGGGAGGGGTAAATGGGGGAGATTGGTGTGGTGGGGAATTTGGGGAATTAGAGGGTAGGGTTGGGTTTTTAAAAATTATTTTAAAAGTGATGTTGGTTTTAGTGTATTTTATTGTTTTATCATATTGTTAGCCACCCCGAGATGCCGTGGGCATGAGGGGGCGGCATAAAAATGCCACGAAATAAAAAAATAAATAAATAAATTCCCACCTACACCACAGACACCTTCAGTATTTAATTGACTGGGTCGGCTATGGCCCTGATGACCACTCCTGGGAGCCGCGAGCCTCGTGACGGCCCCACGTCTCCTACGCTTATTTCATTGTCGACATCCGGCAAAGCCTGGCCCCCACGGGGCCTTTTTCCAGAGGGATCGAGGGGGGGGGACTGTCAGGGGTCGGGGCCGGCCCCGCTCGAAAGGGGCTGACAGGCAGCGAGCTCCCACTCAGCAACAAACACCCTCACCTGTAGGGAGCTCCGTTGTCACAACGCCGCACACTCCAGGGGCTCCTCAGGCTCCACAGGAAGTAACCCTGGCAACCCCCCAACAAGAAGATGCCGTGGGGCTTTCCCCCGCCAGGACATGGAACATGGGGGCGGAGCCTGCAGCGCCTCCGAGTGAGGCGGGGGGGGGGTGGCAGGCTCTTGAAAAGCCAGCGCTGTTGGACACACAGCGCCGGTGATCTGAAAGACTGGCCCCCTTGCTGTGTGTTGAACTTGCTTGCTCCGATTGATTCTTGAGACCTTCCCTGCCTCCTTTTTTCCCGTGCCCCGATGGAGTGTTCAGAGCGCTTGCGGTGCCTGAGCTGGTGTGAAAGGTGAGTGATTGTGCCCATGCCCTGTGTTTTCCTAGTTAGCTGAGTGAGTGTAAGGTGAGTGAGTGGGTGTGAAATCCCTCCCCTCCCTAATAGGGGGACACCCCTGGAGGTGCTCGCGTGGTTGTGACCCCCCGACCCCCTCCTCATGGTCCAAGCCCCTTTCCCTCCCCTTTCTCACTTCCCGCAAGCATTATGATAGAGGTCTAGGCTCTCGTAGCCATTCGGGCCATAACTCTAACATGACGGGCATTTTTAGACCCCGTGTGGATCTCAGCTGTCTCTCCACATTCTCCCCGCAATTGTGTGTGAATCGGAAGTGCCTCGTTGTGGGCACTGCTTCCCTCTTCTCCTCTACCCCCCTCCCACAACACCCACCCACCACAAGTGGTGTTTACACAGACGCCTCCACCCAGGGAACCTGGGTGGAGGCATCTCGTGTGAAAAGGGTCCATGTTGCAGGGCTGCAGTGTTGCCCTGTACCATGTATAATAAAATGTAACACCCATTTTATTGGTGTTAGAGTGTCTGTGTAAAAAGGGCCTACTTTAGTGTTACAGAGAGAGAATAAAATGTCCAGTTTTTGAATTGGTAGTAGGTAATTCTTCCCCCTAAGGAGAGTGATCTTCATTGCTCTCTGAAAGACTAATAAAGTGAGCCAAAAAAGAGGACCTGACCTGTCTTAGACCTTCTAGTTCTCCAGCATTGAAGAGGGAGGTCTAGAACAGGTAGGGCCCTTTGGCAAAGTAGCCTCTTAAAATTGCCAAGTTGAAAGATTGAAACCTTAGGTGAGTGTTGGCTTTACCTAAATGGAAGTTCTGTAGTAATGGAAGTTATTCTTCTAAATAAAATTCTAGGTTGTGTGATATCTTCAAGGCTGAGCACCATAGGAACAGGTTAGAGGAGTGGCTACAAACCAAGTCCTCCTCCTGTCTAGTTGTAGCAATCAATTGATGTTTTTAAACGAGCAAGGTGATGGGGGAGGAGGGGTCTATGGTCACAGTGTGGTTCTGCCATGAAGCACCCACACACGTGGAGTGCGTGGGGGAGTGAGCCCAATGGGTGGCTCCCAGCATGGCTACCACGGCTATGGAGGCTGCCGCCACGCATTCCCCCTGCCACAGATGGAGGGGGGGAAGGAGGGGAAGCGTGCTGGTCTGCTCTTTGCAAGTGACATGTCCCGGGCGTGAGCGCTGGGGAATCCAGGCTTCCCAGCACTCCCAGCCATTTCTTGTGACTTGCAAAGGCCACTTCCCCCACTCACAGTACCTATGAGTGGTGGACCTGGCTGCTGGTATGGCTGGCTGCCATCATTTATACAAATAGGAGCTCTGTGGTCAACTGCTGCCACGCATTTGTCTTGCCCCACACAGAGCACTCTGGATTTCTCAGCAGTACTTCATGAGAGGCTATGAGTAGGTGCTCCATGGCTCGCAGGAATGCGCACCCAGCCACTCCAATGGGCCAGATGGATCAGGTGGGTGGATCTGTGGATCCTGGGCAGCCATGCGGGGTAGCATCTTATTTGAAAACACCCAAGAACTCATTGGTATATCAAATGATTATGTATTTATGGCTGAGCTATGAGCTCAGAACATGAGAAACCTAATAGGCATCAAAAGGTGTTAACAGTCAAACCAAGCATACTGACACCCTCCAGTTTGTTCAACTTCTTCTTTTAAATACAAGTAAGGTAGCCAAGGTACTGGAAGGCCAGATTTTAGACCAGTATTTGAGCAGCCTAATAATTTCTGAACACTTACTAAGAGCAGATGTCTCTGCTTGCCTTGCATCATCAATGTGGGTGGATATTTCTGTAAAGGCAGGGATGAAGGTCTTCCATAGACACCAGAGCTTTAAAAATGACTGTGGCAGAAAGGATAGGAAAGGAGTCTGTGTGAATTATATCCATACATGGCTTACATCTATAGGGTATCTACATTAAAACAGATCTTTTGGTTGTAAAGCTGCAAGTCAGGCCCTCAAAATCAAGGAAATGCCAGCATATAACATTTGCCCAGCAACCTTACCCAAGCCCCAAACTCTATTCTCATGTAGACCGAGATGAACCCTTCTCATGCTGCTCTGAGCCTTTTGGGAAGGGTGGGGTAGAAATTGAAATAAAATAAATAAATAAATAAATAACATGAACAGATTTTGACTTGTTTGGTTTTTTAAATCCCACCTGGGCACCTGGGGGTAGGGCCCACAAAGCAGTTCCTCTTTATGCTTCATCTCAACACACACATTCCAACATAATGAGAACAAATCTGTATTTAAATGTTGCTAAAGCTGATATGCCCGTAACAAGTATTAAATAGAACAATTTGTCTCCAAACATGAAGGCCAAGATAAGCTTTAGTATTCATTTCAGGGGGAGAAAAGGAAAGTTTTCACTGTTGGCCTTTGATCTTTTAGGAAGTATTGCTTGTGTGAAACTTTGCTGACAGGCATGGGGTAAGTACGTTAGATCAGGAGTGATGCTGTAAGTAGTCATGCGTGGCCCAGTGAAAGGAGGAAGTTTTAAGCAGGGCAAGACTTGAGTTACATTTAAATCAAGACCCTGGACTCCAAGGTAAACCGGAAAAGAGGGGTGTGGGAGAAGAGGGACTAACAGCCAGATATGGCAGATTTTTGATTGTTTTGGGGGAGGGGAATGGAGGTATGGGTATGGCAGAGAAGTGACCTGAGCTCCATTTGGGTGGAAGACCTAAAACCCACATTGTGATTGGACAAGAGACTGTGTGGGAATGCATAACCAGATACTCCTTTGAGGGAGATAAAAAGGCCCCAGAATGAAGTCTCAGTGTGTTAGCTACACTGGATCATGGGGTTGTGCTGCATGTCTGCTGCACCAATTGCTCTAAGTATGAACTGGATGTACCTCACGCACGCTGCCTACTTCCTGCTTTTGATGTGGTCTTTTTGAAGTTGGTTTGTTTATCTGCTTCCTTCCCAGTCTGGCATGTTTATTTGTATAACTCTTCTGGATTATTTAAGAGAACTCTATTGCTCCCATATCTGCCTTGTCACTTTCTCTCTGCCTCTCCAAATACAAAGCATAACCTGCTGCCCGCAGAGACTGGCATAACCCAAAAGGACAGCAGTCAGACCTCACTGATAGGAGGCCGAGACACCATTACCTATGTAAGCGCTGTGTTTCTGACTTGGAAATATGTCATTCTGCTTCCACTGACTTGGACACGAGTGGAGTGTGTCCCCAAAAGTCCAAATCAATTTAAAAAGGGCATTCTGGGGGAAGAGATGGGAGAAGCAGCACTGATGTTCCAGTTCCTTTTGGACTTCTAAAGGAATCTCCATCTGTTGTTTGCAACATATTTAAATAGCTCATTCACGTCATATCCCATTTCGCTCAATGCAGCAAGATCACTGCCAGTCTCAGTTTCCTCTCCCTTAGGAGTGAGTTTGCCCCTGCTGTTGAAAGAAGAAAGATGCATGATGATGAAGTCTGTATCTTTCTACCTAGGAGATGGGTCATTATCTGTCAGAGAATTCTTTAATCCCACAAGGTTTAGAAAGACTCATCCAATGTGACAAAATAGCCAAACCCAATTTGCTCCTGATTGCAGTTGCTTAGGAGTGAAATAGCTCTCTCTAATGTTTCTAGGGGTGTTGACTTTAAAACAGAGGCAGCCTATGCTACTCAGCTTGCCCTAGTATGTGGTCTAGGGGCAGAAGCAACCAAAGAAGCAGATGGTAATAAGATTCTATTGGAGCTGTGTTGCCCGAGATCTGGAGAGGGAGCAGCATGGGGTACACACAATGCACCCCGTGGGGGAAGTCAGTGCAGCCTGTATTCTGTATGCTTCCCTCACATATGGATGCTTTGTCTGCATGAGAACCCTGATTGATTATTATTAAAGTAGCTCTGACTCATACCACAGCAGCTTCATGATACATGCTGTATGCACAGGGAAGAAATGATCCTTGCCCCATAGGTTTTGCAGTTGAAGTGGAGCAGAGGATATTACAAGGATGTATTATTGAGGGAACCAAGGCACAAGACTTGGCTTGGCCAAGGTCTTGCCAGGAGTCTCAAGCAGAGCCAAAATAGAATTCAGACTTCCTGAGTCCCACTCTACCACATTATCCACATAAACCCATCCTTCCACCAAGCTGGAGCCAGTGTACAGTGTCTTTGCACAGACAAGACCAATCAATTCCTGAGATCCAGCAGCCTAACTTCCTGCTTGTTCAATGGGGAGGAAAGCGGCTGCTAAACCTACTCTTGTAATGTAATGATTTGGGGGAAAGTCATCAGTGTTGATCCTATAGATGCCTCTGCCCTTTCTAGTCTCGTTTCTGAGGAAGCTTACACTCTAATAAATTTAGTGTTTTATCTTGAGCAAGTCATTGAACCTCCTTGTCAGACTCTGCTCGAGGCCGAAATTCCAGCCCAACCACATTAGGCCTGCCCCGAGCCCGAGTCCAATTCGACCAGGCTTTCCTGGGGCCTGGCCCAACTAGCAGTGGCCCCGTAGAGTGCTGTGATGCCACAGCCCTAGTCCTTTTGGCTTGAAGCTGTGACAGAAAAGGATGAGGCAAGGGATTGTCCCACCTCTTTGGGTGTTTTCGAACAAGACCGTCTGTCCCTGTTTGGGACCTGTTTCGTCTGAATGTCATGGGGGGGGGGGTGCTCCCGCACCCACCCATCCCCCATGCATCTCCTCCCCCCCAAGCACGAGTATTTTGGCAAAAAAGAGGGGCAAAAAAAACAGAGTGCCCCACGTGCAGACAGAGTAGGTGGTGTGTGGGCAGGGCGGCTGTGTGTGGGGACGCTCGCGTGACATGCCCACCGTCCCCTGCATCAATCACAAACACACACCCGTCTCATCTAAAAAACACACGGTTACATGGTCCTGTCCTATTGCAGAGAACTTGGATGTATTAGGGGTGGGGAGACTCCAGCTGGGGAGACTCCAGCTGGGGAGTCCAGTCTGGCCCAAGGATTGATGGGAGTGCCATTAGGCATAGGTAAGGTGACAGGCCTATGTTTGGGAGACTAGGATTTAACTCCCATCTTAGCCATGAACTCACTGGGTGACCTGGGGCAAGTCACACTCTCAGCCTCAGTTCCCCATCTGTAAAATGGGAACAACAATAACCTACCCCAAGGAGGAGTTAAATGGTGCACTAGATAAACTTGTAAGCACTTTAAATACTGAAAAACTATAGAAATGATACATTGTAATAAATACACCAATTAAAAGTTTCACCAGATAGTAAGGGTAAAACCTTTGCTGCTATGTGGTCTCAGGCACATTTATTCCTCTCCTTTTCCTTGCCTTAACTTCTAGAGGCTTGGACCTCCCTTTTACAACTCATCAGAGAGGTAAATTTGCCAAGCTCCAAGCAGTTAAAGGCGAGTTCAGCAGCAGTTCAGCCATGTGTGATTGCAAGGCTGAGCAAAATTAAAAAATTAATGAAGTTCCTGGCTTGGATGCTCCACTGGTATTGTTACCTTTCCTGTTTGGAGTTTATTCTTTGGAGTCTGTTTATTGAATCTCCCTGTTGGATTAGATTGATCTTGGCCAGGATTGAAAAAAACAAACACCTGGAGCTTCATGACAGCAGATCTGTGTGCTGCCTTCTGTATTTTGTTTGTGGTAGGAAAGTCATATGCATGTTACAAATAAAGTAGCTATGCCAAAAGCAGCACACCTCAAACCAAATGGGCAGCTGAACCTTTCTGAAGCTGAAGTGTGCACATCTGGAGCTGCCCACCCCTACAGTCCCACAAATAAATCGACTTATGCTACCACATCTGTAAATCAGAGGAGCCTCACAGACTATATCCTCTTTCCTAATACAAATAGGAAACCATCTCATAGTGATGTTCTTGAGTCTATCTGCATGGTGAATAAATCACTGAACTGGGATTCAGGAAATAAGAATTTGGTTGCTCGCTCTGCCACAGACTTCTCTGTGCATCAGTTCCCTGTCTCTACAGCGAGGATAACAATACAAGCCCAGAGTCTCTGCGTGTTTGCAAGGAAGGTGTGGCATGCTAAAAGAGAATTACACGGAGTGCTGCTCACAGGAACTCTGGAGCCCAGGACAAGTTCTTGAATTGGAACCCCCTCAACAGCAATAAATGAACTAATAAAAAAATTTTAAAAAAAATAATTTTTAAAAAACCTCTGGCCAATCCAGACCCCCCTCAGAATGCCTGGGCATAGTACAGAATGCCCAACTGAATCTCCTCTTCCCCTCTGTCAACTAAAGTTAAGTTACCACTCCTTCAGGTTTCACCCAGAGTCTGAGTTTTAATCCAAGTTCTCCATCCTTTGAGCGAAGCCCTGATTTCTCTGGGTGATCAAGAGGTGCTTGGCTCCCCCAGAGAAACAGGGGCAGCAAGAGGATGAGGCTATGCCAGAAAGGGAGTCTTCCTCTCCTTTGCTGACATGGTCACACCCGCCTTCCCCTGAGAAGTATCATGGGATTCTAAAGGGGGGTGGCCATGTCAGAAAGGGAAGGGGAGAGTCCCCTTGCTCAACAATTAAAACATCATAAAAATACAAATAAATCACAGATATAAAACATCCAAACCCCAGTCCTTTCTGATACAGATTTATTACCATACAGCATCGTCATCTTCGAATGCTCATTTGTAAATTTAGTGAGTGTAAATTCCCACACCCCCAAGCCGCTAGGATTCCACAAACTCTCAATAATTCCTGGTTCTTTCAGAATTACAGCATCATGTCTGAACGCTCCCAGCAAGAGATCACGAGGGGTAAGATACATACTATGTACCGCACCCTTGAAATCATCACATCTAGGTGGGTTTTTTTTTTTACTACTGGTCAGATCCAGTTTGAATCAAAGCATTAAGGAAATAGATGAATTTTGTCTGGTACAAGAGTGCCATCCAGTGGCCAGCTGTGAAGTGATACAGAGAAGCTATCAGGTTAACCCCAACGCTTTCTAGCTATTATAACAATCATTCGCACAGCCCACCTGGCAGTTAGAATGGATTCAGGTGTCACCTGGTCAGTTAATAAGAATTGGCACTTTTATTACAAGTCACCTGTTTCCATTGCACTCCTACTGAGCCAGTAACAAGAGTTCTCATTAAGGAAATTAAAAGCTATGCCTCTTTCAGCACAGTGGTGCCTCTCTAGAGTGAGACTCAACAACTTTCACAATTGCTGGCTACATTCCAAGATTAAATCCTGCTCAGTCTCCTTAGGGTCATCATAGGCTAGAAGCTGTGAGGGCCTCCTCCACCTTTCTTCAAAAGTACTAGGTCAGTGGGTGTTGCAACTTGCTGGATCATTCATGTCCCTGCCTCAGGGCTCACTTGCACTGACTGTTTTTAGACAAGTGCCTCCCCACCCATTATGTATGTTGTCTAAAAACACCCTCTTTTACAGTGGAGTAGTGGCACAAACCCCTATTCAGAGTGTTGTGTGAAATTAAATCCATACCATGTTCTGTGCTCCCTGGGGATCCCTTATTCTCTGTCACATGATGCAAAGTGCAGGGGAATCGGCAGTTGTGTGAGTGAATTGCTACAGGAGAAAGAAACCCAGGTTAAGGAGCAAGTGGTAAATTTGCAAGGGGAAAGGGTATTGTGTGAATTAGCCCTTCAAACTGAGCTGACTATATTTGCACCTGCTATATGACAATGCTAAGGAACTACAGAAAGAAAGGATAGCTTTTCTTCCAGCTCTGAACAAGGAACTCCAATTTAGAAATGGTGTTCTTCATGACTCTCACCCAGTGGAGCTCTGTCCCTGCAGGGAATGGATTGCCCCATGGTGACCTGGTAGGTACTTTCACCTCAATAACCAAGAAAGGATGCTGGTGGGTAGGGCTGCACAACGCAGCCCTGCAACCTGAATTTCTCATGTGTCCTCTAAAATTTGCCCATCTGACCACCCGAATGCTGGGCTGGGCTCAATTAACCATTGGTCTAACCCAGTATGGCACTTCTTAATTCAGAGATGGAGGACCTTGGGGCTCTTCTCCTCCATTCCCCTCCTTGCCCTGACTCTGGTGTTCCCTCCTGCACCAGGTGGTCACTGCAGCTCAGGGTGGTCTTACTTCCCCTTTAAAAGGCACTTATGAAAAATACATGGTGCAGGGCTGCACTGGCTCCAATGCAGCCCTGCACTATATATTTTTCATAAGCATCTTCTTTTAAAGGGGAGGTATGGCCACCCTACTACAGCTGCTTCTGTGTTTCTGAGATGGGGGGTGGGGGGTACAAGAAGGATAGAAGGCGGGAGTGGGGACATAGCTGTTGCCCTTTGCTTGACAGACTGGGGCAGAAGCTGCTCTTGGAAGTGGGGAGAAGGGAGGAGGAGGGAGTGCAAACTCATGCCACAGGGATGGAGTATTTATTTATTTATTTAAATATACACCCAGTCCTTCCCCTAAGGCTAAGGGCAGGTTACAGTATAAGGATGGGTTAGGCCTGGACTGTGCCTATTGCACAATGGGAGAAAGCTGGTCCCCCATTCCCTTCCTCTGGTTGCACCTCAGCTTTCTTCCTGTTTGATTGTGAATCTTCTGGCTGTAACAGCCTCCAGTGTTCCAGCAGCCTGGTGCCCCCCTGCTACCATTTTAAGGAAGCAGCACTCTGCTCCCTAGACAAACAATGACAGTGGTGATCATTCTGTGCTGTTAGTTCCCAAATGAGGAGTTCTGTGTGATAATACAGACTATGTCCCATGCTGTAAACTTATAGCTGTTTTTCTGAGCCTCATACATTGCTGTGTGAGATGATAGAGTCTGAGGCACTGAGCACCTGCCATGCCCACTGAGGTCAACTGGAGACTGAGAAATTGGCACCTCTTGACTATCATTTCTATTTCTCAACCAGCCTGTAAGATGTTGTGGTTTGGCATGACAGAAGCAGGAGGGATCAGCCATGTTCACATTCAGCAAGTGAGCATATTACTCATTTTTTACAATGCACAACTGTGCCCAGTCGCCATAGTGAAGTGGAAAGCAAACACCGGCTTCCTTAGAAACTTCTAATCCTAGCAGAACGATATATTGACTTTAAGGGAGGGGACAGCATGAGACACATTAAGACCACTGTACAAAGGAAGAGGGGAGCAAGCAGTATCAGTTAGTAGAGGAGGGTAAAGAAAGGCTGGGAGAATCCAATAACAGCAGGGAAGTTTCACATGGGCAGGGAAAGGTAGTGGGGGATCCTAGGCTAATGAATTGGAAGTGGAGGGCAGCAAGGAAGCAGGAATGAGAGAGTGCCTGTCCTGAGGGAGAAGGGAAGATGAGCCTCCAACTTGAGAGGCAGCGCTGAGAACACACCACTGGAATGGCTGTTTGGGGTGCAGTGGACTTACTGGGAGTTTCTTCCCATTACGGTAACCACTTGAAATCCTGTGTTTATAAGAATCATATCCTGTATACACAAACAGCTACCTGGCAAACCCAGTTTGCTGCTTCAGAAAAAACAGGGTTGGCTTTACACAGAGGCACCCCCAGATAGCCCTGGGAGGGAGGGGCTGCTCTGCTAGTCCCTCTGCCCCACCATAGCAATTCAGTGTGTGCAGAAGTGCTCTACTTTCTGCTGATCAGCTGTTCAGTGGAGAAAAAGATATCCTCTATGCACTAGCATAGATCCACTGTCAGCGGGAGGTTGTCCCAGTCTGTTGCAGCATCCCTGATCTCTTCCTGGCTGGGGATGCTACTGGCAGCCAGGGAGCGCTCTGGGGACAATCACCCTTGAGAAGAACTCAGGACTGCTGCCAGCAGAGCAGTGGGGGCACCCACCCATTTGGAAGCACGTGTGGAATTCACACGTGTTGTTTGCTATCCACCCTCTTGCCCAAGCGGTGAGAAAGAAATACCCACTCAGTACTGGAATAAAGAGTTGATGAGACCAGACTCTCCTTTGCTTGGCTAGGCTAAAAACTGCTGAAATGCAGTTTGGCCCACAGGAAGCAGCCTGCATTCTGCCCTGCCTCAGCTCAGCAACCCAGGAAAGAGGCCTGGTGGCAGTTGCTACTGTTGTATCAAGGCCCAAGATCTTTGCTTTCCTTCTGAAATGAAAAGATATTTCCCTTTTTGTGAAATAAATTGTGGAAACAGAATGGCCAATTTTTGTGGAAATCAAAAAATGTTGGAAAAGAAATTTCAGCCCTATAGCTGAAACAAAAAGCAATTTTCCTTTTTGCAAAAAAAAGTTTGGAAACAAAATGGCCAATTTTGGCAGAATTCAAAAAATTTCAGATTTGAAATTTCAGCCCTGGTGTGTGGATCACCTCTCAGAGATCACCACAAGGGGTTCTTTCTCTGCCCAGGTAAGATCTCCCATTCTGTCATCCCACAGGCACAAGACATCCCCTGGCAGCTACGGGAAAGAATGGCTTAATTGCCAGTTAGCTCTGATCAGTTCAGCAGCTGAAAATGAGGTACCAGAAGCATTAGGCCTACCAGCTCTCTACAGATAGCACTCAGAGAACTCTGGTCTAAAGAGCACCTCACCCAGGGTAAAGTGGCAGGGTGTTTTTAGATGAGAGCAGCGGGGAAAGAGGGTCCATCATCAGGGTGTCCATGCAGGGAAGTGCGTGGGGAGCGCTTCACACAGGCAGCTCCCTGCATTGCTGCCCCATCCACACACCGACCACCTAGTCCCTGCACGCAGCACTCTGAATATTTCAGGAGTGCTCCATGCGGGGACTGGGTAGCCAGTGCGTGGATCATGGGAGCGCGCCTCCCCACGCACTAACTTCAAATAAGTGGCTTGTCACATGGATGGTGGGGGGGCCATGTGTGGAGCCATCTTGCTTAAAAACACCTAGATACAGCAAATCCCATACCTCCCAACTAGGGCTAAATGAGCAGCCATTTTTTTTTCCTCATGAGAATTATGAATTCAAGCACCGGGGTCGATTTCCTGGTAATTGCCTGAGCCCAGGATGAATTCTCAGTGAGAAATTAAAAATAAAATGAAATCGCTGTGCATGTGTAGGATAGCCACTGACCTGTTTGGCGCCTGTGAAAAATGACTGCCACCCATAACTAAAATGGCAGCAATAGCATCGCTGCCTTTTTGGTCAAGGGTGGTGGCCATTTTGCACATGCACAGTGATTTTAAAATAATTATTTTTTAAAAAAAATGTCTCACCAAGCATTCAGCAAGAAATTGCAGGCATCCAGACTTTCTCGGTTTGTCTCAAGATGAACCAAGAACTAGGATTTTGTCCAGTTTGTTCAATTGGGTGAAACTACATTTTGAGCAGCCAAACTGGGACAAGCCTTGTTGCCTTGGCCAATAAGCTCCACGTCTCCATGAATTTCTACCTCCTCACACACGTACGTGCACACACATAGAATAATAGAATCAGAATCACAGGCCCTTTTTACACAGGCAGGGCCAAGAATAGCGTGGGTGGAGGGAACATGCACCGCACACCCAAAGGCAGTGTATGTGGAGGAATTCACATGGGCGGCGGAACGGGCAGTCACATGAGGGTCACAGGAGGTCACAGGCAGAGCTTGACACCCACGCACCCCAAGAACACCCAATGAACATGCTCACCCCACCCAGTGAACATGCTCACCCCACCCAGTGAACATGCTCACCCCATTCACACAGGCAGCTGCCACACCGATCGGAGCCAGAACCATGCCCCGCAGCATGACATTGCAAGATGGCTGACTGAGGGAAAACAAAACAAGAGCACCCGTCACTGCCCATACCCAAACAGACACAGGGAGGGCGGAGGAGGATGCACAGGGAAAGGCACAGCAAAGCAGCAGTGCTCAAGGCACCAGACAGGCGCACACCACAAAGTACAAAGCCATTATGGCCTGGTCCCCTAAAAAGGAGATGGGTGCAGGGGGTGGAAGGGGAGATAGCCAGGTCGGGGTGGGCGCAAAGCAAAATAGCCAGTCCCTGAAGCCAGAACAGGGGACACCAAAGTCCCCAGCCTGGGGAGGGAATGCACCTGGGGAAAAAAGGAACCCCCTACAAACCCCAAGGAAACACAATGGGCATGGCTGCAAAGCACTGGGCAGAGATGCACAGGGAAACAGGACACACTCACAGCATGCCCCTAAAAACACACATTGGTGACACAGGGGCTCCAAAGGCCACAGAGACACCACTGTATGCAGAAAAAAACCTGATACAGGCCACCCAATGGGATGGGGAGTACACTCCCGGGGTCACCCATAAGGATGAGATGAGCACTGCAGTTCCTGTTGACCGATGTGCAAAACAACATCTGTGGCATCTGCCTGACTATCCCCACGCAGAGGCGGCGGTGGACCCGGTACCGCCCCACTAACTGGTGGGAGACCGCCCTAAGGACCTGGAAGGATGAGGAGTGGATAGCCCACTTCAGTTGCTCTGTCACCTCCTATCATGGCTCATGGACATCCTCCATCCCCCTCATAAGTAGGAGGCCACCAACATGAGGGAGCCTATACCAGTGACCAAGAGGGTTGCAATAACTATCTGGCAGCTTGCCAACCTCAATTCCTGTAGAAGTGTCAGACAGCAAATTGGGGTTTGGACCGCCAAAGCCGTGAAGAGCCTCGAGAAGACGTGCACAACCATAGTGGACCAGCTGATGAAGTGCGTTATCCAGCTTGTGAACCCAGTGGAGGTGATTGCGGGATTTGTCACCCTGGCATTCCCACATTGCACAGGTGCCATCGATGGGACCCATATCCAAATAATTCACACACACACACCACCAGCAAGGCTGACTATTTAAACCACAAGGGCCAGTTCTCTGTGGCACTGAAGGCAGTGGTGGATCACAGGGGGCTCTTCATAGACATCTATATTGGTGTGTCGGGCCATAGTCAAGATGCACGGATCCTGCGGACATCACCTTTCTTTGCGAGGATGTACATGGGGGAGATCGCTCCCAACATCTGTAGGAACATCAAGGGCATACCCATGGCACCAGTCATAACTGGGGATCTGACCTACCCAAAGACCTCTGGGCATATCCCATGCCACATACCCCAGAGCAGCACCTCTACAATGAACGGCTGACATCTGCCTGCTGTGTGGTGGAGAGGGCATTTGGTGTCTCCTGTATCTCGCTGGCGCTTGCTGTGGAACCAGCACCAGTTAGATCTGCAGTGGACATTGATGCTCATCACTGCGTCATGCATCCTTCATAACATCTGCGAGATGCAGGGACATGTCCTCGACAATCCCCTCCCACAACATCCTGCTGGTCCTGTCCTCCTGTTCCAGCAGGCCTATGGCAGTGCCAAGTGGTGGATCGCCAACGAAAACCAGGATGCCCTGTGTCACCACATCACACAGCTTGAGGGGAACCAGTGACAAGCCAATGGGCTCATGGCATGCCAGTCACACCCCCCCCTACTTGGGGTACCCCCAATCCACTGTATATAAACCCTTCTGCACTACAAATCCATGTCCCAACTCCTCATTGCACATTGCTGCATTCCACTATCAACCTCCACCAACCCTGTAGCTGTCATTAGGGCCATGATGGCATGATGTGTATTCCATCCCATGGTTTGTTTTGCACATACCCATTGGATACCTGGAAGAGGCCCTGCATTGGCCAGTGGTTGCATCCATGAGATGCTGCACATGGACCTCCACAATTTGATGTCATCCCACCTTTGACCTGTGGCCCATTATCACCTGTCTTAGGAGTGAACACCAGCAGACTTTCAGGCTTTATTGATCACACATCAGTGCCCCTCATTGGGCTGCTTCTTCCTGCTCTTCCCCCCACCCCCCCGGTCTCCCCTGTTTCCACAGCCATGTCCACGGAACGGCCTCTGGTCCCCACCGCCAGCAGCCGCCCACCTGGGTCTTGTGTTGGTTGCTGGTCCAGTCACTTCCCCTGCATCCTGTCACCCATCCTGTACAGTAGGTTCTTGGTCCTGGGAAGAGATGAGGAACATGCACTGGGGTGGGCATGTACGTTACCACCTGGTGCGCCCTACCACAGCCCTGCCCTTGCCCTCCCACTCTGGCCATCCCCAGTGACCTGTGCATCATGTTGCGTCCAGCTCCTGTACTCACCTCCTACAAATGGGCTGACAGCTGAGGCAGCGGTTGGGTTTGGACCCTGTGGGGTGGTGGGTGTGGCTGGGGCTGCAGGGGTGGATTGGGGGGGGAGCAGATAACAGTCTTTCCACAGCTGCTGTATTACTGGGGCCATGGGAGGGAACAGGCCGAGTTGGTTGTGACCAGGGAGCGGTGGCAGCTGTGGCAACCAGGGCTGTGGGATGAGCTGGAAGGGTGGCACAGAGACCTGGGGGAGGGGCGTGGGGGGGCATGTCTGTTGTTCCCTGGCCAGTCCCACCACTGTAGTGCTGGTGGCGATAACATAATGGAGGAGGGATCTTTCCAGTTCCTTGGAGACCTTGACACTCCTCACTGCATCTTCCATCACCTCATGGCTGAGCCGCACCTTATGGAGGTGGGCAGCCACATGGCACCACTCCCACAGGTCCTGGTCCTGGCCTGGTGCACCACTGCCCGAGGACCGCCCTGTCTTTTTTGTTGTACACCTTCAGGGTGGCCCATGTCACCCTCATCTCCCCTTGCAGGTCTGCTGCTGTGTGCCTGGTTGCTTCCAGGAGCTTGCTCCCAACGTCCTCCCTCCTCCACTAGTTTCGTGTCCTCAGCTCCCTGTTCCTCTCCACACTGCCCATGTTGCTATGGCTTGGTCAGCCTCTCCTAGCCACTGGCATGGCATCTGTGAAGAGAAGTAGGCAGTTATCCGTCTGACTTGTTGCTATACCGGGAGGGGGGGAGGTTGTGTATGCCCAAGGCCATGATACCTCACCTGTTGTGAGAGCCAAAATGCCTGTGCTGGTCCTTTTAAGGCATCCTTGACCTTCGTTCTCATTTGTCCAGGAGGGTCAGCTGGCTTTAACCCAGAAGCCCCTCTCCTTCTATCATTCGCTCATCCCACATCACCTGTCTCAGGTGTAGAGTTCCCGCCCCCCTTCAGGAATTCCAGGAATGAGGAAGTCCTTAACATGTGCTTGTTGAGGCCTGGGCTTTGACTGAGCCAGGCTTGCAGTTTCAGCGAAGGGGGGTCAGAGGTGGTTTTTGTCAGGGCAAGGGCATTTTGCCACAGGGAGTGCAGCTGGTGTTGTGACTGGGGTGGGAGCCGCAGAGCTAATGCTTGCCTGTGGAGGGAAGGTGTGACCGTGAACTTGTGGAACTTAGCTTTCTTTCTTGTCAACTGTCATCTCTCTCTCCCTCTGCAGCTGCTCTGTTGGGACACCATGGGCTGTCTCTCCTGAGAGTCCAGCTGGCCTACCTGGCTGCTGTCAGGCAGTACGGTGCCAGTAGCCAGCCTGGTTCTTTTCCTGGGGAGCATTCTGATGCTGGTGGGTGCTGTGCTGATGCTTGCCTGTAATAGCTGTCAGCTGTGCTGTTGCTTTCCTCCCTCCGTGGCTCCTTCTGGCACCCTGCCCCTCCCCTCATGGGCATCTCGGGGGGAGGGGGGGCTATGTGGGACGTGTCCCCCCCCCTTTTGGAAGCTCCATTGAACCATGTGGGACCCCTGTCTGGTCTTGTGGCCAGCCCCCACGCCTCTACCCACCCTCCCTTCACTGGTTCTGGTGACCTCTGCACTGCCTCCCCAGGCTGGGATCCGCGTGCTTACCTGACTGCCTGCATCTCCTTGCACAGCGCTGGCCGTCGACTTGTGCTGAACCTTTTTCTTGGCCATGGTGGGGCCAGCACTCCTGTTTCTTCGCTCACATGCCCTTGAAGGTTTGTGGCTGGGCTGTGGCCGAATTGGTCGGGGAGGTGTCGGTTTGCAGCCATCCACTGTGTCGCCCTCTCCCTCATCTGCCCTTTTCTCCATGGTGTTGGCAGACCTGTCCCCCATGTGGGTGTGCTGCCCCATTCACACAGTCGGGTGCGTGTTGAACACCCATTTTCACCCATCAACACACACAGAGCAACCCGTCCCTGTCCCGGTTACTCCAGGTGTGTTGATGGGCAGAGGTAGGTGGGTGGCGGGACCGCATGCCCATTCACCACCCCATGCACACGTGCTTGCCCATGTATTTGATGGGTGTTTATGCATGGGTGCATCTCATGTAAAAAGGGCCTTAGGGTTAGAAGTAACCTCAGAGGTCATCTAGTCCAACCCCCTGATCCATGCAGGAAATCCACAGCTACAGCATCCCTGACACATGCCGTCCAACATTCCAAATGCATAGAGAGGGGGGAGAAGCTCTCCTGCTTCTCATTCCATTTAGTTTCTTGTCTTGCCATCATCTCCCCATTGTCCCCTCAAGTGCTTTTCCTGAGAGACAACAAGGAAAAAAGTGCCCAAGGCTTGAATATCAGTCTTTTTGTCTGTCTCTTGAAAAGGGGACAGTGGGATTCAGTTCCCAGGGAAGGTATCCAGTAGGACATTGTATGGTATCCAGTTTAGTATCTGGTGCCCATCATGTTTTCTGCATTACTGTTTAATTACTGTTTGGCTTTTAAAAACGAACAAACAAAAAACTCAGTCCCTCTGTCCAGACCGATTTGGTTCTGTGGTAACACGGTAAAAACAGTAATATCCAGTATTCCGGTTTGGTGGTTAACCTGCATGGTTACCAGACAGTTACCGGATAACCACCAACCTATCAGAATACCCGATATGAACCGTGGATAATTTCTTTGCAGTCAGTTTCAGCTTTACACAGGGTAGATTTCCCTGCAGCCACACTTACATCTGCTGACACCCATGGTGCCTGTGTGAAGAACAGGAGTGATCTGGCTCCTAACATTTTCTTTAGAATTTCCCTTGTTTTTTTCAGAATTGATTATTTTGCTGTACTGATAATTTGTTTTAAAAACTTTGATAGAATAAAAATTAGTTATTACAAACTGATGTACAAAAACAAAGCTAAGAAAAAGACTATAGAAGGAATCCTTATTTAGGAAAAATGCCTTGTTCCCATTTCCTGGTTCTTATTTCAAACACGGTATCACCAAGTACCCAGAGCAGACTTGCCCAGTCTTTCAGCTTCCCTTGCCAACATATGCCTGTACAGGGTGCATATGGAGATTTGGACACATCCCAATGATTACTCTTCTGTTCCTGAAGGAGTATCCCAGAGGAATTGTGCATTGCGAGTCTGCAATCCTGTCTGCCTGGAGGCTTACAAGACAACTCAGGCTATGCCTACGCAATCAGCTTTTATCACCCCAAGGAACTGGAGCTAAATCTTTATGGTCTGGAGTCATACTGCCAACACCCAGGCACTCCCCTTTCTGCTAACTCCTAATTAAAGGATGAATCCTGAGTGAACTTCTCAGCCAGTGTTTTTAAAATGCCTGTGGGACTTGCATGCCTGGCCTCCTGGATTATTAGTTTACACCAGTACCATGGCTTCCCAGCACTGGAAGCGGACGGACCATGGTGCTGCTCCCATTCTTGAAGGTAGTTTTCAGCCCCCCAGGGTAGGCAGCTCTGTGGGGCCTTCTCCACTGCACAGAGCTGGTGGATGGGGGAAAGAAGGAGTGCAGGAAGTGCCTGCCTGGACTTTCAGCAGTGGGGGCAGCAGTGAAAGCAGGCAAAACTGACTTCAGAGAGGCCAGCACAGCAGCACTTTCTCATGACATTATAAAGGGTCTTTTGAGATTACAAGCACTAAGGAACATCCTCTAGCATTTACCCAAATACAGTGCCACACCCTGAAAGAGTTTACTGGAGTGGGAGTGGGGGTAGCTAATGATAGTCACAAGGGATGAAGTTTTGTTAGGTTCACTGAAGGGTGTTTGTCCATATTACCGTAGCCACCGGGATTCCTGCGTTATGCATATACACAAACATGGGAATGGCTGTAACAAGCCTGGGCATTCAAGGCAGGCAGGGCTAGCCTGTTCCCCACTGATCAGATGTTCAGGAGGGAGCAGAACATGCACATTCAATTGCTGCCAGCAAGGACCATCTGCTTTGCTGGCAGCCTACCAATGGGGACTCAGAGCAGTGGCCAGCAGAGCAGTGGGCATACCCATGCATTCTGAAGCTCATGTGAGCACTTTATTATTGGCGTAGATAACATGTAGAATCCCCACCTCCCCAATGTCATTGTTTAGCCAAACACCTGAAATTCTACACCTCTCCTTCCTTACCCCTCTTCCCCTGCCTTCTTTGTCAAAGGGAAGTTCCTTCTAGGACTGAAACAAGCAGCTAAATTACTGTTCATGAGAAATTTTGCCATATAGAAAGCCAGGGTGATTTCCCTACCATTTCCTGATACCGATGAGATGTCTCAATTCTTGCAATGCTATGAGATCCTGTTACAATTTACCAACTTTCCACTTACCCATGTACCATTCATTTACCACTTACCACATTGCAAAGGGTACCGTTTTACTTCTGGGTTTGTTGTTTCCACATTTCTGAGTCAGTCACGGTGTGAATAGCCCATCCTTTAACCTCCCCTCAGTGTGCATTATCCTCCACTCCAGTACCTCCAATCAGAACTGTTGTTCTATGTCATTCTCTTTGCTTTGACCAATCTGCAACTGGATTACAGATTAGTAAAGGAATCTGCGTACCAGCCAATGAATTAGAAGGAAGTACAAGGGAAAATGGAGTGCAAGAAATGCAGCATTGCATCAGTATTCTCGGGATTTGAAATGGATGACAAAGCAGTAAATGGCAAAGCAGTGAATTGATAAATTGAGAAACTAAATGATGGTCAAGACATTACCAAGTACTGAGAGGTTGATCAAGTCAGTATCGGGAACCGAGATTTCGACGAGTTTCCCGTTTTGGCAAAATCTTGTTTCAACTGTAGTTCCTTTCTTTATGGGGACAGCAGTCAGGACTTGCCAGGGTGCCCAGGCACCACTTTTCTTGCCCCTTAAATCTGAGGAGGGCTTTCACTGGTGCTGCCACTGATCAGCTGTTTGGTGGCAAAACACACTTGCGGCTGAATGGTCAATGGGTGGCAACAGCAGCCGGAGTAGCCTCCCTCCCTGTCTGTAGTAGTGCTCTCCCCAGCCTCCCCCTCCCCCAAGGCTGTCCTCTGCCAGGAAGGGGGACAGGGCTGCTGGCAGATGGTAGGGCAGGAGGTTTCTGCAACAGCCATTCACCATGGAATAGTCCACTAGTTGGGGCAGCAGCCTGAGTTCCATTAAACTTGACCTTGCCCTGAGCAAGAGGTGGCAATGGGTGTGTGCATGTGCAAAATACTGAGTCTCAGCTGAACAGCTCCACTGGACCTTCTGGACTAGGCCCCCACCACCAAAAAAACCACACCAAAACTCACAACCCTTCCTAGGTTAAGGGACAGGACTTCCAGAGAAGGCTTGGGTTCCAGCACCTCAGATTTTTACAAACTAAGCACTGGAAGCAGCAGACTTGGAGAAACCTATGGTAGGAATTTGCAATGGATTCCCTTGCAGTCCTTCTCCTGCTGAGTCAGTCATGCTGCCATTCCAATTTCCACTGCCCCGAAGGCTCCGCTCCAGCCACCGGCCCCAGATAGGAACCTTAGCGGTGGCAGTGCAGCAGCAGAACTCCACCAAGGGTGGTGCTGCCCCCACTCCTAAGGGCGGCTCTTGGCTCCCCTCAGAGCAGAGACATGTTCTACAGGACCCGACCCACCATGGGCCTGGTGGGAGGAGGAAGGAAGTGCCTGCCTGCCTGTCAAACCCTAAACAGATAAAGGGGGATTAGGTTTATAAGTACTTAAAATTATAAATATATCATAGCTTTGTTAAAGGTTTTATTGGATCATTACATTTTATTTGTTCCTCCTTCTTGATAGATCTTGTTTTAATTATATAAATTAGATAAACAAAAAACCTACGGTTTTACAAACTTAGTTAAGGCAGATTCATACCAAGCAAACTTTAACAAACCTAGAAATTGTGTGTTAAGGCTCCTGCCTTAACTTCCACATGATGTAAGCACAGCAGTAAACATGTTGTATGGCTTCGCATACTGTGCTCGCTTACAACTTAGGCTCCATGCACCCACACTTTGCCTTGGTCTTTCAGCTCCAATCCTCTTCCTTTGCAGGTTGGGGGCAACACTAAAGCT
>QEPC01000841.1:3022001-3033057 GCA_003113815.1 Sphenodon punctatus | reverse complement strand
TCCCTCAGCAAGCGCAAGCGCTTTTTAAATGCCAGGGACATCTTGACACCTCATCTAACATGAAATATTGGACCAAAGCACATACTTAGCATACTCAATATCTGTCCTATGCATCCATCTGTGACTATAAGTGTATGCTCACAGAGAAAACCCCGTCAACTTCAGGGTTGCAAGCCAGAGGAATTTGCCCCAGGGAACTCCATTGAAGTCAATGGAACTCTCAATACAGAATGTTATCTCTGCCTTAACTAATGGAGCCACTAGCATGGCTCCATAATTTCACCACTGAAACTTTCCCCCTCCTGGCTCTTTTCACAGTTTAGGGGATCTAGCCATCTCAGGTCACTACACTGCCATCTTTGATTCAAAGGCTTATGTGAGGTGACCACCATCTTGGCCACCACCCCAGTTACTGGACCATGGCCAACCAGAGCTGAACAGAAGGCATTATGGGACACGGTAGTCGGAGACTGGTGTTCACTGTGTTTTCCCCATTTCTGCCAATGGGGAAAATGCAGTCAACACAGGTTAGTAAAAAACTGTGCATGCTGGTCACAGTTAGTTTTCAAGGCCCTGAACAGAAAAGACCCTGGCTATATTTAAGACCTGCTCCTTGAGCCTCGCGCTGATGGTTACCTGTGTTCAGAAGCCACCCAATGTTTGGGGATTGCGCCATTGTTCCTTAAGTTGGCATGTGATCATGCCTTTACTGGGGTGGGCCCCTCCGTGTGGAACTTGCTCCCTCCAGATGTCCATCTTGGTTCCTCCCTCCTCACCTTTAAAAAACACCCGAAGACTTATTCTCCAGGTGCTTTTAGGATCCACCCCTGGTTCCCTTTGATGTGTTTTTCCTTTCTCATTACCATACCCCTTTAAATTGTTTTATACAGATTTAGGTTTTAAATTAATTTTATATTATGTATTTTTGTTGTAAAGCACTCTTAAGTGCCATTTGGTAAGAGGGGCACTATAAAAATAAAAATTATTATTGTGCGCTCAGAGTGTTAAGACAGATATGCTTTTATACGTGGAATAAAGACATCGATACATGTTGGTTCAAATTATTTATTATTTAAGTGCTGATGATATGCTCAGTGTGGTACAAGACATGATCAAATAAATACTATAATACAGGGCCACACACACACACGCATGCAAAACCTAAGATGCCCACTCCTGCATTTTGTATAGCTTGCTCCTAAAATACTTCATTCCTTAGGGGCTGCCAAATTTGAACAAGAGCTGCACTCCAGAAAGGCAGATAATATGGAAAAGCTGGTGCTACTTCATATTCTTTCCCAGCCATGTATCACCCTGAGATACTAATCCCTGATCACAGGAGACTTGGGGCTGCTGCACACAGCTCCTTCCAGGGGGTTCACTCCCTAAAGCACAGAGGGTGGGAACATTTATGTGCTGTTGAGGTCACAGACAACAAACACCAGCCCCTGCTCCTGTGCTCCATTAAAGGGTTCATGTCACAGATGGAGAATGGCAGCCGTTCTGCTCACATTTCTATTTGCTATCCCCCACGTGAAATCCTAAATAAATACCTCATAATTAGCTGCTGTGGCTGTAATGCCCACCCACTCAGCGATCTCTCTGCATTTATATAGAGATGTCAGAGAAAGTTATTTATAAAGTGCATAGCCAATTATAGGTAGAGTCAGCTCCATAGGCTCATCGTTGGGATGAGATATGCACTCGCTTCTGGGAAAAGAGGACTCTGGCATCCTTAGCCTATTTTCCTGGCAATGCAGGAAAGCCAGGAATCAATTCTAGAGGAGACAGTACTAGGAAGGTGGTATAAGGCCAAACAATCAGTAATATGAAGGAAGGCCTGCACTATGGGGACTGGAATTAGTGCAGAGAAAAAGGTCTCTGAGCGGGTTGGCACTTGGCAGTCAGTGCTGGAAAAACTCTGGGCTAGGAGTTGGGATTCAGTCATGAATAGGTGGTTTGTGAGGGGAAATCCATGATTTTTCCCACAGATCGTGCTCCCTGCTTTCAAAATCAGATTGATGGCTGGTCTGGGGAGCTTCTTTTCACCTTTCTCTTTTGATCAGCTCTCACTGCGATTCAGTGCTGTGGTGGAGGAGACGAGAGGGCCTGCCGGACTTGGTGTCGGGAGCAATGCTGCATGGATCAGGCAAACTCACTGGTACCTAGGCCTGCAGAAGCACTTCAGTGTAGGCTCCTGAGGATGTCCGTATTGAGCTGGCTGTGGGGCACAAGTAAGCCAAGGCTAGCTGGTTGGTGTTGGTGTTCTTCTCTTAGTGAATGCACTTTGGTACCAAGCATTACTTGGGAATGTTGGTTTAAATCTTAGGAGATGATATAACAACCTTTAAGGTCCCTTTGACCACTATTATTCTATGCTGGAGGTTTTCAAGAAGAGGCTGGACAGCATTCTGTCACAGATATTGTAGTTTTAGTCATCCTACATCAAAGCAGGTGGTTGGACTAGATGATCCTTGAGGTTCCTTCCAACTCTATGATTCTATGAGTGTCCTGGCCATCGGACATCACACAAGTGAGATGAGCGGCCCGGCCAGGGGATGTCACACAAGTGAGATAGAGGCTCATCTGAAGATCCTTCTCATTCCCAAATCCTTTAGCAGGAAGATCAGATGCCACCAAAGGAATGGGATCTGTCCACTGTCCCTAAATGAGGGGGAAAGCTGACCTCAGACAGATGTAGTGAGGAGGTGAGCCATGGTGAGGGGAAGAAGCATAGATCTCAGGAGGTTAAGAAATGACAGAGAATCAAAGTGCTGTGTGTGGAGAGACAAGAGAAATGGGGAAGAAGACAGGAGCCTCCTCTTCTCAGACACTGCATTTTCCATCGGATTCTGTCCCCGTTGAGTAAGATAGAGGCACTAGCCTTTCCAAGAACCCCTGCTGGCTTCTCATTGTCCCTCTACTCATTGTGCAGCTGTTATTCGACCCCTCTCCCACCGGTGTACTCCTCGTAAGGGCTGAGCCGAGTTTTAGGCCGTGGGATAGAGAATTCCTTTTGGGGCTCGAGGTTCTGAAAAGGAAGCAATTGCATCATCAGGCTTGGAAGCAGGAGGAGAGTCATGGAATAAGATTGAAGAAAAAGGAAAAATTAAACAGCTTCACAAGATAGTGATCTATTTGAGGGTGTAAGGGAAATGCACCTTCCCACGGAGTTTGGATGTGTGTGTGGTGGTGGTGGGTGGCTGTCCTTAATTTTGCCCCCCTGATTTGGGTGTTGTAGGAGGCAGAAATAAAAAAGGTAACTACTCCCCACTGCCATTCTGCATTCTGGTATTTGAATCTCAAACTGGACAAGTAAGCGAAGCCGCCGCCACCACCACTTGAAAGAGTCAGGTGTTTTGAAGACCACGGTGGAGGAGCTGTTGTCTCTCACTTTGACTATTGTTACACTACTGGGCAGAAATTTAAGTTAGACTGGATGAAGCCCTGGTGAATGGACCAGAAGGGACTATCCTGCACAGTGCAGGGCGTGTGGGTGGTGGAGGAAGGGTAGACAGAACATGAGTTACAGCATTAAGCAAGGCCCAGCTGCAATGTGCGTATGATCCTGTGGGCTAGTGAGTTTTCTCTTTAGACTTCTCTTTTCTCTGTCCAGTAGAGTTACACTAGAACTTCTACCAACCCCTGAACCATGAAGGGGACTATAGCACAACCACACCCAACAAGGGCCACCCTCTACAAGAACAAATCAGTCATCCCACCAGAGAAGCCGCTTAAAGTCCAAATGAGTTCTGATCTCCCTTTTTAGCTTCTTATAAAGCACTCCGTCATTCACCCTACACACAAATAATGTGCATGTTCGATGCTGTAGGTGAAAGACAGTCTATATTTACCTCCAGCTGAAAGTGAGTAGGATGTGGGACATACCGAAGATCTCCATTGGTTGCTGGCCCTGGGGCACCAAAAACAGGATGGGAAAGGAGAAAAGGTAGTAGGTTAGTGTAACAGTGTCACCACAGCAGCACAATCTCATGGATAAGGAGGCTCAGGGTACAATCTTCTGCTAGTAAAGCCAATAGGACCCAAGCCATTGACTTCAATGGATGGAAGATTACACCCTCAGTACCTGATGGGTAACTGACTGTTTCCTAACTGACAGTTTTCTATGTGACCAGCAGGCAGTACTGGGATGAACTCCACAAATTCCCCGCTTTTACACTCCCAACAAATAAAGATTTATGGGAAATACCCCTGTGCAAAGTGATGGGGTTTCCTGGGAGACACCACAAAGTGTTGTCTCTCCCAGTTTACAGGCATAGGCCATGATCCACAAACCATTTACTACAGAGTAGCCCCGTGGGCATCAATGAGACCTCTCTGGAGTAAGTGGTTTATGGGTCAGTCAGGGTCATAGATTTCTCCCACTCCCACAACACTGTGCAGAGGAAATTCTCTCAGACTTTCGAAGCCCTCTGGTTTTCCCTGCTTGGCATAAGTGTGCACCTGAGAAGAAGCAGACTTCCACCTCCATGTCTGTTTCCCATGAAATCCAAGCTGACTTGTCCCTTGTGGCAACTGAAATGAGATTTCTCCTAGCTCCATGGAGAATATAGGTTCTGCATGTGGGTTTGATTTCTGGGTGGGTCCTGTAGGCCAGATTGCAACCGCTCTCTCTGCCATGATCTGGGTGCTATTGTAGGTCCCTCACACTTGGGTGGCATGTGTCTTTATTATTATTATTTATATAGTGACAGCAATGTACCTGGTACTGTACAATTGGAAGTTATAGACAGGTTTTTGGCTGGTTGGTTTGTTCAAAAGAAAATGAGTCTGCTTAAATGCAGTTGCATCAAAATTCAATTTCCAATAGAAATTATAGTGAATATTGGGAGGTTCAAGATCAAAATTTCTGTTTTTGTGTTCAAGTAGATCTGCTGTCCAATGTGGGTTTTTTTTTTACTCTTGAGGTTTTCCCAAATTTCAGTGGAGACATTCCACACTATACCTGCTTGATACCCCTTCCCCACATCTTCCTATCCTCCAGTCTTAGCCTCCTGTTCTGTCCCCGACCCACTTCCCTCTTCCATTCAGGATATTTTATTTTTTGTGTGTTACTCCATCTGGCTAGGACTCACTCCATTCCTCCCTCTAAGCAATTTCCCCCTATCGAAGCCTTTCTTCTTTAGCTCATAACTGGCTCACTTTCTCCCAATGCTGTGCATGGACAAGCCACACAGTTCATCATACCTTGCACAATCTCCTCCTGGGTGTAGGCTTTGTTCTCCACACCGTACCTCTTTTTCATATGTTTTGGCTGGCAGAAATCATTCTCTGGAGGGTAGTCTTCAGGTTTGCATGGGGCAGTGAGGAAGCAGAGTTCAGGCACAATGTACATCATCAAGAAGACCCATGCGTTGGCCACCAGTGCAATGCTGACGACAGGGTCATCCCAGAGGGGTTGCTTACTTAAGTCTCGGTTGCCTTTGATGAGCATGGTGATCCACACCACCCAGATGGCAATGGAGAAAAGAATAGTGACATAGATGTGTGCCCCGTGTCTCTTCCAGCCTCTGTATGGCCCGCAGAAGGTAAACATGGAGACCAGGAAGATGAGAGCCATCAGGAAAAGCACATAAATGAGAAGCATGACAAAGTCCATGTTGCGTTGCTGGATTGCTTTTGCATCTGACATAGTATAGGTCATGCCATATCTTACTACTGTGATGACTATATACAATATGGCTATAATAACCTGCACCATAGTGAGGCCAGCAACAATTGCTAGCATCACTATCCATGACATTGGGGTCTTTCCTCTCACCAGTTTGATGAGGTTGAAGGCATGGGTTAGGAGACAGGAGAAACAGAGGGCAAAGAGGACCCCAAAGAGAAAGAAGCGGGTGGGGCCAGTACTGTCGTTTAACTTGATAATAAAGGCAAAAGTCAGGCCAAAGAGTCCCAGTGTGCCTAGGAGGAAGAGGAACTGGATGGAAATCATGCTTCGCTTGGAGGAGTCTTGAACCTTGCAGATGAGGAAAAGGAGTGTGAAAATGAGTATGAGACAGACAATGATGCCAGCTGCAGCCAGCGATTCCAACACAATGCCCCAGGCACTGTCAGTGTCACAGAGGAAATAATAATCAGAGTGAATATTCCCACAATGGAAAGGTCGTGTTGTGTCAGCCATTGGGACCTGCAGGGCACTCGTACTCCAATTAATCTTCTCAGGAAGAGCTGCAGAAGAGAAGACAAACATTGCAATATAAACCTGGGTGAACCTCACAGCAGACAGGAAAAGGAGAGAGATGGGACCCCATCTCCCTATACCTATTTCTGTTTGCAAAGGAAGGTCTCTGTAAGAACATAGCAACAGGCACAGCAGAACAGGCCAGTGGTCTATGTCTAGTATGGAACCTAAGGCTTTGGCCTGGATGGGTTGGGCCATAGCAGAAGGGGGTGTCCCCCTTTCCAACACCACCATGCTTCTTTCAGAATGTCATGATGTCACAACACTCCAAAAGGGGCAGGGTCATATCAGGGACTGGGGCAAAGTGACTCTCCCACCCCTCTCTGATGTGGCTGCACCCCCTTCATAGCATCATGATGTTTGGGGGACATTGCTGGGACACATCAGAAAGTGGAAGGGGAGCCCCCTATATGCTCCCCTCCTTGAAATAACCTTGTTTTATTTAGGTTTTCTTTCTCTGGAGCCCAGAGATGATGTGTCAAAACTTGGAGACTAGTCTGGGTCAAACCCAGGGGTGTGGTAATAACCTTACAGTAGCAAGAGCCAAACTAGGGCAGTGATTCCAAAATGTTTTTATGCAAGATTCTATTTTTGAGACTTAAATATAATTCCATGATGACAGGGCAGCTACAAGGACATGCAAAATATATCAGATACCATTGGGATTGTGACTCCACCTGCAGATAGTGCAATGCCACGTGGGGTCATGGTTAGATGGAGATGAATTTCTCCACCCCCTGCTATTCCTAGGTGCTGCAATCTGATCTCTGGGAAAGGTGCGAGTGTCCTTCTAGGCTCAAGCTTAGAAGAACTTAGATGAAGCTTCTTCCATACCCTCCAACATTTCACCAATGAAAATAGGCTTGCGCACACACACACATTATATATAAGCATCCCTGGCAAGGTTTTTTTTTTTTTGCCCTTTTCCATTTCCTGCAACTGGCCCCAGGATTCAGTCCAGGTCCCAAAGCACTGAAAGACTAAGCTCAGAGGAAGGGAGTAGAGATGAGGGCATGCACACAAGGGGAGGAGACAGATCCATGATCCAGACCCTCCTTTTCTTAAATGCCCCCCCCCTTAAGCTTCTGCATGGCCCTTAGAACATGTACTAATTTTCAAAGTACCCCCATGAAGGAAATGATTCCCCACCCTATATTAAGTACCCCCAGGAAGTATATATACCCAGGAAGTATATATATGAAATGGAAAAGGGTCACACAGAAAACTTGCCAGAGACCACATTTAGCCTCTTCTCTTATACACATCTAGATGTGTATAAGAGACAGGAATGAAGGATTATGGGGCTTCAGGATGTGGGTGCCCTGGCAATCTTTTCACTATCAGCCCTCACCTTAACAGGGTGATTAAGGATACCATTATCCGCTGCATCAGCTGGCTCATTTAAACAGCCTCAGGCATCAGCACTAAGGTCTGACCATTGATTGATTGATTGATAGAAATTTTATTACATAGCCAACAGCCTTCATAAAAAAACCCCACCATATTTGAGACACAAACAACAATACCATAGGCACACACAAGGGCCAAAATTAAATAAGACCCATGTACAATAGAACCAAAAGAAAAAAGATTAAATATATTACGATAACACAACTAAATCCCAATGTCTACACCATATTTTGACCAATCAACAGGGGCCAATACATCTAAATCCAACTAAAATGGGGACCCTGACATTCATTAACCCTCTAAGGGGACTAATATCCAAACACTGGGGCTTCAATTCAATGTCTGACCATTGAGACCCTGCTCTGACTCACTCACTCACATGTCAATTTCAAGGGCGGTCAGCAACAATGTAACAAAGTAAAGCCAGCTGATAACACTTCTGCTGAGTGCGGTCCTGGCTTGTTACAATGTAACACATTCTTGCGTTTGCCACTTCTCCATGCTTCAAGATTGCAAAGCAGGTTCCCCCACCCTTTGTTCTACCCAATACAGACCTTGCACGGCTGATTAAGCTGGACAAGGTGCAAAAAATCGGTACTGTACAGGCTGTCCCGGTACCATTTTTTCAAATTCCTTCTGAAAACTTACTTCTTCCTTCAGGCTTTCCCTAGTTCACCTTGAGGAAAATTGTGTCCTCTTCTCCGCTCACTCAGAATCTCTTCCCTGCTAAGTCACTAACTATGTCCTTGTAACTAAGTTAAGCACATGCACCTGAAACTTCTCAACTTCCTGAATGTATCCTTGTTCCTCCCAATGTTCACCTCTCCCTTGTCTCTCTTAGATTGTAAACCCCCTGGGGTAGGGACCTGTCTATAACTATTGATTGTACAGTGCCAGGTACACTGCTTGTGCTATATAAATACATAATAACAATAATAATAATAACAACAACAACAATAATTCATAATAATTGGAGGGTATGCAATTCCCTGAAGCATAAGGACTGCTAAGCCTTCTTTTATATCCTTGCACAACTGCAGCTGCTGTTCTCATTCATATAAATGCTTGATTCTTTCTTGAAATATATAAAGCTACACCATTTGCTTCAATATCTTGCAGCCATGAGCTGCATTTCTACCCAGCAGCTCTGCTTTTGCTTTGTTGACTTACATGAAGTGCCCTCTTACCCTAGTTTTATGCCATGGGAGTAACTGAAAAGACTGGTCTACATCCTACAATAAATTAATTTGGGTGCTTCCATCATCATGGCTCATCTTACTCTTCTCCTCTCTTTGCTAAATAATTTTGGCCATAGGCCAGTGTCCCAGGGCTGCATATTGCCATCTCCTTTTCTTCATGCCAATATAGCATGGCAACACGTCATGCTAAATACAGCATGGCAAGAGGAAGGCCCATTTCACATAAGATTCCCCCACCCATCTCCATGCACTTTTGCTGCATGGAGATGGGTGGGGGCAGCTGTGGGAATGGATGGCTGGATGGGTGGGGGGTGCGTGCATGCTGCCACACTACACCCATTTCCCACACATGGAGCAATGGGCTCCAATGCTGGTTGCTCCATGAGTGGAGATGGGCGTGCCCCGCGGGAACAGCCGCACGTGCACCTCCACCCACCGCGGGCACACACCCATCCCCACCACCCACTGTGACCCATTTGAAAAGGGTCAAAGATACCAGTTCCCACAAAATGCTTTTCTTATGAGTATGCTGCCCTTCAGTGGCTGGAGATGTAAAGGGAGGCTCGGTGTTATGTGCTAAAGCTGAGTGAGTACATGTCCATACAAAATGCTTGTCCTACGATGGCCATGTGTAGCTATTTTGAAACTCAGTCCCTACACTGCTTAGGTTCTGCTCTATTCAAATGATTTATAGGCAATTCCAGGGGAAATTCCCCAGAAGGGGCCTATCCCCCAAGAGAAAAAGTCCTTGATCTCTCAGAGTTAGGGTTTTTTTTTACCATTGGGTCACCCCAGGGGAGCATTTTCACAGAAATTGGTCTTCTCAGACATGCAGTCACAGAGGTCACAACCCCACAGCCTGTGCAGCTGTGTGACCGTTCCTTGGTAAGTTGCCCTAGGGCAGTAACTCTCAGCCTGGGGAATCAGGCCCTGTAGGGAAGATGGGGAGAGTTAAGAAGCAGAAACCAAACCCTTATGTGGCTTTTGGCTGAGCTAGGAGAGCTTTCCAAAATGCTAACAACCCAGCCCACTGCTGTAACAGGAATTCCGATTGGTGCTGCATCTACCAGTCAGAATTCCTGTTCCAGAAGTGAGATAGCTGGTGCCATTTTGTATCCGCCTCCCCCTCTTATCCAGCTTCTCTGAGCTAGGGAAGTTGCAACCACTGCTGCCACAGCAAACGTGTGTTACAGACAAACAAGAGAGGGGGGAAGTGGAGGTGAGAGCCAAGGGCAACAGGATGGATGGGAGAGGGGGGCAAGGCATATGCAAGTCTGTTGGTCTGGGCATTGGGGCATGGTCTAAAAAGTTTGAGATGCACTGTCCTAGAATAAAGCAAGATAATGTAGCTCAGGGTAATCTCCACTACTCTGTGTTTTCATGCTCTAGTCTAAGAGCATTTTCTCACAATCTGCTCTTCTGGATTAATAACCCCATAACGCTCTCTTTCTCCACCATACTGTTCTCACTATTGAGGTGTTGAAAGCATGGTTAAATCAGAAAGGTGTACAGCTCACCAGTAGAGTGGGTCAAACCTGTTAGTTATTCCAGAATAGCTAACTCTGACTGCTCACAAGAACACACCCTACCAGACACTCATCTATGAAACTCATTGTTAAGAACAAGGACCTTCCCACCACTCATGGTGGGGGAAGTTGCAGCAAGGGGAGGAGAGGAGAGGAGAGCAGGGATGGCTCGTCCCAGTGCAAGCACTGCAGCTGGACAGCCCCCAAGGTCACAGTCCATGGAGTCAAGGTGGGGGGCATGTCAGGTGGGCATCCCACTGGTTTTTGCAGGCCTGGGACTCACATGACTGGGCAGGAAGGGGTATTTTATACACACACACACCCTGGTCCACCATTCCCTCATGGCAATCCAGGACATGGAGACAACAGCCACATGTTGACTGCTCACTTGCATTGCATGGGGAGCATGAATTGCTTTAGGGCCCACTGTGTGGAGCAAGAAGCTGCTCACAGATGTTGTGACTTGGGACAGGGACAGCACAGTAACAGGGGCTGTCTTTCCTAAGAACTGCCACTGCCAAGTTCTCCCCCCTTGGCCCTGCCACCCCACACAACCTGGATTGCAGTAAATGGGGGCAGTAGGTCTCAGGGGGCAGCACGAGCAGCAGCAGCTCTCGGTGAGTGTTGTAGATGTTTTTAAATGAGATGCATGCATGACCACCCAGGAGCCACCACCCAGCCACTCATCTGAAGGTGATACGGGGGGGGGGGGG
>QEPC01000841.1:2969661-3006447 GCA_003113815.1 Sphenodon punctatus | reverse complement strand
AGGAGCTTGTGCAGAATACGCTCAGGAAGAGGGAACCAGTGAAGAGAGGAGAGGAGAGGCTGCACATGGTCAGAGCGACAGGCAACGTGGATGATCCTGGCAGCAGAGTTTTGAACAGAGATAAGGGAAGAAAGGTGAGAGCAGGGAAGGCCAGCGAGGAGGAGGTTACAATAGTCAAGGCGTGAGATGATTAGGGCGTGGATGAGAGTTTTGGCAGAGGGGACAGACAGAAAAGGGCAGATCTTGGCAATGTTGTGGAGGGAGAAGCGGCAGGATTTGGCAATGGAGTCAATGTAGGGTTTGAAGGGGGAGGTGTGAGTTGAAGATGAAGCCCAAGCTGCGGGCTTGGGGGACAGGGAGGATGGAGACCCCATAAATGGTAATTGAGAGGGGAGAGGAAGGATTGGGAGGGAAGATAAGGAGTTCAGTTTTCGCCATGTTCAGTTTGAGTTGGTGTTGAGACATTCAGGCGGAGATATCAGAGAGGCAGTTGGTGAGATGAGCTTGAACAGAGGGGGAAAGGGAAGGAGTGGAGAGATAGAGTTGAGTGTTGTCAGCGTATGGGTGGTATTGGAAACCATGGGAGGCAATGAGTTTGCCTTGGGATTGGGTGTAAATAGAGAAGAGGAGAGGGCCAAGGACAGAGCTTTGGGGAACCCCGGCTGAGAGAGGTAGGGAGGAGGGGGGGGGAGGAGTTAGGAAGAGATACATTGAAGGAGCGGTCAGAAAGGTAGGAGGAGAACCAGTCGAGGACAGTCCTGGAATCCAAGGGAGTGAAGCAATTCAAGCAGGAGCGAGTGGTCAACAGTGTCGAATGCAGCAGAGAGATCAAGGAGGACAAGAATAAAGGTGGTTGAATTTAGCCACAAGAAGATCGTTGGTGATCTTAGCAAGAACAGTGTCAGTGGAGTAGAGGGGGCGGAAGTCAGATTGGAGGGGGTCAAGGGAGGAGTTGGCAGAGAGGAGGCCGAGGCAACAGGAGTAGACAACACATTCAAAGAGTTTGGAAGCAAAAGGGAGGAGCGAGACAGGATGGTAATTAGAGGCTTTAGGGTGATCCAGAGTGGACTTTTTGAGGATGTGGGAGACAGTGGCGTGTTTAAAGGCAGAGGGGAAGGAGCCGGTAGAGAAGGAGAGGTTGATGATGTGCAGGGTTACCAGACACGACAACAAACAGGTGCAATTCCATCACATAGAGGAATCAGTGTTGTCATTCCAATCATGTAGCCTGTTGTACAGGCATTCATGCATTGGTGTAGTCAAGCAGCTATCCAATAGACTCCTCCTGACAGCCGTTCTCCAGAAGATATCCCTTAATGCAAAGTGTCAGCAGTTTACCAACTTTCATCATATATTGCATTCTGCCAAATCATCATTCCTGTGACTTTCCCCAACACCTTCCCCTTTTATTAATGAATGCTCTTTTCCTGCTTACAAACTAGGCTTTAAAACTGCTCTTGAAAGTGCTAGTAAGTGTAGGGATGCTAGCTGGGAAGTGAGAGACGAAACCGGTAGTGCATTTGCTACCCGTGAGTAATACCTGCATTTTCAAGTCTATACGAGGACCAAGTCGGTCACCCATTACCTGAAAATACTGGATATTACCAGAGCCAATTTACCATTTTACTGATCAGTAAATGCCGGTAATCAGTAACAGAACTCAGAAAATATGTGATGGGAAGTAAAAAAACAAAACAATCGGTACCAGAAGTCAAAATTGGGAAGAAAAATGGTAACTCAGGTAGCCTGTCAGGCACTAATTAGTACCTATGGGTATTTTCAGATGTTACGAGATCACACTCAACCACAGTGAACCACGGTCAATCCCGCAGCGGGGCCAAAGAGCCCTGAACATCTGTTCGGCAGCCGCCAGATGTTCACCACAGTCAATACCCACATGAGGTCAATTTCAACCACGCTTCTGGGGCTCCCCGCCGGACAATCCCCGAAAGCGTGGTCAAAGAGATTCCTGACGGGAACCAACAAAAAGTAACGTCTAGCCGGCAACCACCAGCGGGAATCAAAGGAAATGATTCCCAGCCGGGGACAAAGCACGCAGCGTCACTGCTAGGCAAATAGCAACAACACAGGCCGGGGAGGGAGGGTTTAAAGGGCACACAGCAGCAGCCGGGACGAGCCGCCATGGCGCCTTCCGGGTGCTTTGACTACGGCCCGGCCCGGGATCGGCGTAACGTCTGTTGCGCTGCCCCAGGCCGTGATCTGGTGGCCCGATTCCCTGCCATGGTCCCGGTCCCGGCACGTCTGTTCAGGGCTTTTTTTGACCACGGGGGGTGGTTGTTCAGTTCACCCCCGCCGGGGATCCACTGTGGTGAATCGGGACTGCGTAACGTCTGAAAATACCCTATGTTATCAGGTCGATCAAGTACCACAATTTTGACAGTTATAGCTGTTTTGTGGGTACGCGTTTCAGCTTCAGCTAATAACAGGAAGCACTGGGTTCTTGGCACTGCTGGCATTTCATAACACATGGAGCATTTCAGAGTGCAAACCCCCAAAGCAGGCCACCTTTAAATGAAGTACATGATCTGGTGTGATGGCACTGAAACACTGATGCATCCAAGAAACCAGCATGTTTTTGGGTGTAGCTAGGTTAGAATGGGCCCAACTCAGGGCTGGCTCTGCCTTTAAGGTGAGAGGGGTGCTGCTTATTGTTGAGGGGCAACAATATTCTACCCTTCTTACATCTGCTGCCCTGGGGCAGGGTCACTGGAGTGGGGGGAAGTAGGGAGGCCAACAGCACAGGCAGGCTACAGGTGCTCCACATCCCGGGGCCATATGTGGATAATCCTTGTTCTACCTGGAAGACTTGGAAAAAATATTCTGAACAGCCACTGTTTTTCCTTCCACCCTTCTAATTTGTACAAGCTTTGAGTGTACAAGGTGTTGGGTGTATCTCCTTGGAACATATTGTGCTCTGTATTTCCATATACATATTAAATATTTTCTGAGACAGTTTTCTCACAGGGATCACCTCCTGGAGGGCTAGCTGCAACAATGGAGGTTAGACCCCCCCCCCCCACCTCACCTCACCACCAGGAGACAGACTTCAACTTTTTGGAGCATGCTCGGACCCCCTGTGCTCCAGCTGATTGTCTGCCCTCCAGGGGAATAATTGGATTAATTAAACAAAAACATTAATCTGCTTGTTAGGGCCAGTAAGGGCTCTAGGGGTGCCATGGAGGGCGTCAGCTCTCCACCATTCATCCTGGGGTGCCTGCTAAGATTAGAAAGAAAAACTTCTAGCAGGACCCTAGTCCTGGGGCTCCGGAGCCCATGGAACTCCCTGCAGCTGCAAGGCCTCCAGCTGCTGGCAAACTCGCTGCAGCTTCCCCAGCTGTGCAGGAGCAGCGGCGTCTGAGGAGGCAGCGGACCCCTCAGTGCCGGTGGAAGCACCACAAGTGGGGCAAAGGCCTGGCCTCGAGGCCCCGCCATGGACATCCCCGCAACTGGAGAAAGGAGGTGAGCCCTGGGCGGAGGCAGCAGCAACCCCTTCCAGTCTGAGGAAAAGGATGCAGCAGCCGGGGAGAGAGGGCCGAGCCCAACAAGTGGCAGGCAGCCAGCCGGCCGAAAGTGAAAGGAGCCGCAGAGGCCCCTTTTCCTGCAAAGAGTGACCACTGCCTGGCAGGAAAGCACCACGGACTCGGAGTCCTCCAAGGAGGAACGCCGCCCAGTAAGACCCCAAGGGCCAAAACAGCCCCCCGCAGACTCCCACATGCTGGTGCTTAAAGAGCTACTGAGCGCTCTGCAGGAACTCAAGAAAGACAATCACAGTCCCCGCCCCTCCCCAACAGAGACCCTCAAGAGAAAGGCCCCGTGCAAAGGGTCTTTGAAGGTGAAGGGGAAATGTCATATTCATGGCAAGGCAGGGAAGAAAAAAGGCTCCTGATTATCCCCAACCTCTTCCAAAAAAGGGGGCTCCTCCAAGCTAGTCCTGGACCTAACCTCAGGTCAGGAAGGGCACATCCCCAGAAAATGCCAAAACAGGAAGCCTAGAAGGCATGATTCTCCCCAGATGAGGATAGTGGAAATGAGGCTGCCTCCGAAGGGGCATCAGAGGATGAGGAGGGGCAAGGCTCCCCCCTGGAGCAGGAACAAATCCCAGACTCTTCAACAGAATCTTCTAAGGGCCCTAAGAGAGAGTTTCCTTATCAAATATCGGGATGAAATGTATGAGCAAGTGTGTGAAGCTCTTAAATTAAAAGAAAAGAAAGCTAAGAGGGGATCCCCTACTCCTTGGAGGAGGAGTCAGAAAGGGAATACATGACAGAGGCACAGCCCAGAGACAAAGGCATGCTCCTGGATAAAACTTTTGAAAAAAATAATCAGAGCTGAATGGCAACATCATTCAAGGTGTTTAAGCTCAACTAAGTACAGGAATCTCTATATTCCCTCTCCAAGAACAAGACACCTGTGCTGTCCACTGCTAAAGTGGATGCTGCAGCGGCCTCCCTAGCCAGCAAATCCATCTTCCCCACAGAGGGGGACTGCCTGCTTGCCTAAGGATCCCACTGATAAGGGAATTGAGGTCAGTCTCCGCAGAAACTTTGAGATCTCTGCAGTCATTAGAACGGCTACCCTCTCCTCATACTTTACTAGGGCTATGACGCTGTGGACGGAGAGAGGAAAAGAGCCCTAAACTTTCCCAGAAATGACCAGGGTGCTAGCAACTAGAGTAAAATTGGCCTACTCTAGCATAACTAGACAACCCCATGTGAAGCGGTTTCTAAAAGTCGCTAAACAGATCTCCTCTCTGGTGGTTCATCATTTTCCCTCATGGGACATAAATTTGGTGCTGAATGCCCTAGTTAAGATCCCGTTCTAACCTATTAAGGAGGTTTCCCTTTTCTGTCTTTCCCTTAAGGCAGCCTTTTTAGTAGCCATTACTTCAGTTAAGTGGGTATCGGAACTAGGAGCTTTGTCCATGGAACCCAATTTCTGCTCTTTCAGGGAAAATTCGGGCCTGACGCTGCTTTTTGTTCCAAGGTAGACTCAGTGTTTTATAGAGGCCAGGAAATTGCTTTGCCTTCCTTTTTACTTAAGCTGGTTCATCCCAAGGAAAAACTTTGGCACAGGTTAGATGTATGGAGGGCCCTGAATATCTACTTAAACAGGACTGCAGCTTTTTGTCACTCATCCTCTCTATTTGTCTCTTATCATCAGAATAGGAAGGGGCTGAAGGCTTCTAAGGCCACTATAGCAAAATAGCTAGCATGTGTGCAGGAAGCTTACCAGGTGGAGAATAAGTCTCCTCCACAGAAAATTTGGGCCCATTCCTTAAGAGGGGAAGCCACTTCTCAGGCATTCAGAAACCAAGCTCCCTACAAGGAGATTTGCAGGGCGGCCACATGGTCATCCCTGTACACCTTTATTAAACATTACAAGGTGCATATCTTGGACTCAGCTGAAGCTGCTTTCGGCAGGAGGGTCCTGCAGGCCATGGTGTAAGTCTGTGGTAAATACAGCAGAATGGCCGAGGGGTTGTCTGACCTTGGATATCCCTCCCTTTTTGTGGAACACTGCTTGGGAACTTCCCCATTGTTGCAGCTGGCCATCCAGGAGGAGATCCCTGTGAGAAAGAAAAACTGGATGCTTGCCTGGGAATTTTCCTTCTACAGGGTATCCACTGGATGGCCAGCAGCCCACCTGTTTTGGGTTTTTTTGTTTGATTCAGAGTTTGGAGTTCTTAGTTCTTCTTGTAGAATTCAAGTTTTCTGGTTAGGTTGAGGGTCAGTGAAGGACTTAATTTTATTGGCTTATATTGACTGGAGCACAGGGGGTCAGATCCCCTCTGAGCATGCACCAAAAAAGTTGAAGTCTGCCTCCTGGTGGTGAGGTGGGGATCTAACCCCCATTGTTGTAGCTGGCCATCCAAATTCCCAGGTACGTGTTCAATTTTCCTGTCTTCAAACCTAGTATTTGTCCTCCTCAACTTCCTGCATTAGCAAAAATGTGGCCTCTAATTCCCCTCCAGTGCTTTTATCATATTGTTATCCAAAATGTTGCCTGAAAAATAGGAGTTTAAGATGAAAGTGCCTCCATCCCCATACATGTCTGCAGAACACTCTTATTGTGGGATGTGCTCTAATCCTCTTAACACAGCACTTATTTGCTTTGTTTGGCAGCTATTTTACTGAGCACACGTGTTCAGTGGGCAGCCCACAGTGATGCCTGGCTCATATTCCAGCCAGCTCCAGGTCAGAACCAGTAGCGCACATGAGTCACTTTTGTTCCTTCAGTCACACAGTACTTGACATTTGTGTAATGCTGAATTCTGTCTGCCATCAGGCTGCACTCTTCTTACCCCATTTTTATTGATCATTCTGGAATCTGACACTGTTCTTGACAAACATAAATCACCACATTCTAGTTTTCCTGATTAATATACTGGCTCAAATCCCTAAATTCCAGCTTAGCTCCACTTTGCACAGGCAGTGGACTAACAATCCAGAGTGGGGGATGACTCTGCCCCTATCATCCCTAGGTCTCATATTAGACCTCCAAAACCCTGCTTTCATGCCATGCCATCATGTGCCCAAGTTAAATCAAATGCCATCACAAATGCTCTTGCTCTCTTGGTCATACATGCACCCTTTTGCCCTTGGTGCCTCAATCCTGGGGCCCCACTCAGCCCTATTCTTACCATCTCCCCATGCTCCACTTGGCCTCCCAGCTGGACATGCAGCTATGAAACCAGCACTGCTGCAGTGGGAGCTAGATACACAGCCACAGTGGTCATCACAGCCTGATCCAGTGTTGCTGCAGTTGTTCCCAGTCAGTATTCTGCTCCCAAGCACCAACATTTGAATTTTCCCAGTGGGGTCAGATTGAAGGATGTGAGAGTTCTATGCTAGGCCCCCACCTTGGCCATTTATTTACTCCTCTGCCAGTCCCATACATATTAATACACACCATATATGTATGGTGGCCTTAGAGGCCTGTGACCTGACCCAAACCTGAAGGGACTGATCCCATCAGGTCTCTGCCCAAGTGCTCAGACTCAAACCAGGCTCTCTAGGTGCAGGTGGCCCCACCCCCTACAAAGGGCTGTGACATCATGGTGCTCCATAGGGCATGTGGTCACACTGGAAAGCAGCAGGCGAAAACCTTAGCTTTGACCCTTTTCTGATGAAGCCTTGCTCTTAGTCTTTACTAAGCACAATGACGTCAAGGTGCTCCCGAGCGGAAGGTGGGCAAGGTCACCAAGACATATTGATCCTGAGCTCAGAGCCATCCTTCCAGATGTGTGATAGAGCCCCATGTCCCAGGAACTCCCACTGGCAGCTACAGGGCCCAGGGAGCTTTCAGAGTGGTGACTTCAGGGCCCTGGCAGCACTACTGTTCCCGAGTGGGACAGGTGCTCGCTGCTGAGACCACTGCTTAGAACGTGGAGGGAGCATGACATATAAAAACACAATGTTAAAATAGTGGTAATTTAGGGTGTTAACAAACAAGATGTTATCCCATACTAGGTGGGTGTCAACCTGCCTGTTTATTAGGTGTTCAGCCCCACTGATCACGTGGTCACCACCCACTGGCCATGCAGCCCTCACTCACAGCCAGGTCTTGGAGTATGCAGAGCCTGCCATGTGGGCTAATGTGTGCCCATGTGTCTGCATCCCATCAATTAGGTTGCATGCAGTGCCTTCATGCATACAGGTCTGCCAGCACCATAGAATCATGGGCAAAGAGCCTAGAGCATTCTGAGGAGCGACCACTTCCTGCCCCTCTCTCTGCTATCACTCTCATTGGTGTGCATGTAATGTCTGCCTTACAAGCCCATCGTACACCAAATTCAAACCTGCGTTGTCCCAGCTTGTCATGGTTTGTAGCACATGTCCAATGCTCTCTCTTTCAAAGCCATTGCCTTCTCCGGAGTGACTTCCACAGCCTTTTACATCATCATGGCCATGGCTCAGAACAACAACCAGGCAACTACCAGTATTGCTACCTCCGTTACCTCTGGTATGACATCCCAGGCACACTCTGCCTTCTGATCCTCCCACCAAAGGTGTATTCTCTGGAGTGAGAATACCTTCATAACTCTGGAGACCAAGACCTTCATAATTCTGTGGGGGAGCAGAAGGCCCAATACCAACTCGTCAAGAACTACAGGAATGAGGCAGCGTTCCAAGAAATCTTGGCACAAATGGCACTCCAAGGATACAACAGGGATATGAACCAGTGCTAGCGGCAGGCCAAGGACTTGTGAAGGAGATCCATGACAACAACTTAGTCTCCGGCCATGGGCAGCAGACACTGCTATACTAGGATCTCGACCGGTTCTCGCGCGTGGATGGAGCCATTGTTAAATAAAGTTGTTATATTTTTCAGAAGCCATGGTTTTGGTGTTTATTCTGGGAAAGTTGGGAAGTTTAGGGGAGTGGAGGCAGTATGGTGATAGGGCATAGTGATAAGCCACAGGTGCATTGAAGGGGGGTGGGGAGTTCTCTGGCTGCGCACTTACATGTGTGGGTGGGTGGACCAGCCACAACTCAATGACTCCTCTTACAGCAACCACTGAGAACCACTCTCTCCAGAGTGTACCAGCCCATAAGGGGTTGATTCTTTGTTGCCTGTATCTCAGGACTCCACAGTCAACAGAAAAGTAAAAGGAGTTAGGCCTGTCTTGGTGGTAGACCAAGATCCCAGTCAGCACAGTACCAGTAGTTACAAAGACACACACTTTATAATGAGGAAGTTTTATGTAAGAATTAAGACAGATAATATTGGTTCAGATAGGGTAAATAAGAAGGTGCATAAGAAAATGAAATCAAAACAATATGAAATGCTAGCTTAACTGAGCAGGTTCCCTCTCTACTAGTTACCTATCCCTTTCAGATCTTGTCTCTGATGTTCACAGACAGGCACTCTGCATCTTAATTGGGAGCTGTGATCTTCACATACTGCTGGTATCAAATGTTTTCTTCTTGTGTCTCAAGCATGGCTTTTTACTCTCCAAATCGCCTTGCTTTGAATTTTTGATTAACACACATTGTTGGTCATTCAGCTATTGTATAGTCCTAGCCTAAGTTTACCCAGATGGCTGATTGTCCTGGCTTTTGAAGTTTTACAATGCTAATTTCCTGGCTAAGGTTCTTCACCTTGAGTAAACTCCTCATACAATAAGTTTCCCTCTGGTGTATACAATCAATGGTCAGCAGCTTTCTCTGATGCCCATAATCAATTATTAACACACACTTTTTTGACATCATTGCTGGGTTCATAACTTTCCCCATGACAGCAGGGAAGATTGGGAGCCCCAGATGACTTGTTAAAAGTGTCTTTTCTCAAAAAGAATTCAACCATCTCCTCTCCTGATTTTATGGGGAAATTGGGAATTGTAAGACAGAAAAGGGAACTGAAGTATGTTTTAAAAACTTGCAAGACAAAGAGATGGTGAAGTTCACAATAAAGTACACTAAAGGTCTTGTTTGCCCTCCAGCAATACTCTGGCTTTTATAAGTCCCTTCCAACTCAGTGACAGGCTGCACAAATTAAGCAACCTTCAAGTCAGTGAAAACAAACAAGATGTTAGTCCACGTTAGCTTGCACCCGGCACAGGCCCACCCGCTTAATTAGGTGGCCATCAGATGTTAGCCCATGGCTACCACCCACTGAACACTCACAGCATTTTTGAGGAGATCATGGGCCCATCATGTGGTCGGATGGGTGCCCATATGTCTACAGCCCATCTGTTAGGTTTGCCTACAGCCTCATCTGCATCCAGGTCCATCAGCACCATAGAGTCATGCCTAGTGCACCTGGCCCAGCTCAATCTCTTGTATCTGACAGCAGCTGCAGCTAACAAGGCATGGAGAAAGCAAGCAGGAGATGCCTCTTGACCTGGGGAAAGGAAGATCACTAGTAAGGCCTCCCAGCTAACACGTGGGCCCCTGGGCGGAGATTACTAGTGCTACTGTGTGGACACTGCTGCAAGCACATGGGATGCAGGCTGGGCTGCCCATTTATTCTGAACAGGCCAAACACCGGCTCCAGCAGGCTAACTGCTCATCTCTTTTCACCCAGTATGAGTAATGGGGCATGGCACGGCATTGCCTTTTTGTGCCGCTGTAGCTGAATTTAGTGTAAACAAACAGGAATATGAAATTGTATACAAATCGAAGATTGTGAATTAGGCACACACAAGCCTGCATGGATAAAGAACTGGCTAGGAATTAAAATAAATAATTCTCCAAATGAAATCTTCAAGGAAGCTTAAAATAGTGTGTGTGTGTGTGTGTGATTTGGAGGGGTGGGGTTGGCAATATTTTTCTAATCAAAAATATTAAATCTCTTTATTTACTGAAAACTGGATTTTGCAAATGTGTTTAATCAATGAATCAAAGGTTTATTGCATAGCCATTAGCAATAGCAAACAAATACATAAAAAAGCAGACATACAAACATAACACAATTACAAAAGACAACAAAGGATTAAAATGTAAGTCAGTAAATGCAGGCTCAAAGTAATGCCCCACAGTTAATTTGTCCTAAGTGCAAATAGTATGATTATCATTGATTAGTCACCCAAGCCGATCTAAGTTTCATGACCTGACCCAAGAATTTGGCCACTGCTAAGGTCTTTTGTCTGTCATTACCCCCCAGCCAGAGTCGGAGAAGCTCTCTCACAGGTCTTCCAGGTGTGGAAGGACGAATAAGCTTGTCCCTTGCCTGCACGTATAGAAAACAATACAGCAGCCCATGGTGAACTGATCCAACTTCCCCTGCACCACAGGGACATAACCGCTCTGGGAAAGGAGTAGCTCTATATCGCCCCTCTAACACTGCAGTAGGAAGGGCATTCACTTGGGCTCGCAAAAAAATATTTCTTTGATTGACAACAGTCAAATCCGTTAAATATGGAGCAGTCGAATCCTTAGGGGGTAAAATGGAAGAATACCTAGAAAGAAAAGAAATATCATTGAGTTTAGCCAGATCTTCCTGCCTTGCCAAGTCAGCTAGCCATAAATTCAATTCAAATTTGGCCTACTGTAACGCGCTCTACAAGGCGCTTCCCTTGACGCTGGCCCGGAGATTTCAGCTAGTGCAAAATGCGGCAGCCCATCTCCTAACCGGGCCGGGCTGACGAGAGCACATAACACTGGTGCTCCGTGCGCTGCACTGGCTGCCTGCAATGTGCCAAGCCAGGTTCAAGGTGTTGACGTTGATCTATTAGGCCCCGTACAGTCTTGGACCTGGATACCTCAGGGTCTGCCTCACCATCCGTGACTCAGGACGGACTCTTCAGTCCACCAGGGGCACCTTCTTGGAGGTCCCTCGCATAAAGCGGGGGCCTACAATGGAGCGGGCGTTCTCGGTGGCTGGGCCCCGGCTGTAGAACTCCCTCCCAGAGGAAGCACGACTGGCCCAGAGTCTGCTGGTCTTCCGTAGGGCCTGCAAGACATGGCTGTTCTCCCAGGCCTTCAGAGGCAGTCAGGGGAGGGTGGGCTAAATTTTTGTATGTGGCTATTTTAAAATTGATTTAAATATCTGTGTAGATTTTTATATTTTTATATTGTGATAAATTTTTTATTTTATGTTGGAAGCTGCCCCGAGATGCCGTAGGCATAGGGGGCGGCATATAAATGGAATAAAATAAATAAATAAATTTGGCCTTTAGAAACCCTTGGTCCACTAAGTATGGGAGAGGGAAACCCATCCTATTTATCTTACACTGAACTTCCACCATCCAGCCATTGGAATGGGCCTCATTTATTATAAGGGACAGCAAACCTGGAGGGGACAAAAAAAGTCAGATGCAGCCAGTATTTGATGGCCACCTTCCAAATCAAGAAGGATATAGAGTCTACCAACTTCAGATCTCAAGACTACGTTAGGAAATCCTTGGAGAGCTGCAAGCAGCACCCTCAAAAATTTGGACTGAACTAACTCCACATCCTTATCCCTTCCTGTGGCCCAAAGATGGGTTCCATATAATATTTGGGCAAGGGGTTTAGCCATAAGTGCACAGATGGCTTTCAAAATCATATTGTCCTGCTGGACTTAAAAAAACAAAGTGCAGCTGATGCACCTTTATTGGCCCATTCAATAGCTGATTTGCAATGGACAGCCCAAACACCAGTGTACTGAAAGATAATACCCAAATACCTAAATGAGCCTACTTGTTCAATATCATTACCATTCAATTCCCATCTATATCACAACCATTGTTTAGAAAAAACCCACAATTTTGGTCTTGGCAGCAAATGTGTTATAAAAGGCAGTTTTCAGTAACTGAAAACAATATTTTTTGGGGGAGAAAGGGCTCATTATGAACTCTTGCAAAATGGGGACAAATTTCAGTTTCCCCTTCCTTCACTGCCCATGTCATACTAGTAGCTGATCATGCTTCAGGACTTCCTGCATCTCTGGCCCTTCACATGTGCCCCTCTTGAAAGTTGCAACCTCACACCTTCAAAATCTGAAACAGCATCTCCCTCCCCTCACAATCCTCTGGTCTTGCATTGAGATCTGCTGCTTGCTGGCTTGACAGTAGGCTGTCCCAAGAGAAGAAAGTTGCTTTTTTAAAGCTGCACAAGTTCAATGCCAGCAGCAACCATACAGCCCTTGTTCATGTATTTATATGAGTATTCCAGGACAGTGTTTCATCCCTCCTGGCCCATTCAGTCCTTTGTCTTTTTGCTGAATGCTGTGAACAAACGTAACAATTATAACTGAGAATTGCTAATGATACCCTGTAAATGTACACAGCATTTCACAAGAACAAAGGAAGACATCCATCTGCAAGGCATACTGTGAATATGAAAATGTTGTGTGTGTGTGTGTGTGTGAGTGAGAGAGAGAGACAGAGAGAGAGATGGCTTTCAAGCAGAAGCTAGTGGAGAAGGAAGGTGACTTTACTGTTGAATATTACACCTAGGCCGCTTTTAGACGAGACAAATTTGTGCATGATTGATGGAAAATGCACGTGTTTTAATGCTCGTTTAAACACCTAAACCATTTTAAATGCGCATTTGCCATGATCGTGTAAAAGCCAAAACCGTTTTGAATGTGGTTCTTAAATAATGTGCATTTTTAAAAACCGGTTTTGAGCCCCAATTTGTCTCATCTAAAAGCGGCCCCAGAGTAAGTTCAGTTTCCAGCTCTGCTAGAGTGAGTGTGACCAGGAGCAAATCACTTTATCTTCTGTGACTTAGGCCGCTTTTAGACGTGCGGTGCACGATTGCACATTGCCATTGTGCATATTTTGAAACGTCCGGATGATGTAATTAGACGAGACGGAAGTGGGTTATTATGTGCATATTATGGCGGTTGCGCATTTTTAAAGTCTGCGAATTAAATAGCTCACAATCGAGCTTTTTAATGCGCAGACTTTAAAAATGCGCAACCGCCGTAATATGCACATAATAACCAACTTCCATTTCGTCTAATTACATCATCTGGACGTTTCAAAATATGCGCAATGGCGATGCGCAATCGCGCGCCGCTCGTCTAAAAGCGGCCTTAGTTGCCCAACTGCAGATTGGAGGTTCTATTGCTTCCCTAGCTCAGTGGATGGGGTGAGGGTTGATGTACATGAGATGTCTGGATCTTGCAAAGATAAGAGCTAAGCAGTGACGGATCCAGGGACAGTTGAGGCCCTGTGCAAAATGATTAGGGCCCATCTCTTAACATAGGGATGTTTGATTGACATCCACTGACTTGCCCATTAGAAAGTCAGAAAATGGCAAAAATTAGAAAAAAGGAAAATGTTGCCCTCATGAATTTCTGATGTTTAATTAAACATTCAATCCCCTTCAGTGGTCAGGGTTCCCTACATTTCAGGCCATGTGGGCCTTTATGTTACACACACATTATTCCTAGTTTTCTCATGCGTTCCAAATATTACAGAAGTCCCTCCTGAATTGCTGTGGGCCCCTCATAGGCTGGAGTTCCCTGAGATTTAGGTGCTGGGCCCATATTTTATGCCATTACCTTTGTCGCATCATTGTTTCGAGTCTATTTGTGGATCCTATGTATTGCTGGGGGGGTGGGGGGACGGGACTTGTGCAGACACACAATCTGAACTTGCCTGGATAATTTTGCCCCTGGTGTAAAAGACAAAGTAGTTAAGATGACTCCCTGTTGTTAGACCACCTTCTCTTGGAAAGTGTCTGCAAGCTTTTGGGCCACACAGAGCTGTTCCTCAGGTAGGTATGATTGGGCCTATAAAAGTACATCAGCAAAGATGGAATAAGAAGGTGGGAGTGCAGTTTCTGTTTGCCAGACTTTTCAACATATTTCTTTCTGCGAAGGAGGGGCTCTTGTTCACGAATGGGCTGGGGCCTTTTTATAATGATGTGTCCTTCAGATGAGAAGATCCATTACTAGTCCCTTTTGGGACTGTTTCCATAGTGACAGTCAGATGATCATCAATCAAAAAATTCTGCTTAAAAATAAAATCTGGTCCTGGGGAGCTCTGTGATGGAAACAGAGGTGATGTTGATATACAAAACAAACTGTGCAAGGCAGAGTGTGCTTGGGAAAAGTTGTCTCACTGTGGCTTCCAGGTCTCCCACTCATGTCAGGGGGAGACCGTCCAATGATTTCAATTATTGAGCTGAATCTGTTACCAGGAGCTCACTGATGGGATAATTCCCTTGTACCAGACAAGCTTAGCACCTGTCCAATTGCCTTCACATCCTGAATGTTTCAATTTTGATTTCTCTTCATTCTTCTCTTATTATACAGACAGAAATCCTTTATTCTTCAAGTCATGTACATTAGCTATGCATTTCTTCTACTGCCCCTCCATTCCTTCATGCATTAGTTCCTGCACACACTCTCTCATACATGTGCTGTCCAATAATTGTGCTTAGCAGCTTTAGCCATCAGCATAAAAGATTCCCACTCTCAGCAGAGCAGCCTGTCTGGAAAAGCAGCAGTGGGGCCAGAGGCAGATCCAGATCTTGCCCAGGTGAGCGGATCCCTGCCTCGCCTCCCCACAGACCCACCCCTGCTGAGTGAGCACCATGTCAGCTTCAGTCTTGACTAGGGAGCACTTTTCTTAATCACTGAATAAATAATTATCAAGGCAAACTTACAAGTGAGTAAGTATTTATTGATTCAGCTTTCACCATGCTCAGACTTACAAAAATAACCTTGCTGAATGCATAATAAAGGTCAAGGAAATTCAGGACACTAAGTTATTTATATTTATATAAGTATTCAATACCCCACTCCTTCTTGCCTCAGGCAACTTTAGGGTGGCTTACAAACTAATAAAATACATTTAAAAATCAGGGACATAAAAAACCCAATAAATGACCCCTTTCATTCCCTCAGTGCCCCCACATCCCAACCCACCCTACCTGTCTCCTCCTCCAAATGCCTGGCGGAACAACCAGGTCTTACATTGCCACTGGAAGGTGAGCAGATCTGGGCAGTGGCGAATCTCCACTGAAAGGAAGTTCCACAGCAATGGAGCGGCCACTGAGAACGCCCTCATGGTGGCCATCCGTCTACAATACGAGACCTCCAGGAGGGCACCCCTGGCCGACTGCAGAGGCCGGCCCAAGGCCTGGGGGATGAGGCAATGCCTCAGATAAGTAGAACCTAGACCATTAGGGCTTTATAGGTTAACACCAGCACCTTGAATCAGACTTGGAAGACTATTGGCAGCCAATGCAGTGCGCAAAGAATCTGAGTAATATGTTCATATTGACCCGTCCCCGCCAGGAGATGGGCCACCACATTCTGCACTAGCTGCAGCCTCCAGACAGTCACCATGGGCAGATCCACGTAGAGGGCAATACAGTAGTCTAGTCTCGAGGTGATGAAGGCATGGATGATGGTGGTGGCAAGATCAGAATTATTAGACATATAAGGCTGGTGCCTCCTCACCAGATGTAACTGCCCCACTGTTCTGTTAAGTTCCGATGAGTTTCAAACTCCACCAAGGGCTTCTCCATTTGTACATTAAAGACTTAGGAGTGCTTAATACCAGTGTCTTCCTTACATTCTGATGTAGCTTACTACATTCTTCTAATACACTATTATTTCTATAGCACTGTTAACGTTCAAAGTGCTTTACAAGCCTTACCTAGTTCACTCTCACAACAACCCTTTGAGGTAGGCCATTATTAGGGCTGTTCATTTAGGTTTTGATAAAAACACAAATAATAAACACAGTCCCTTTCGGGTTCTTATTTGAAACACAAATAATAGGGGGGTGTATTCAGGTTCTGAGTGAACCCAAAACTTCCTTAAAAACGTGGTATCCAAGGTCTCAAACTAGGCCCCCAAAACTGCAGCACATATCCACCTCAAAGCCAGGCTGCTCTCTGACTCAGATTAGCCACCTGCTTTGGAAGCCTGTAGTGAGCTCTCTCCACCTGCAAGCACCACTGCTGTCTCAGAACTGAACTGGCCCTAGCTCAGTGTAGACCAGCTAAGCTGGTGAGAAATGGTGAATCCCCAAACCAGCAACCCCCCACAATAAATGACACCCCTGAGCCACATGTCCTGTTCCCCCTCCCTAAGCCAGCAACTTTCACTGAACTTAGTCCCATGCCCAAACTAATGACTTCTTCCCTAAGCCAGTGACCCCCTCTAAGCCACATCCATGCCCTGTTCCTTCCTACCCATGCTAACAACCTCCCCACGAAGCCAGCTGTATTTTCCACCCTCCCCCAAGCTAGTGTCCCCCTTTTAAAATTGGTAGCAGACTTAGCAGCAGTTTTAACTGAATTTTTGGTTTTTTTATAGGCCTGTCAAACTGGCAGAGCCTCACTGCACTTCTGCACCAAAATAACCCATATGCAGGGACCCATGCTTATTGTGTTTTCCACATTGACGGCAATGGGAAAAATGCAGTGAATGCAAGCAAAGACACAATACAAATAAACACAAATACTTGACCACGTGTGGAGCCCTAGTCATTATTATTGCTATTTTACAGATGGGGAACTGAGGCTGCAAGACAGTGACTTGCCCAAGGCCACCCAGTGACTTCATAGCAAAGACGGAATTTGAACCTAGTCTCCTAGGTTCAAGTTCAACACCTTATTTACTGGCTACCTTACTGCAGCCTGTACTTTTTCACTTGGACATGGTATGCTTCTGCTGTCTCAGTCACAAACTGACTTTCCCATTAAAGAACGGTCACATCCCACTTCAGAGCTGATTGTATTTCCATGGTGAGCAAAGTGATCCCTTAAAGCATTTGCATCCTTGAAATGAAAGGTGGTATGCTACATTTGGTTATTCATTATTTTAATTAGCGTTGCTGTTAACAACCAATGGGACTGCTGGTTGTCATGAGCCTGAGAAAGCCATCACTCCAGAGGGACTGTCTGTGAGTTGCAGTGACCTTCTCCTCTCACCTTCCCATCACGCTAGATCTCTGCTGCTTTGGCAGAACTTGCTCTCCTCCACCGGACCCTGCCACCAGCCCTTTCCCAGCTACGCCTGGTACTTCTCCCAGGTCGCATTCGTCTGAGACAGTAGTTTACCTTTCACGTCTCACTGGCAGCTAATTGCCAGCTAAACATTCATCAAACCCTTCCTGGGGCACGGCTGTGGCACACACATTTTGCCCTCTGTTTACCAAACAACTAGAGGTGTGTGTATCTGTGTACTTGTGGGCAGTCAGCCAAGAATCTGTTTAGAGAGCTGGGAGCATTCAGGAATGGGAGAGAGAAGAAGGGCAAGGTAAGAAGGTGAGAGAGTGAATAAAAACAGAGAGGCACCAGGGAGGATAGACATGGATGGGCCTGGTCATTGTAGCCCCGAAGAAAGCCGAGGAAATCAGCCATCCTGGTCTCCTCTGTCTAGGAGTTGTGGGTAAGGAAACCCACAGCCAGATCCTTAATGGCTGTCATTTGGTATAGCTTCATTCAATGCAATCGTGTCATTTTATTCCAGCTGGGTTTGGCCTTGGAGTCTCCAGGATGAACTCGGAGACTTGGCAACCCTAACTCCAGCTGAGGAGCTGCCCCAATTTATTTCTATTTGCATCACATCTCAGTGGATCCTATGGATTATTCCTAATTCCCCCCCAGAGCAGGGGAGTAACCTAGTACTTTGACTCACCCCTTTCTTTTAAACCCTACATTGACTCTGTTGCTAAATCCTGTCGCTTCTCCCTCCATAACGTTGCTAAGATTCGCCCTTTTCTCTCTGTCTCGTCTGCCAAAACTCTTGTTCATGCTCTGGTCATCTCTCGCCTCGATTACTGTAACCTCCTTCTCACTGGCCTTCCCCGGTCTCACCTTTCTCCCCTCATCTCTGTCCAAAACTCTGCTGCCAGGGTCATCTACCTCGCCAGTCGCTTCGACCATGTGCAGCCCCTCCTCTCTTCGCTTCACTGGCTTCCCCTTCCTGAACGAATCCTGCACAAGCTCCTAGTCTTCACCTATAAAGCTCTTCACAACCTTGCTCCCCCCTACCTCTCTGCACTTATCGCCCTCCATACTCCAGCCCGTGCACTTCGCTCCTCCTCTGTCCCTTCTCTCACCCTTCCACGCCTTCCCTGCTCCCCTAAGCGCCTTCGTCCCTTCTCACTTGCTGCCCCCCATGCCTGGAACTCCCTCCCTGTCCACATCCGCCTTGCCCCCTCCCTTCATACCTTCAAATCTCTCCTTAAAACTCACCTCTTTCGCTCTGCTCTGTCTGACTCTTTATCCTGCTGAGCCACTATTCCTATACCTACGATCGGTTTACCCTTATCCTTGCAACATGGACCTGCCTGCTGTCATTCTCATCGTAACCAAGCCAAGTACGTGCACTTGAGACCTCGCATCTTCATGAATGTTAGACCCCTTGTCTCTCCCTCTGTTCCCCTTCCTAAGTCTCTCCCCCAGCTCCTGTCTCTCAGATTGTAAGCCCTAGGGGCAGGGACCGTGTCTATTTTATTACTTTGTAAAGTGCCAGGTACACTGCTGGCGCTATATAAATGTTTGTTAATAATAATAATAATAATAATAGTAGGGTTGCCATCTTTGCAAATGTTTAGGGAACACTTATGATCAATACATGTTGCAGGGCCTGTATTGTGTCTGCCTCCATTCACTGCATTCCCCCCATGGCTGTCGATGTGGAAGGTGCAATGAACATTGTGCCTAAGGTGCCAATGCAGGCCCTGCAACTTGTATTTTTCATACATGTTCCTTAAATGTTTGCATAGTTGACAACCCTAGGAATAGCTATTGTATGTCCAGGGGGTGCGGTGGGATCCAGACCCACAAACCGGGGGGAGCTACACGCATCACCTGCACAAATATCCTCTCTGGTGTGTGGGGAGGAGGAGACATTCCATCTTCTGCACTAGGGTCCATTCCAACCCAGTTACTCCACTGCCCCAGAGTTATCTAGACGTGGCCCAAACAAAGCTACCTCAAAACATGTAGTTCCTAGCAGGGATGTCCTCTACACCCCTCACAGAACCTTCCTTCTCCTTTTCCTAGGGTTGCCATATATGCACATTTTTAGAGGACACTTATGAAAAATACAGGCTGCAGGGCTGCATTGGCTCGATTGGCACGGTCCTCTAAGATCTGCATATAATGGCAGCCCTACCTTTTTCCTGACTGAAGAGTAGTGGCTAAGAATCCTGTTCAGGGCCAGTTACAATTAGTGTTTCCCTTGCATCAGGCAGTAAGTGATGCGAGGTAGCTGATCTGCGCTGGAGTTTGAGACTGATCTCTCCTTATAGCGGTCGCAGAAGCAGAGAGCTCTAGCTGTGGTTTTGCTACTGTGTGGGAGGCTTACAAGGGAAGCTCCCTGAAATCCAGAGGTGTAGGAGGGTTCAGCTAATTGGGATACTGGGTGCCAGCCAGTCATGGCTTATTAGCATAATTAATTAAGCCCTGTGATTTTCCTCAGGGACAGGTGCCTGTGTCAGAGAAGAAAAGACATTTCTGATGGAGAAGACCTATCTAATACGAGAGTTTTCCCTGCAGTCTTTTGTCAAGTGCTTTGTCCTGTCTAGTTTTCAGAGACCCAAGTGATGGGATTTTCCTTGACAGACTGCTCCAGTCTCTTAATCCCAACTGCTAGGAAACATTTCCTTGTGTTCAGCTGTGGTACTTCTTTCCCCAGGTTCACACCATTGATTCAGACTACGCTCTCAAGGAAGGCCCCACTCCCTCCTTGTTCCTTGTACCTGTCTCGTCTAATAATTAACTATGGCTGATCTAATCTTCTCTCTCTCTCTCCTTTCCTAGCCTGTCTCATATTCTCCCCTTTGTTGTCATTTAACATAACATTTTATTTATTGTGTGACCAAAAGGTCATTACAATTTGTCCTTTAGTTAAATAAAATACAAAAGGGCTAAAATAACCAACATAAAATATATTTTCATAGCCACACAGAGCTCCGTTCCCGGCTACAGGTCCTGGAACCATCCTATAAATGACCAAGGCATAATACTGCCAGATAAACCACTATTTCAAAATCAGCAATTTGCTGCAAATAAACATTGCCAGTAAACCAAATTTTGCCACCCCTCTTGCCTCTTCTGAGTTCCTTGGGTTCAACCACTTCCCCAGAGCAGTCAACGGGGGAAGGAATTTATATCCTTTACTAAAGGCTTCAGTCTTGCGGTGCGTATTTTATCATACGCTAGGCAGAAAACAAGAACATGAACAAGATCCTCAATGAGCCTGAGATTGCACAAAGGGCAGACTCTCTGGTTTCTGTCCATTCCCTTGTACCGCCCTTCCATAACCATTGATGGGAAATTCTGAAAGCGAAGTAAAGTAGATGTGCGTCTTAGTTGGGAGTCCTGCCAGGAATAAAGATAGCTACTGTTCAAATCCTCCAGTTGCATCACATGATATTCTGGAGCAATTTTCTGAATCCTGACTTCACATTGAGTCCTTTGGAAATCCTGGTCTAGAACTCTGCGTTTAACTAGAGTCATAACCCTGGCGTAATCACACGCATAGAAGAATTCTCTTGAGAAGTCTAGATTACAAATTTCTTCTTCTATCAAGGTACTCCATCCCATACTTCTGCCTGATATGAAACCAAAGAGGGAGGATTTGTCCTGCTTATAAATGTTTAGTTTCAGCCAGAAGGCTATCATTGATATAATCATCCTTGCTTTAATTAAAGAGACCTTTGTCTCTGCACGCAATAAGGCCACTGGTGTTCCACTGGGGACTCCCAGAATTATTCTCAAGAATTTATTTTGAAATTGGTCCAAATTATCCAAAAAGCCCAACCCCCAAATAGAAACTGCGTATAATAGTTGAGCAACCACTTTTGCAGCAAATATACGGAGAACAGGGGGCACCAATTGGCCATCCTGTTTATAATAGAAGGATACAATAGCAGCAATTGTTTTATTTACCTGTTGTTTTGTGTAATGGAAGTGACTTCTCCAAGTACCTGCTGCTGAAATGTGGACTCCCAAATATTTGAACTTGTCCACCTGCTCGATCGTTTGCCCCATTAACCACTTATGCGTGGTACCGGCCCGTCTCATACCAGTGACTAGAACTTTAGTTTTCGTATGATTAACTGCCAGATGCTCTTGGCTGCAATAGGCCTCAAATTTTTGAAGAGACCTCCTCAGTCCTATCCATGTTTGGGATAGCAAAACCGCATCATCAGCGTATAGAAGTATTACAATACTTCTAGCACCGATCTTCGGCGGGTGCAGATATTCTTGTCTCATAATTCCACAACATCATTGAGGAAGATATTAAATAAGGCCGGGGCCAGTATGCAACCCTGCCTAACCCCTTTAGCAACAGGGATAGATTGGGTTGCAGGGAGAGAGTGTGACACCCTTACTTGCATAGTATTACCTGTGTACAGTTGAATTATTAAATAAAGAAGACGTGGATCAATGGTGGTCCTCCTTAACTTATTCCACAGCCTTACCGTGTCTATCGAATCGGAAGCTGCCCTGAGGTCAACAAAGCATAGCTACAGGTTTGTTTTTTTATTCTGCCCTGGGCGCCTCAGACCCATATAGTTAGTTATTATATGGGTTAAGACATAAATCTGATTGACCATGGACGTAGCTTTCCTGAAGCCCTCCTGCTCTGGATCAAGGATAGATTCCTGATCCATCCACTCCTGGAGACTGGCTAGCAAATACTTAGCATAGAGTTTGCCCACCACACTCAGTAGGCTAATGGGCCTGTAGTTCCCTGGGAGCTGAGGATCACCCTTCTTGTAAATTGGAACCACGATACTTGCCAACCATTTCTCTGGGATACGCCCTGAGTTATTAATGACAGTGAAGACTTCCGCAAGGATCCTCAACCACCATTCTAGTTGTAATTTCAAAAGTTCCACAGGGATGTAATCCCCTCCCAGGGATTTCACAGACTTTGCCTTACATATCAACTCCTTTACTATATCAGGATCCCAGTAGGGCAATTGGTCTATTCCTCGGGTTTTTATGGGCCTAATGTTGGGGTCACTTTGAAACAAGGATATAAAATGCTTCTCCCAATCTTTGTTTAATACTTTAGCAGCCCCCCTTGCCTGTACGTTTGGCCCGATATTTCAGACCATTGACCAAAACCTTCTGGGGTCCCTATCCTGTACGCCAACTCCAAAGCTTTCCATTGGTCTTTGAAGAAAAGCCTCTTTTTTGGGGCCATCAAGGATCTATACTGTGCCCTGATCTATACTGTTCAGAAATAAGGCTCTGTTGAGTTGAGATGGATATGAGTGGAATCTCCTGACCTTCCTCCTCAGAAGGTCCTACGCTTGCGTCGGCATTCTTTGTCAAACCAGGCCGGTGATTGGTATATTTGATACCTGGGTAAACTTGGAGTGGTCAGGATAGGTTGAAAAAGGCTAATAATCCCCTTGAAGTCCCCAATAATATCCCCCGAGGAACTCAGAATCCTTTTTGCCAAGGAGAGTACTACATCCTGCCCCCTGAGGTCCTCACATGCCAGCACCACTTGGTCAAACCATTTGTTTCTCACCAACACTAAGGGTTGGTGTTGGTGTGTGGAAAATTGAGACCACACCTGTGACCGACCCGGCCCTTTTAGGGATATAATCAGGGTCAGTGGAAAATGGTTGGTCAGAATAGCTGGAATCACCATAAAATCAACAACTAGATTTATTAAACAATTCGAGACAAAAAAATAATCAATTACACTAGACCCCAAGGGCAAGTTAAAGGTATAATGTCCACCCAGATCGCTTCCAACTTGGCCATTAACAACCATCAGATCCCAGGCTTGTATTAAATCTATTAAATAAGTTGCTCTAGGACAGACAATTGGGTCTCTAGAGCATCGTTCTGTGTTACAGGGGATATCAAGCGGAGCCTCTAGGTTAAGATTCCCTGGGCAAGTGCTCTTATTTCCCATCCTTATGTTGAAATCCCCTCCCATCACTACATACGCTCCTGGATAGCCAGCGCTTGCTTTCTGGACAGAAAGCTCAGTGTTCAGTAGCAGTCACAAAGACAAAGTGTATGCTGCAGCTAGGCATTAATGCAAAAGGAATAGCAAATAAAAGGGAAAGTATCATAATGCCGCTGAATAAATCTTTAGTACACCTCCACCTTAAATATTGTGTGCTGTTCTAGTTGCCCCATCTTAAGAAAGATATAATAGAACAGGAGAAGGTTCAGAGGAAGGCAACGAGGAGGATAGAAGGGATGGATTGAATTCCATATGAGGAGTGGCTCTACAGATTAGGGATGTTTAGCTTGGAGAAGAGGCAATTAAGGGGGGATATGATAGAAGTTTATAAAATCATGAGCAGTGTGGAAAACGTAAATAGGGAACTGTTTGCTCTTTCCCACAAGAAAGAACAAGGAGACACTCTCTGAAGTTTAAATGGCATCACATTTAACCAGCACCATAACTAGCTTCAAACAGAAATTGAATACAATCTTAGAGGACAGAGCCATAAACACCTACTAGTTGGGGCTTAAACCCCTGGCTATCGGTAGTTAGAAGCAGTCTGCAGGAGATGGGTCACATCTCCATGAACTGTACGTGTACTTCATAAAAACATAAGTAGTGCCACACTGGGTCAGACCAATGGTCCATCAAGCCCAGCATCCTGTCTCCACCAGCAGCCAATCTCTGTCTCTAGGGAGAAGTACCCAACAGGTCACAATGGGCAATCCATTCCCTGTTGTTCCAGCCCCCAAAAGTAAGAGGTTATGTCCCCCAAACCATTGGCTTATAACCATTAATGGACCTATCCTCTAAGAACTTATCCAATTCCTTTTTAAAACTAGCTACACTACCACAGTCATGACCACTTTCTCTAGCAGTAAATTCCACAAGTTAATTATGTGCTAAGTGACCAAAAAAATACTTTCTCCTATTTTTCTAAATCTGCTGCTGCTTCTCTTGAGCTATTGGAGCTAGCCACTGTTGGAGACAGGATGCTGGGCTAGATGGACTGCTGATCCGACTCACTATGGCACTTATGTTCTTTGTGGTGCTAGTATTTGCTCATCCTGTTTTAAAGTGAAACACTCATATGCCTATGCGTGCAAGCTTTCTGCTTGACAAGTTGTGTACGGGCGTGGTTTTACTGCATTTTACTTCTACTTCTTTTTTATGCTTTGCTGTAATCCTGCAGCGTTTCCTCATGTTGTGGAGAAGTTTTATATGGAGGGAGACTTTTTACATTGGGCATACCCATTAAATGAAGCTTCACTACTTTAGTGTAAAACATTTCTTGGTAGTTTTGTCTCCTTTAATTTTTTTGTGTAAAAAATACATTTTGGGGGTGGGTGGGTTGATATTAAAAACCCATTTTCATTTCACCCTGAAAGTGTAATTCTCAGCTGAGACTGCTCATGTGCTAGTGAATCTAAGTTCCATAGGACTGAATGGGACTTGTGCTAACTGCTAGTATGCCTGAGCATTATCCTGCCAGAGGATTGCACTAGTTAGCAAAGGGCAGGACTTGAACTCTGGGTTTTGCTGTAGCCACCAGGCCGGAAATGTAATTTCTCACTCATCAAAATTTAGCAGAACCATTTTGACTGCATTTCTGTCCCTCTGGTTTCAGGATAGCTTGCAAATTCAACCTGCAGGTTTGCTTTGTGTGTGACCAGAGACTCTCCTGCAGCTTTGTCTTTTTGAACAAACAGTGTCTGGCTGCAAGAGCAAGACACACATCTTAGCAGAAGACAACTTGTCTTGCCGTTCTCTCCTGCAGTAGGTCATCCTTCTCACCCTCCAGTTCTAAAATAATGTATTCCCTTGGTGGGTGAGCTGACGGAAGGAAAGACAAAACAAATTCTCTTCTGCTTAGTTACATGTCTTGCTCCTGCAGATAGATGATTTCAGACCCACAAGGCAATCAGATAAGACTTCAGGAGAGTCTCTGGATTAGACTCCAGGCATACCAAACCCAGATGTTGAGCTTGCAACCTATCCCCAGAGGCATGCACTCTGCTGAAAAGAGGGGCAGAAATGTATTCAGTGGTTTTTTAATTTATTTATTGCATATTCTATAATAAGGTGACCCCTGCCCCCAAGCAGCCCAGCCCACTGCTCCATCAGCCTAAAAGTTCACCAACAGCCACTGGTTTGCTTACAAAAACAAAGGAATGTCATAAGTTTTCACACACACATGGTGTTAGGACACGGACCCACTCCCATGAATGAATATTGGGCACCGGTACCGCAGTATCCAAATGATTCTTGAATTTAGGGGGAATTAGCCAAATTGATTAAAAAGGGTCCACACATGTCCACTGGGATCAGTCTGAGAACATGATGGACTGCCAGCTGGCTGGAATCTCCCTCCCACACCCGGACACAAAAAGGGGATACTCTGATATGAATAAGGGAGGTTTATTGACACAAGACTAGGTATTACATACAACTAAGTTCTATACCCTCCCACCCAAACACAATTGACATATACAGACAGTATTTCACAAGCAAAACCCTCTGGTCTGGTTACTCTGGTGAAAGGGGATGTGGCAAAAGGGATAGAGGGGGAAAAGGGGAAATAAGAAATATTACCTCTCCAATTCTGTTGAAAAGGGACAGGTAGCCGTGTAGATCCAGCGGCGTTCGGCGAGAATGGGGTGGGGAGGGAGCTAGGACAGACCAGAAGGGAGTAATGGTCTGGGAGAGATCCTTGAGGCAAGCACACACAGGAATGACCCAATTTGCTCATGGGGGCCAGGGCAGTTATAGGGTTTTATGAGGCGGTGAGAGGGGTCTCAAAGGTGCACAAAAGGTGGGCTAGGGCTGACAAAAATCTTTTACATGATGTGTTGGGGGAAACAAAGCTGTGGAGGATTTCAATGGGGGCATGGCAGGATGAACCAGAGGGCAAAAGGGAGTTTCTATTAAGGATTTCAATGGGGGGCATGGCAGGATGAACCAGAGGGAACAAAGCATTGGAGGATTTCACTGGGGGGCAAGGCAAGATGAATATGAGAGCCAAAGAAAGGTTCTATAAACAGGGGAATAAGGCTCTTTTTAGACAGGCATGGAGTGATCAGCCTAACGCCCAGAGTTTCAGGTGACCGTGGAACAAATCATCTCAAAAGAGGGAGTCCACCTGTTTTTGACTGTTCCATTGTTTACCCGGGAGCCTCCCTTGTTTCATTCTTATTCCTTCTGCATAGACCGGTTTTGCATGGGGCGTTTTTTCTTTTTCCTCTTTCTCCCCTTCTGTTCCCCTGCACCTGTTGACCAGTGTCTCGTGGGGTGCTGCCAAGGGGTGTGTGTGCCTATGGTCTTTGGGGGGGAAATGGTGTCATTCCTAACAACGGGGCAATCTGACAGCCAGTGTATGCTGCCTGCAGGTGCCGCACTCAGGCCAGAATGCATGCGCTCACGTGCACCTGGGCGGCTGTGCTGTGCAGTGCAGGCGGCACACATGAGCACCTGAGCACTTGCATTCCAGCCTGAGTGCGGCACATGCGGGAAGTGTACGTCAGTCACTGGATTGCCCCCACAGGCTTTCCTGCTTGTGCACATAGTCCCACAAGTGCATATGCACTCTCTCTCACACACACATGCATACACCCCTCTGGCAGTGGGGATTCAGGGATTGGTAATTTACTGAAAGTGAGGAGATGGGGGCAGGGCCCCACTGGAAGCAGCTCTAGGCTAGGAAGAGAGCCTCACAGAAATAGCCTGTCGTGGGGCCTATGAGCCTGAGGCTACCAGGACAGGCTTCCCCACAGGGCCCCCTCTGACTGCAGAGCCTGGGCCATGATCCCCACTGGTCCTGCTTAAGGCTGGACTTGGCTGTACCCAGGGTTCTAGGTCACCTTCTGCCTGGCCAAGCCCTTTCCTGTCAGCTGACTTATAAACTTAGTGGACATTTACTTACACACACGCTCCTTTAAAAGCCAAAACGAGTACTCATTGGATACAAACAGTGGCTCAGATAGTGCGTATTCAACAGGTATACATAATTTCAACACTATGCAAGTAGGTAGCTGCCAAATTATGGTTTAAAATACACATTATACTGGGCGTGTGTTTCCAGCATGAAACATTCACCCAGTAGAACATACAAAAACATCCAGTGATTAAATGGCCACTATTCCACGATTCTCTATTTAAATTACTTGGTTTAAAGTCTGATCTGCCTAGAACAGAAAGCTCAAATGGGGCGTTTATCCTCCAGCCACTGAAGTCAGTGACAAAACTCCCACTAAATTGAAATGGCAAAGGATTGTGCCAACAGTGTTAGCACAGGCTTGCTTTAGTCTGTTTGATCTTACAAATTCCTTTCCCCCAAACTGACAATAAAACAAGTTTATTGGAATTTAAAAAAAATTAAGTCTGCAGGCTAAATAAAACAAGAGTAAAGCTAAAGTAATTGTGAAGAATAGACTAGGAATGCATACATACTAGAGAAAGGGAAAGGTAGTAAAATAATATGGGCAATAAATAATTAGACACAGGAACAAGATTCTTATCTCCATGAAGGTGGCAGGTAGCGCATCTTCCGAATAGCCACTCCTTCTTACAACATGCAGGAAATCTTGAGCACCTGAGGCTCTACTTTCTTTACTTCAAATTTGTAAACTACTCCAAGCTCTTCCCACACAAAATTTCCACCACCCCATGGAACTGGAGCTCAATCTAATGGCTGAAAGCCAAGCTCCTCATGTGTGGGAGATGGTCTCTATCCTTAGAGAGACTCCTGATCAAAGCTAGCTACCTACCTACCTACCTACCTACCCAAAGTTAGAAAGAGCACCTCTAGAACCGGAACACCTAGTTTTCAAGAGACAGCATGTGTTACCAGACAGACCACTCCCCATTCAGTTGGATAGCAACTCCAGTGACTGGGAGGCTGTAGTTACTGGGATTTTGTGCTGGGGTGCGATTGGGCGAGGCCTAGTCTGAAGAGAAGGATTAGTAACACCTGTCCTCTCCCACTACAGGTATAACTTGAAGGGGAGGAGCCTAAGGGCACCAGGCAAATAGTGACACCAAAGAGCAGCTGCCATTGGGGAGATATTTGTGGCCAGTGAGCCCTACTGAACATCCAGAGATGTAAAAAGCGATTATATGGTGGCCTGGTGGGAGGTTTTGAACTTTGCCGGTTTTATTTTTGTGTTATGGTTTAGGGAATGGGGGGATTTTGTTGGGGTAGGAGAGGGGAGGGATTGGGGGTAGTCTTATCGTCCCCCACTGACAGGCTTAGGGAAGAGTTGGTTGTGGCCTGGGGGATGGAATGGGTTTAGGTAGGAGAGAAGGGTTGTGATATAACCCCATGGTGAGGGGGGTATGGATAGGAAGGGGGGGTTCACCAACCCCTCAGTGAGCGAGGAGGGGTATTGGGGGTGGATTATGTTTGACTCCAGGGTGTGGGAAACACAGATGGTTGTTGTAATATTCTATGTATTTGTATTATGCTCTTATAATTGTTGTTACAAGTTGTAAGCTGTATTTTGGAGAGTGGGTAGGTAATGGGTTTGGGTATTTTTATATTGTATTATTGTTTGTAAGCTGCCTTGAGTCCATTGTTTGGAAGGACAGGATAAAAATCTAAAATATGGCAGGATGGGTGGGATAGAATTTTTTTTTAAAAAAAATTGTCACCCTTCCCTGAGTCTCAGGATGGCTTACAATCAATAAAAAACCCACTAAAAGAGAGAACCCCATTCCCTGCCCCAGAAACTCTGCCCCTAATCATTGGTCACCTGCAGATCTTGTGGGCAGCCAATAAGGAGCAGCACAGGTTCTTACTCCTAGTTGCTGTTACACCTGGTAACAATGGGTGCAGGCAAGGCATAGGGGAGTGATCATTAGCCTGATGATAGTGCCAGGCAAATTGGTAAAGGCCATTGTAAAGAACCTATTAGGCATATTGACTAACATGATACAATGGGAAAGAGCCAATGTGTTTTTGCAAAAGGAAGTCATGCTTTATCAGTCATTCTTTGAGGTACCTGCTTGTTGACGAGGGTGATTGACATAGTGTATTTAGATTTCCATAAAGGTTTTGACAAAGTTCCTCCTCAAAGACTCTTGAAGACAAAGTAGCCATATTTATATTTATTTATTACATTTTTATCCCATCCTTCTCTGCAGACTCAGGGAGGCTAACAACAATATAAAATACAATAAAATCTCCCTCCCAAAAAAACACCACCATCCCAGCCACCGCACCCCCTATTGCTGAGGCCTGTCACTTCTCTCTGCACAATATTGTTAAATTTGCAATTTCCTTGCTGTTCCCATTGCCAAAACCCTAGTCCATGCTCATGTCAATCTCTCACCTTGACTACTGCAACCTCCTTTTAATCCTGTGCCTTCTCACTCTCACCTTGACCCTCTCATCTTCTGTTCACCCTCCACTGCCAAGATCATCCACTTCATCCTCCACTTTGATCATGTTCAGCCCCTCCTACCTCCCTCTACTGGCTCCCTCTCCCCCTTTGTATCCAGCACAAGTTTCTTGCGCTCACCTTCAAGGCTTCTCAGTGCCTTGCTGCTCCTCATCTTTTTGCCCTCATTTCTTGCTGCATTCCCACCCAAAACTTCACACTTCCTCTGCCACCACCCTCACCCATCCCAGAGCTTCCTCTGCCACCACCCTCACCCATACCAGATCCCTCAACTATCTTTGCCCCTTCTTCAATGGTACCCCGATGCCTGGAACTCCTCCAAATATGTCTGCTCCCTCCCATGGTGGTAATGCCAAAGGCTGAAAGCAGCCTATATGAGTCTCCCTAGGTTCTCCCCCACCCTCGTCCATCCTAGATTGCAGGCCTCCTGGGGCAGGGTCCAGGACCTTCTCTAATGATTGTTCAGCACCAGGCACATTACTGGCACTATGAGTAATAATAAAGAACAACAATGAACAGCAACCAGAGGAAGAGTCCTCATGGGTCAGTAACTAGTTAAAAGATAGGAAACAAAGGATAGGAATAAGTTTTCACAACTGAGAGACATGAACTGCAAGCTGCCACTGGGGTCTGTCCTGGGACCAATGCTGTTTAACATTTATTAATGATCTGGAAAAGGAGGTGCAGGGACAAGTGAGATGGCAAATTTGTGGATGGACAAAGTTATTCAACATTAAGTCCAAAGCAGACTGAAAAGTTACAGAAGGATCTTGCATGACTGGCCAATAAAAACGGCAGATAAAATTCAGTGTTGATAAGTGCAAAGTGATGCACACAGGAAAAATAACTACACATACACAGTGTTGTGCACAGCAGCAGCCAAAAAGGCAAACAGACTGTTAGGAATTATTAGGAAAGGAACAGAAAATAAAATGGAGACTATAATGCTACTATATTAATCTATTGTGCACCTACACCTTTAATAATGTTTTCTATTCTAGTCTCCCCATCTCAAATGGACATCCTAGAACAGGAAACAGTGCACAAATGGGCAATAAAGCTGATCAAAGGCACAGAACAGAAAAGGCTCAATAGGTTGGACTCTTCAGCTTAGAGATGAGACTGTGAGGAAGGGTGTGACAGAAACTTACAAAATTCTGAGTGGTGCAAAGCAAATAAACAAGGAGCGGTAATTTTCCTGTTTCTAAAAATACTCGATCTAGGGGACACCCAATTAAATTAACTAGTAGAAGAATGAAATAAAAGGAAGTATTTTTTAAATTCCACACACCATTAACCTGTGGAACTGGTTGCCATGGAATGCTGTGAAGCCTAATAGCAATTGGGCTCAAAAGAGTTTAGGGGTAAGTTCTTAGAGGATAGGTCCATAACTGGCTTCTACTTGAGGGGAGGTTGTTCCCTGCCTTTGGAGGTTCATCTAAGTCCAAGCCTGCCCATTTTCTGGAGGCAATGCAAGACCTTTTTGTTTGGTAAGGTGTTTGGCAGGCAGGGGTAGGGCTGGGATACTGTTAGTTAGGAGATTTATCTGTTTTATGGGTTTTTCAAAATATCTGGGTTTATTCTTGTGCATTATAACCTGCCAGGAGTCCCAAGGGAATGGACGGGCTGGAAATATAAGTAAATAAGTTGGTCGGGGATGAGATCTGTGACTGGCGAGGACTGAGAGCAAATAACAAGAAATGGATCATTCTATTCGGAGCTGTTGTGCACTTCAAAGCAAGTGAAGTTGACTGCTGTCAGAGACAGGATGCTGGGCTAGATGGACCATTTGGTTTGACCCAGTATGGCACTACTTATGATAGATTATTCACAGCAAATTCATTCAGATTTACTCCCTGTTTCCCCCTTCCCATTTTGTCTGGGAACACTTAATTTTATTTTATTTTAATTTGTATAAAGTTTTTATCCCGTTCCTCCTGCCCACAGGGCAGCCCGGGGCGGCGAACAACAAAGATAAAAGAATAAAACAATAAAAATTGTAAAAGTTAAAAAGTTCCCATATGCAGGGAAAAACAACCCCACACCCTTGCCAAAAGCCTGACGGAACAGCCAGGTCTTCCACAAACGTCAAAATGACAGGAAAGTGGGGGTCAACCGAGCCTCCTCCAGGAGCGAATTCCACAGCACAGGGGCAACCACCGAAAAAGATCTAACATCGGTGGCCACCCACCTCGCCCGGGGAACCTCCAAAAACGCTCCCCCGGACGATCTCAAAGGGCGCACAGGCACCTGGGGAGTGAGGCGATCCTGCAGGTAAGTAGGGCCCAGGCCATGAAGGGCTTTAAAGGTTAAAACCAGCACCTTGAACTTAGCCCGGTGCTTTATAGCCAGCCAGTGCAGAAGCCGGAGTACAGGTGTCATGTGCTCCCTGAGGCCTGCCCCCATAAGGAGACGGGCCGCGGCATTCTGCACCAGCTGCAGCCTCCAGACCAACTTCTTGGGCAGCCCCACGTAGAGCGCGTTGCAGTCATCCAGCCTCGAGGTGATGAAGGCATGGATGACAGTGGCGAGGTCGGAGTCTGAGAGATATGCCCGAAGCCGCCAGACAAGATGTAACTGCTGAAACGCACTCCCTGCCACAGCCACAACCTGAGATTCCAGGCTGAGCTGTGAATCGAGGAGCACACCCAGGCTCCGCACTAGAGAGACCATGGGAGGGCGAACTCCCTCCAACAAGAGGAGATTCAACCAGCCCAGGCCCCCCAAGCCCTCGCCCACCAACATCACCTCCATTTTGTCAGGATTCGATTGCAGATGGCTCAACCTCATCCAAGCCCCCACAGCTGACAGGCACTGGGAAAATAAGGAGACTGCATGGCCTGGATCGATGGAAAAAGAGAGGTAGAGCTGAGTGTCATTAGCATACTGATGACGCTGCATGCCCTGAAACTCACTCATGATCTTCCCTAACGGCTGCATATAGATGTTAAACAAGAGGGGGGACAAAATGGCACCCTGCAGGACTCCACACGTGAGGTTCCGGGGGGGAAGACTTACACTCCCCCAAGACCACCCTGTGAGTTCTCCCGGCCAGGAATGAACGAAACCAGTCCAAGACCGTTCCGTCAATCCCAGCATGGTCCCGCAGGTGAGTCACCAACACCTCATGGTCGACTGTGTTGAATGCAGCTGAAAGGTCTAAGCAGGACTAGTAAGGTCTGATGACCCTGGTCCAATGCCAGACGGAGATCGTCAACCAAGGTCACCAATGTAGTCTCTGTACCATACCCAGGCCGAAAACCAGACTAAAAGGAGTCAAGGAAACCGGTGTGGTCCACAGCCTCTTTCAGGCAATCAGGCACCCTGCCCTCCCAAAGGGAAGCACTAACCACCCCAGCCAGCAATGGCCATAACGTCTCCTGTCTGGCTTTCACCAACCAGGACGGGCATGGATCTTGTTCACAAATAGTGGCACGAACAGATCCCAACAAGGACTCCACATCGGCAGGCAACACCATCTGAAACTGATCCCACAAGACAGGACAGGACGGGGCATCCATAGTCCCAAGATGATCCTCTGCAATAACTGTGGTGCTGAAATCGTGGCGGATGCGAATGATCTTATCTACAAAGTACTCAATAAACCGGTCACTGGATTGCTCCAGGTCCAGGTGGAGGCAGGCAGGACTGACCAAGCCTTTCACCACCTGGAAAAGCTTCCCTGGACGTGACTTTGCAGATGCAATGAGGGCAACAAAGAACTGCTTCTTTGCTGTCTGCACTGCCACAGCATAGGTCTTTAAACTGCTCTTATGCTGCGATCGATCATACTCCTCACGAGTCCAGCGCCAGCATCGCTCTAACCACCTGCTCTCCCGCTTCAAACACCACAGGCCCTCAGTAAACCAAGGAGACCTGTGGGAGACTCGGGAGGGCAGCGGACACCTGGGAGCCACTCTGTCAATGGTCTCGGCCAACAAGGTGTTCCAGAAGGCTACGAGAACATCGACAGAGCGGGTGTCAAGGTCCAGGAGAAACTCCCCCAGAGCATTCCGGAACCAATCTGGGTCCATAAGTCTCCGGGGGAGGACCGATCTAATAGGTCCTGCACCCTGTTGGGGGCTGACATGCGCCAGGATGCATGCCTTAAGGAGGTAATGGCCAGACCATGACAAGGCCTCCACCCCACTAACTCCTACTAACTGATCCTCCCACCTCAAGGCCAGTGCAGAAAACCAAATCCAGTGTATGTCTCTCCTCATGCGTGGGGCCACAGATGACTTGGGACAGGCCCATGGTTGTCATGGAGGCCATGAACTTATGCCTCGCTCCTCCAAGATCGGTGTCAGCGTGGATGTTAAAATCCCCCAGGACCACTAATCTGGGGGTCCAGAGGATCACGTCTGACACCAGATCAGCAAGAGCATGTAGGGATGCTACCAGGCAGTTGGGTGCATGGTACACCAGCAGCACCCCTAATTTGTCCTCGGCCAAATCCAACACAAGATGGAGACACTGAACACCTGGTGGAGCCTGCACCAGATACCTCCTAAAAGACAACGCATCCTTGATAACAATGGCTACACCGCCCCCCCCCCACCCGGTCCCTCCAGCTGAGGCTGATGCTGCACAGAGAACCCAGCTGGAACAAGGTCGGCCAGAATAGGGCCCGATTCATTGTCCAGCCAGGTCTCTGTAATACACAGGAGGTCAGCGTCCCACTCTGGGATTAACTCCTGGATGGTAGATGATTTATTGACAACCAACATCGCATTCAGCAGCATCAAACCAAGACCTGGGGCCTCCTGAGCCTCGACCCGCAACTTACCCGTGTGGGGGGTTGAGAGGGGAACGAGCACAAGACACCGCTTACTCCTCACTGATGGAACACACCTCCCCTTTGGACCATATCTCCCCTGACACATAACAACCCCGATGGCTGTGGAAGCCCTCCCATCCTCAGAGAACCCTGTTAGACACCCACCCTCCATAGGCTGCCCCGACAGGCCAGCGAGAGGAACCCAACCCCCTACCCAAATTTTACCCCCACACACACACTAACAATTCCTCCCCACACAACACTGCTAATGTAAATCCCTGCTGTGAACAGGGATTGATTTAAAACTATTTGCATTGACTATTTACATTTGCATGTGTGCTATTCTTGTAGTACTGTTTGCCTGCTTAAAATCACAAGACATTAGTTCTGATCTATGGCCAGGGGACAATTTAAAGAAAAAAATGGAGAGGAAGAAAGCTGTTATTCAACAAACATGCTCACCAACACTCACTTGTGTTTTGGTGGAAGCCAGAGTTACAGATCCCATGGCTTAAACACTACTAAATTCATTTTAAACAAAGCTGTGTGTTTTGGAGGCAATATTCATCCAGTTCAAACCCTAACCTATTCCATTCCTTCCTTGGGCTTACGCCCTTCAAACACTTCTAGTCATTTATTAACATGTCAGCCGCTTGGCTTAGCTGTTTCAATATCCCCTCAGACTACTCCCTGCAGACTCTTCTGCATTTATTTTTCCAAGAATTCTCACTAGGATGTTCGCTCAAATCCTTACTTCGTTCTTAGTGCCATCTAGTGGTGATGTAAGCATGTGTTGTGCTTTACTCCTCCAAAGGTTGACTCGTTCCTTATGAATAAGCTGCCCATTTCATTGTGATGCCTACTTTCCTTCTGTGGAGTGGGATGATCTTACAAGAGCATCCCAATATTATAGACCAGGCAAAAACCAACTGTGTTCTCTCTACTGTGGCCAGATGCTGTCAGCTTCTAACAATAGGTCACATTCCCCTCTCTCCTCATTTACATTGTGATTTTAAGGGAAAGAATGGGTCAGTCTCTTTCCTAAGCCTTTTACCTTTGGTAAAGTAGCTCCCAGCCAGCACTGTGCAAGGAGAGACCAAAACTAAAACTTGTTCATGTTAATTTACAGAAGATACATAGAAGGCGGCAATTCAGGACTCTAGGCACCCTGCTCTCACTAAAGTCTGTAATGCTATGGAACTCCCTATGCTGATCAAGTTTACGTACTTGCACAAAGCCACTAGCCAGCCATTTTCAGTTTAAACCTTATTCCCCAGTATCTCACACCACCCCCTCTACATCCTAATCCCAAAGGGTGACAAATTTGGGTTGTTTCAGACAATGGTAGAGAAAGGAGAGATCCTGGGAAGAGTCATCTAAAGGCTAAGTGATGACCTCTCTGAAATAAGTGATTGGAGTTTCATTCCCAGCAGCCAAGAATTTGGAGCCCGATATATTCTGGTAGCTGGAGGTCACCTACCACCCATTATTCCCATCCCTCCCCCACTGCCTAGCAGCTGGCCAAGCCAATTTCTGGAGAGACCAAGTACTTGACTCTCTCAGATGCTGGCTGCAGTACTCCTCAAATCACTCCGCATGTGACAAGCCTTACTTCAGGGGAAAAAAATGCAATATTGTTTTTTGTGAGGGAGAAGCCTGGTAAACCTGTACCCAATTGCCCCTCTTATTAGGCCTGTGGGGAGGCACCCCCACCAAACTGGTTCTCAGTGGCAACACTGCTGGCAGTTTCCACCAAGGACTGTATTGTTCAGCTAAGCTACTGCCCATCCAGTTAAGACCCTCTTATGCAAGACAAATACAAATAACTATGCATTAGAATGGAAGCAAATGAAAATATGGGAGTAAGATAAGCACCTGTGCCCCCACTCCCTTTTCTGTTTTGTTCACATAAATACCTTTCAGAGAACTCTCGGTGTGACTACACAGAGAAACTATTTCCTGGCACTAAAAGCGGTGGAGATATTTTTAGCAGAAATCAATGCACATACCTGGGGCAGGTGAGGCACAGTTAAGAATGTGGGTGTGTGATACACTTTGAGTTTCTATAGTCCTGTCCTTCCAGCCAAGGGGAGGACGACATAAATCCTGCTGCCCCAGAACACTGTATTCCTTCACAAGCAGTGGCTTTGCTCCTTCTGAAAGCAAAGCTTCCTGTTCCCCTATATGCTCTGCTCCTCATTCTGGCCTAACTTTATACAAAGCAAGGGGAATAGGTTCTTAGAAGTTTGCAAACAAGAC
>QEPC01000841.1:2913786-2937420 GCA_003113815.1 Sphenodon punctatus | reverse complement strand
CGATGTCGAGCCCTTTCAGCCTGTGAAGTCCTTGAAACCATGCCCTGGTGACATAAGAAGAGGTGGAGCTAACATGATTGATTGGCAGCTTCCTGTTTCCAAATTGTTTCCAGCAGTGCAATTGGCATGCTGGTCCCAAGAATGAGAAACTCAAGAGACAGACTATTGAAGATGACATTTATTGGACCAATCTCTGTAAGCGTTAGAGCTTCACAGATCTCTTCTTCAGGGAGGAGTGAGAAAGTCTCTGTGAAGCTAAAAGTTTGCACACATTCACCAACAGAGGTTGGCCCAAACAACGATACCTTAACTAGCTCCTTAACATTTATATTCAAGATTTATACAAGGAAAACAACAGTGAAATGGCATACCTCTCAATGGTCCTGCATTTGGCAGGATTGCCCCGCTTTTGTGGGGAAATCCTATGGTTCTCTTGTCTTTGCAGGGCAATGCCCTTCTTTTGGAGGCTGCCATTGCCAGGGTGTCTAGGAACCGCTGCTGCCAGAGCCCCACACATGCAAGCTATCAGAGCACTGGGTTGCCTGTGTGCAGCTGCCACCAGAGACCCTGCACATGGCTTCCACCAGATGGCCAGGCTGCCACTGCCACCACCAGTTGGATGTGGGAGCTGCTGGGCTGGGTGTGAGTGGTGTATGCAAATGTGTACATGTGTGATGGGGCAGAGCTTATTGGGCAAGGCGGTGGGGGCCTACATCTAGGGTGACTTTAGGGTTGCCATCTATGTATATTTTTTCAGGCCACTTATGAAAAATACACATTGCAGGGTCTGCATTGGTGCCAATGCAGGCCCTGCAACATGTATGTTTCATAAGTGGCCTCGAAAAATATACATAGGTGGCAACCCTAGTGACTGTATGTCCCAGTTTTGTTGGGACAGTCCTGGATTTCCTAGGCCATCCCAGCATCCCAGCCCGTTAGTAAAGAGGCGGGGGGGAGGGGGAGTCCCAGAATTGGCCACAGCTCAGCAGCTGGCAGAGAGCCAGATGAGCAGCACCCAAGAGCTGCCTGCACGGGGCTTTGGATTGGCCCCTCTAGTCTAGCAGGGGAAGAAGAAGAGGAGCTTACTAGAATTACCAGAGAAAGGAGCCGAACTGAAGTCCTGTGTAGGCAGCTCCCGGTGCCTGACTCTTAAATAAGCCTGCTCTCTTAGCTCAGCAGCTGGCGGAGAGCTCAGAGGCATGGGCATGCTGTCAACTACTATGGCCCCTCTGCCCTCAAGTGCTTCCAACCCCCAGCCCCCAAAGTGGCTTCTTGCTAAGCCATACCTCCATTCACCACTGTCCCCACTCCACACCTTTCCCAGAATAAGCACGGAAACCACAGATTGTAAGAATGATAACTTTATTTAACAATTATATTAACTGTATTAACTTTAATTTAACTTTCTTACTTTTTAATAAATTTTAATTAACTTTATTTAAACTTTACTCCTTTTCCCACTTCCCCTTTTGGGGGGCAACCGGGGGTGCTCGGCTGGGTGGTGGCGAGACTGGTGGGGGAGGGGGGCATGTTTTCCCTCTTCTCCTCCTCCCATGGATCTGGCAATGGAGGTTGTGGGGAACTGTTGGCTGGAGACGTGCGACTCGTGGCAGGGCTCCCAGTGGGGGAGGCTTGCCTGACCCGTGCGACATTCAGTGGCAAGAGTGCAGGGTGGAGAGGGCTCCAGTGCTTTGGCTTGGGGCTAGATTCCTGGGGAAACCAGGGCAGGCAGGATCCAGGTGTGGGGGCGTGAACTACAGATGGGGGTTGGCACAGGGTGCCTGCCCCTGAGCAATAATTCTCACGGTTACGGCAGATACATGTTCAAGCATGGAGGTTTGAATATGGAGAGATTGGGCCAGACTGTTCTGTGTCTGTAGCTGTTCACCTGCGACTCTATGGTGCTGGCAGACTTGTACATGTGTAGCCTACACGCAGCCTAAATGATGGGCGCGGACACCTAGACTCACATTAACCCTGATTTGCCCGCATTCAGAGACCCCACCATGCGTGGGGGCTCCGGCTATGGCCACGTAGCCAGTAAGGGTGAAAATCAAAGAGATGGGCAGGTGGACCCCCACCTAGTGAGGGCTATTAGCTCATCTGTTAACACCCATAATGGAAAACACTGGGGAAGGGAAGGGGCTGTAGGAAAAAAGTTCAAGGAGGAAACATAGGAACACTTTGCAAATATAGACCTGGGAACTAAAATTCATAATTCTTTCAAATACCAAAAACAACGAACTAGATAAAGATTTGGCTTTCATAAGCCATTATAGAAATATATGACAAACACAGGCTGTCTTACACCTGCTGTGTTCACTACATTGTATTTAAACATTTTGAAATGCTACTATATTTCCTTTCCCAACCTTTTACTATTTCCCTTTCCACAGCATTTGCCATTATGGGTATTTTTAAATTGGGGGGGGGCCTAGGGGGGGGCCCTGTGGTCACTGTGTGGGACAGGTGTAGGATGTCCACACACAGGAAGTGCTTCCTGCATGGCCGCCCAATCCACAGAGGCGGTCACCCTGGCCCGCATAGGGCACTTTCTCAGGAGTGCTCTGTGGGTGGCCAATGCATGGGTCACAGGAGAACACCTCCCTACACAGCGATTCAAATGAGCAGTTTGCCACATGGACAGCGGGGGCCATGTATGGAGGCGTCTCATTTAAAAACACCCAATGTAGATAGCCTAACCTGCATTTACTTTATCATTTGATTATTGGCTCCCCCTCTTTATATTTACATGTTTGAAATGCTAATGACTTTCCTTCTAACAGTTCCCTCTCAAATGACTGCTTTCATATATATGTACCTGTGCTGCATTTTGCTCAGTCTATAGTTTTGATTTTGTCTGAAGAAAGGCCCTATGTAGCCTGAAAGCTTGCATACATCCACAAACAAAAGTTGTCTCAATAAAAGTTCTCATGTAAACTACTTTGTCTCCATCTTTTACATTTGGGACCAACATCACAACCACCCTCTCTCTAGTCTTACCTAGTTTGTTGTCTCTGGCAACAACAGGTTAGCTTAGTTTCCGACGTGACTTGTTACACCAGGCTCTTGAGGAGATAGGTCTGACTTTGTGATGCAGCATATAAGCTGGTGTCCACTGTCCCTTTTTACACAGGCCTCTCCCACTCATGAACATGTAGAAATCTGCAATGGAGAGCACCCACGCATGGAGCACCCAGGGAAAATGGATGTTGCTCCATGCATGGGGATGAATGAGAGGTGTGTGCAGCTGTGTGCACACCCTACCCACCCATCCACCATGCACGTACCTCTCCTCTCCTCAAGGAGAACGTTCAATGCCTATTTCATAAGAAAACTCTCTCAGTCCCTTTGGAAAGCCTGGTTTGGTGTTTGTACTGTGGAAGTGATGACGTACTTGAACTTCTGTCAACAGATTCCAAGTACATTATATCCTGTACTCTTAGAACAATGGGAAAAGTGAGAGGAAATCCAAATAAACTTTCAGTGGAATTGCAAAAGAGAGGCAAATCATAAGCAGAACACCAACGAGCAAGGCCACTTGGACTAGACTCTCAAGAATGGCCAGAACTTTGGGTTACGATGATACAATGTCATATGTCCAGGGCTAGCATAACACAAATCACTATCCTAGGCAAAATGTGCCTCCATGCCCCTCAAGCTGGCGGGCTTGGGCTGCAGCTGAGGGAAGTGCTCCTGAAGTCTGTTGAACAGTGGATCAGCAGGAAAGTGGCAGTGTCCCCACATCTCATCCCACAATGCAAACCCTGAACTAGGGGCTTGCACTGCAGATGGGAGAGGGAGCACTCCTACTTCCCCACTAATCATCTGCATATGAGAAAGAAGCAGTGCCCACACCTCATGACAAGCCCCCTGCCTCTGCGCTGAATGTAAGAGGGAAACAAATGATCTAGGATAGGAATGTTTCCTTCCTTCCTCCCTCAACTTGAGGGCATGTGCTACAGGCTGTGGAGAGAACACTCCTAGTTCATTTTTCTGCCCTTTAAAATTTGCTGCCGTAGGAGTCACATACTCTGCCTATCCCTAAAGTCTGCATATGCCAGAGCTAAGTAAGGGTAGATCTTGTCAGTATTGAGATGGCGTAAACCATAGACCTTGCAGCGTAAGTCTTTCTTGCTTGCTTCCTTCCTTCCGGTAGGGATGTGAGCTCAGGCTTGCTGGCCAGTCTCCAGATGTGTAGCGTAGTGCTGATGGAAGGGGCCACATTTCATCCCATCAGTGGCTATGTTTCATTGGGACTCTAGCAAGAGTGGTTTGTAAAGAGCTTTGGGATCCATGAGGAAAAGCAGTTTCTTAACATGAAATAAGATGAAAACGGGTCAGCCTTCCTGTTATTACTTATTTAACATGAAACCAACACACCAGTAACAAAAACAAACACATAGGAGAAATGGAGCTGCCATGACCAGTCTGTCTGTTCTGTTCTTCAATTGCTAATCTCTCTGCGTTGTCAGGCCCATGTCATGTGAGTTTGTGCCGCTGCCTTCAGAAAACAAGCAGGAGTGATCAGTAGGGCATAATGACTGTGCTAGACTGACAATTGAAATCATGACATTCACACGTGTATACACGCAAACATAATACTGGCCTAGTCTGGCCATTTGCATGCACCAAGAGAGATAAGACAAGCGCAAACATACACTCAGTTCCCATCTTGGTACCCACATACACACCAGATGTATGCTCACACGTAAAGGCACACTCCTCCATCCACTGAAGTCAATAGTTTGGAATGGGCCGTGGTGCAGAAGCTGGAATGGGGCCCCTGCCCTCCCTGTAAGCAGCAGGGGATGCAGCTGCACGAGGGAGTGTGATTCTCCCCAGGCTTGTGGGCCTCTGTGTGGCTGCACTGCCTGTCCCTATTATAGTTACACCCTTGAGTCAATGGCAAAACTCCCATTGATTTTAATGGTTGAGGAGTGTGCCCTTAGGCACCTTATGCGACACCACACCCTATGGCTCTTTTCACACAGACACGCCAACACTGATAAAATGTGTTGCATTTTATTATACATGTTGCAGGACTGCAGGTGTGCTCTGGGTGCCCTGCAACATGTATAATAAAATGTAACATCCATTTTATCAGTCACACATAGGGGTGGGGTGGGTGGAGTGTTAAGGGGACTTTTTGTTGATGTTAATGTTTTTTTAATTCCTGTTTTTATTATTTTAAGCTGCCCTGAGCCTCTGCAGGAAGGGAAGCACAGAAACAGGACTAAATAAATAAAATAATATGACCTTATTTAAGTGATAGGGGTATACTAAACTGAGAGTAGGGATATGGGGCACATAAAATGCACTCACCCACTCTTCCTCCACTTTGAGTTATGCACAAAATTCCAGCTATTTAGGCCCTCGTTTGTATGTCTGGTCTCAGAAAAGGCTTTTTTGATATCAGAAAGCAAGGAGCAAGCCCCAGGGTACAGGTGTGGTGGAACATTAGAAATCATATGCATAGAGAAACACACAGTACGCAATCATAAATAAATAAATATCCTATATATACACATCTGTCACACAAAACAATTTCATGTTTGCTTCTTTAATCTGTATTGCATCCGAGTCATTCATTACTCATTTGTGGCAATAATTCTTGGGTTTCTCAAGGATTAGTCACACTCCCAGTGATACACGGATTTGGTTTCCACAGTCACATTTTTCAATAACACAAGTGGGGCAGAGAACCAAACCTGCTATACTTTGTATAGCCTCTCCCTTCCCCACCCAAATTCACCAGGGGGGCCTAATCAATTAAATCCATTCTTTTGACACCACTTTTTCATTCCTGCACCAAGATCCTAAACTTCCCTTCTGACTACACCTGCACACAGAGTTTGAAATATAATTGGACCTGAGCCTGTTGTTTAACAAATTAAATTTAGCTTCTAGTACCGCCTTCCATCATTGGTACCGATATGCCCCAGGGCCCGTTTCCTCTTTAGAAACCACTTGGGATGCATTCCTCCACCATTAAAGTCAATTGGAGTTTTGTTATTAACAGCAGGGGATGGATGGCTGCACCCTAGCAATTGGTTGTCTGTCTGTCTTGTGTGATTTGCCACTTTCATGCTCATGACTCTCTTGGGCCCCAGATACCTAGCTAGCAATATTCTTAATGGTCCAGTCCCCTCCCATCACAGCCTGTCTACATCTTCCAACTATAGCTCCACTTCTTTGCCGGGGGAATAATCACTCTCTTCTACCCATTCTGGGGTGGTGGCATGAACCTGTCTGAAGGAGAGTTCGTTCCTCCTTCCTTCCGTGGATCCCTTCACACCCTATGACATGCTGGCTTCTAATAGTCCACATGTCTTGTACACACTCTTATTTTAATTCAAAGAGTTGATGGGGCGCCCTGGGACAGTGAGTGAAAAGGATTTGTCACTTGTATATCAGGACTGGAGTGATTTTCTGTCACTCCAATCCCAGGATACAAGTGTTTCCCTCACAGGTGGAGAATGTTTTGTTCTTTAAATATAATTCCCAACATTTTAAATAAAACAACTGTATAAAAATAAATAGAAAAAACTAAAAGTTACAATGTCCAGACTGCTTGGTGTGGAAATATCTCCGCAAAAGAGATCCAGTATGTACTTGGCACAGTGGCACAACTAAGGGTGAAAACAGACATGACGCTAACCACCCTTGGTGGATATTTATGCATGTTGCAGGGCTGTATTGGTGCCCTATGCCCTGAAACATGCATAAACGACCACCAAGGGTGGTTAAGTCATGTCTTGTTTTCACCCTAAACTGGAGATGTGTGGCATTTATTTTGTGTGTGCTGTGCTGCCCCCTAATGCATGAAGTATGCAACAGCACCAGCAACTTCAACATGAAGCCTTATTAGTTCGCCTGCACTTTCATACCCACATTGCTCTCAGTGCTATATCTTAGACATCAGTAGATTTCTTTCCCTTTACCACTCTGGGGAGGGCAGTCACAGATTTACATGAAATTAAAAAATAGCACTGGGCAAAAAATGTGTACCTCCTGCCTTACAGACTGAGCAGATCTCCTCCCCTCTGCCATTTTAGAACTTCACCAGGAAAATGCAGGCATCCTTAGCATCCATCTCACCAACACTTGCTAACTGAAGGTTCTGGAATTTGCTGTCATTTTCTCTGCAAGCTAGATTCCTATCATGACCTCTAAGGCTAGCTAGTTCAGTGTTGCAAGGGAGTGAAGAATACTCTCCCTGTTCATTGGGAAACATTTGCTGACAAATTCTAATCTGATCCTTTAAAAGTGTTCCCAGCTACTCTTCTGAGGAGTGCCAGAAATTCTTGTAACAGTAACAATTAACAATAATCATCACAATTAATAATACAGCATAGCTTTTGCGCCGCAAACATCATTTTAGTCTTTAAAAAACCCTGTTTTCAGCAAGACCGTCTTCATGGCTCAAGCAGCGGTGCCTATGTCTTCTTTTCAAAAGAGGCTCAGTTCTAGACTGTAGGAGCTCACAGACCTCATCCATTGCTCTTGTGCAGGACTCAAGGTTTTCAGCCAGTTTCTGGATTTTTGCTCTTAGCACAGCATGGCTCACCTTTGTCACCTCCCTTGTATGCTCTGGAACAAGAAAGCTGTGAGAGCCGTAGAACACCATGAAGCAGACTGAATTGTACAGCGCGATGAAAGCATTTTTCTCAGTCTGGAGTAAGGTGGGGTCCATTGGACCTTGCCCATGATGGAGGAATTCCAGCAAACCCAGGATTTCCCTCATCTGGTTCTGACAGGTCGCTGCAATCTCCTGCACCCTCTTCACTTCCCTAGAGTTAGAGAGCACTAAGGAGAGGTCAGAAGAGATGCTAACAGCCCCCCCTGCAGTGGCAACCCCTAGTCCAACAGCAGAAGCCAGGAGAGATGCCCCTAAGGTGGCAGGACTCAAAGACAGTCCCACAATGGCTGTGATTGCTCCCAATGCACTCAAGGAGCTCCCAGTGACGTTGGAAATCACAGATCGCCTGCGTAGCTTGTTGATTCTCCGTGCGATCTCATGAAGACTCCTGACCTGGCTTCGTAGTCTGCTTCTCTGGTCCTGTAGTAGTTCTTGGAAGCGATATGTAGGATCGAGGACTTGGGGAAAGACATAAGCTTCCATGACCCTGTCAGGAAACAGAGAGGAGCTTTCTTAAAGTGAGTCACGCACATAGGCAATTAATCCCAGGAGAGCATCTGCGGAGCTGATTCTAGGCCCTGAGTGCTAATTACCTAATGGGCAGGCAGTGCACAATCTGGGGAAATGAATCCCAGGCAGGGAGATTCCATGGGATTTTTGCTTGAGAGATTTAAATATAATCCCAAGACCACAAACAGCAAACAAGAAATGTAAAATATAGGAAATATCAATGGGCTCATGATGAGACAGTCCCATCTGAGATGGTGATACCCAACTTTGGGTTCAGACTCACAGTTTGGGAACCTCTGACTTTTAGGCCTATTTACACAGGCTGCGGTGTGAGGGAGATCGGTGTGCACCACAGCAGCGTGGGCAATTGGGGGGGCAGTGCACATGGTTGCACACCAATCCCCACCCCCCACATTCCCACAAATCCCCACTCACAGAGCAATCGCTGTTTTGGCCAATTGCTCCATGAGTGGGTGATGGGTGAGCATGCATGTTTCACAGGAGTACGCACGCACACCCACCATGGGATTTACACAGGTGGCACCCACTCATCCCCACACAGTGGATCTGCATGGCCAGGAGTGGGTGTGTCTCGTAAAAAAGGCCATAGAGGCTGGTGAAGTCAATCTTATTTATTTATTTTATAGTTGCATTTGGATGCCAGCCCCTCCTGCTACAAGCATCTCGGGGTGGCTAACAACATTTTAAACATATAATAAAATTCATTAAAATCAGCATTTCCCAGAATAAACCCCCTCAAAAAAAACCAATAAAACCCCACCCTAACCCAACCCACCCATCACATCTGCCTCGGCAAAGGCCCGGCGGAACAGCCAGGTCTTACACTTTTATTTTTTTATTTTATTAAATTTAAACCCCACCCCATCCTGTACCCAGCTCGGGGTGGCTCTTTATGGAAAGAGGGGAGGTCAGCGGTCAGGCGGACCTCCAATGGGAGGGAGTTCCACAGCCATGGTGCAGGCACCAAGAACGCCCTCCTCATGGTCAACACCCGGGAAACCCGGGGGATCCCAAGAAGGGCGCCCCCAGCTGACCACAGAGGTCAATCCAGAGGGTGAGGTGGTCCTGCAGATAAGTGGGGCCTAGGCCAATTAGGGCTTTAAAGGTCAGCACCAACACCTTGGATTGGTTCCAGAAGACTATCGGCAGCCAGTGCAGAGAATGGAGCACTGGAGTAATGTGCTCGCGTCGGCCTGTCTCCTTCAGGAGATGAGCCACCACATTCTGCACCAGCTGCAGTCTCCGGCCCATCACCAAAGGTAGCCCCATGTAGAGCACGTTACAGTAGTCTAATCTCAAGGTACTAAAAGCATGGATGATTGTGGCCAAGTCCGAGTCCAAGACATACGGCCTAAGCTCATGTTGGCTGGTTAAGGCCAGCCGGGAGACATTAGGGCTGTTGCTGGCGAGGATAGTCAACACCTCCCTTAAGGAGGACAGGGTGCTGGATCGCCTCAAGGAGGCAGTGGTGTGGCCCCTGCTCAAGAAGCCATCATTGGACATTGACACCCTGGCCAGCTATCAGCCAGTCTCTAACTTTTCCTTTTTAGGGAAGGTTATTGAACGGGTGGTGGCTCAGCAGTTTCAGTGGCATCTAGATCGGGTCAGTTTTCTTGATCCCTTGCAGTCTGGTTTTAGTCCTGGGTTTGGCACAGAGACTGCACTTGTGGCTTTGGCTGACAAACTCTCCCGAGAGTTGGACCAGGGTCATTCAACCCTGTTGATTTTGTTAGATCTTTCGGCTTCATTCGATACCATTAGAGACCAGCTGATAGCTGGCCAGGGTGTCAGCGTCCAACGATGGCTCCTTGAACAGGGGCCACACCACTGCCTCCTTGAGCCAATCCGGCACCCTGCCCTCCCTAAGGGAGGCGTTGACTATCCCAGTCAGCAACGGCCCTAATGTCTACCGACTGGCCTTAACCAGCCAGAATGGGCATGGTTCTAATTCACAATAGGTGGCTCGAACAGTCCCAAGAGATGTGGGTGATCCACATCTGAGGGCGACACGTCTTGAAATTCATCCCATAAAACAGGACAAGATGGGGCTTCGACTGCCTCTGACTCACCCACTATTAAAAGATGCATTCCCTCTAAGGCAGGTACTCAGCCTATGAATCATGATCACCCTCCTTTCCTTTATGACTAGTTGAGAGGGGTGCCCTGAAATGAACTAGTTGACATAGGGTTACTGTACAGGAAAGGCTGAGGTTCATGGCCCTATGACAATCCACAGGGAGCCCCCATAAGTGATTATAGCAGTGCAGACTACAAGGGAACCTAGCCCTTTAAGAACACCAGCACCTGGACTAGCAGAGGGCTGATTGGAGCCAGCTGAGCTGGGCATGGTGGGGCAAGCCCAAAGCTCAGGAAGCTGAGCCCCGAGAGAGGGAAAGCTCTAGCAGGAGAGGAGAGTGAGAACTCTGTCTCCCAGGGCTCTAGAGAGCTGAGAGCCAGGGATGGCTCTGCTGACATCAGGAGACTGTGCTTGGGCAGCAGATCCTATGGGGAAGGCTCTGGGCCCTGTAGAGTGAAAATGAGAGGACTACTGATAAAAGAGTAGGAGTAGAGACAACTGAGAGGTAGTAACCTGGGAGTTGCGAGTTCTCAGGACCCGGGAGCCGGGGCTACAGGTCCCTGCTGTGACCCAAGACAGCCCTAGGACTCCAGGTCTAGTTGGCACACTGGGAAACCCAAGGGAAGGTAGGGCCTGGATAGGGCAACCCTGGGAGCAACACCTGCCAGCCCAGGAGCCCGATGACCAACTGCAAGGGGCTGTAAGCAGAGTAGCCCGAGACGCTAGGGGACTAGGGACCCTAAAGCAGCAGGGCCAGGCTGCAGGCAGCTCCCTGAAGTAACTTGGGGCAGGGGCAGGACTCCTGGTGGCAGGGCCTAGCTGGCTACTGGAGAAGCCAGGGAGTGTAGGCTTTGGACTGGGGAAGAGCTTGAGGGCGATGTCCCAGCTGCCCAGGACTCTGGTGATCACAGCCCAGGAGCAGGAACCATCAGGCTTCTGGGCTGGCAGGTGTTACTTACTCCCAGGGTTGCCTCATCCAGGCCCTACCTTCTCTTGCCAACTAGGCCCTCCCACCTGAAGTCCTAGGGCTTGCCTGGGTCACACCAGGGACCTGCAGCCCTGGCTCCAGTGTCCTGAGAGCTCACAACTCCCAGGTACCTCCCAGTTGTCTCTACTCATAATCTTCCCTGCAAGGGGGAACTCCTAGGAAGAACAATGGTGAGAAATGGAACCCTCAGGTGGAGGCCTGAGTGGAGTATGGGACTACTCATTGGCTGGATGCTAATTCGACACAAAAGCAGCCTTTAACGATGCCAGAGGGTGACGTTACCTTTTGTACAGAAAGTGATGGAGATATATCCCTGCCAATCCTCCCTCATTTCAGTTGTAGAGATGGGCAGTGGGGCACCATTCTCACCCACCAGTCCCATTCCTACTTTTCTGCTGTTGTATGACTGAAGGGCACCCCTCACCAGGAGCCACCATCCCAATATTCAGGGCAGGGCAAGGAAATCCTGAGGCCATGTGGGCCCTTATGCAGTGATGACACAATACAGGATCCATAGCATCAAATGCTAGCAACTGTGACTGCCTTTAGACATGGAAAGGGGTGGCTGAATGTGTGTTGACACTATTGTATAGCCATGTGTTTGATATGCTGCAGTTCTTAGATGCAATGGCTGCCTTTTCACAGCCAGGGGCTAAGTGGGGTCCTGCATGCTGCTCACACTGGAAGCTCTCCTTGCAGAAGCACTCCCATGGAATTATGGGAGTTGTAGTCCATGCAGGAGACTGGCCAGGTCTACCCTGAATCCTCTGTTCTGCATTGCAACTAAGCAACTCCTTCACTGCTCATTCCCTCCCCCCCGGCAGGGCTGGCCTTACTGAGGGGCAAACAGGGGCAGACACCCCAGGACCACTTCCTGGGGAGAGCCACACCAAGGCTCCCTTCCACACTGCTGTTGCAGTCTGTCTGTTCTGTGACTGTGCATGGCCACAGCACACCCTGTCATAGTAATAATAATACCATATCATACACTCGTGAGCAGCAACTTCATTCACCTTACCCTAAAACCAAGCGTGATTTGGGCTCCTCTTCAATCCTTTGTCTCCCCCACAAGGAACGAATGCCCTGTTCAATAATATTGTTCATATATGTTGTTTACTTTCACTTCATGTTAAGAGGAAACCTGAGGTACTCCTCTAGGTCACTTCATATTCAGTGGTCGCTCGAACCCTCCTCAATATACCTTTGTTCCTTCAAGTGCTTGCAAACTGTTTTCCTGGCTGCAGCGTTTCTTGTTGCCTTTAGCTCTCCTTCCTAGGCTTTAGTTACCCTTTGGTCAGGAATGATGCCAACAGGTAGCATAGGGGTAGCAGGAATCCTCCCCTCCAAATATTTCCTGCTACCCCTTTTGCTACCTCACCCAGTGAAGAAGTAGAATAGTTTATATTGCAGTGGTAAAATATTTGCTTCCACCACAATAGTCTGTGCCGTCCCTCCCCATTCCTCCAAACTAATTGTTTGAGCATCACCTCTGCCTCTGGCTCTTTAATTCTTTCAGTCAAAAGGATACCAATTCAATACTATACTCTGGCCCCCTTTCTTAGGGCTAGTTCACATCCTCCCTTCATTAGAGACGAACTAGTACAGACAGACAGCATTAAGAGTGTACCAAACACTTTGTGCAAAACTTGAACTGAATCGTGAACATGATGGTGGTTAATAGATGACAATAAACTCTTAATTTGGCATCCCTTTAATAATCTGTTATTGACTTTCCTCAATGAAGATAGTGATATTTTTAACAGAAGCAACATTTCAGCCTCACAGATAGCAATAATAAAATAATCTTTAAAAAACAAAGCATCCTGGTTCTGTATTGGTGAAAATCTAGTGACTTCAGCAGGGTTCATCCTGATTGACAGCTTTTAAGACAGATTAGAATCAGGCTCCCTGCTTTGGGGTTAAAATCTCTAACTAATAAAAACAGAGAGAAGACAAATAGAAAATGGGTGATTTCTTTCCATACAGAATAGGACAGGTCTCTTTTGGAAGAGAATGTGCCTTGCTCATAGAGAGCTGTCCGTCTCCAGAACTTCCAAAAGAAAAATGTTTTCTTCCACTTACCTTTGCTTGCTAGACAACCTCACCAAAGACAAATTCCAGGCTGTTTCTGGATGAACCCAATTTATAGTTGTTCTTGTTCACATAAACCAATTGCTGCTGTGGGAACTCTTTGCCTCATACTGGGGCTTTGAAATTTCCTGTCCCCAGCAGGACATGACACGCTGGAATGTGGCCGGGGGACAGCGCAGCACACACCACGTTCAGGAAATGATCCCTGCAAATGGACATTGTGTGTGAAGTGCAGGAGGGGAAAAAATCACAAGCTATTCCTGGCTCTAAGCAAGTGCGGTCATCCCCCACAGGGACCACACTGCCCTTCCTCTCCATTAAAATGGCTATTGACGTCAACCACTATGCAGAAGGGAGCCAGTGCTAACCAGTCAAACTGCTGGAGAAATGAACCTTTATGGACTTGTAAAATGCAGAAAAAAATCTAAGATGATCTCAGCCAATCAGCTTGCTCACTACAGCCCAGTGCACTTTTTAAAATGGAACCTGTATGGAGGTGCGAGTCTCTGACTTGCTGGAGCCATTTCAGTCCGATGGACCCGAGCATAGCTGTTGGTAGCCAACAATTAGTACAGCTGCACCATGCAGTCATGTCGGACTTGCAGGAACTGAGCTCAAAGCGTTCCTATCTCAGACACCCTTGACTGCTCATATCAGCACAGCGAAGGGAGTTTGAGGGACTGTTGGGAGTTGGATAGACTGCAGGCCACCCATCCACTTCATAGCTCTTCTCCAGGACCTCATAGTTGTACCATCAGGCAGGGTGCTGAAATTAGAGGATACTGCTAAGGGGGCCTTGGAGAGTTGCATATGCCCCCCCCCCCCTTTGCTTCTGTAATATAGAGAAGTTGGATTTTTGCCCTCTTTCACAGAGCAAGAACAAGGAGAGACTCAGTGAAATTGAAGGTGGTAAATTCACACGGGTGACAGTTAATGGAAACGTGGGGAGGCTGAGCCACTCCCCAAGATGGACCCCAGTTATTGCTGCAACCCTGGCTTCAGTAAGAAACCCTTACGGCCTAGCTAGGGGTATAGCTACAGGCAGTCCTTCCACAGCTCACAGAACAGTGAGAGGAAATGGCTCTCTCAGTGGTGCCAACCCCACTGTCTCAAAAGTCAAGAGACAGGCTTTAAAAATCAAGACATTTGGTATATAAATCATGAGTTGGTATTTTTTCAAACAAACCATAAACTAAAAATAAAACATAAATATAAGTGACTGCTGAGTCCTTGGGGGGCAGGGGTAGCAGCTGAACTCCCTTTTGGGCCATGCTTCTTGATACCCACTTCCCGCCAAGCCTCCTGATCTGAGATCACAAGTGAGACTTAGAAATCGCATCTTTTGTGATAAATCTGTGAGAGTTGGCAGCAATGCTGAAGCCCAGGCCTAGCGATGCTCCTAGGGCTGGGGATAGGCTTACGCACCGCAGATGGTCTTACACACTGCTAGAACTGAAATGAGAATTATAGGCCCTTTTCAAACAGGCCGCGGGGGGGGGGGGGGGAATGGGTGTGTGCCCACAGTGGGTGGACGTGGGTGTGCACCCTTTCCCACAGGTGCACATCCATCTGTACCCACCTCCACATATGGAGCAACCAGCATTGGAGTCCATTGCTCCGTGCATGGGTGAAGCACCAGACCAGGCACACACCTCCACCCACTTACCAGGGATGTCATTCCTACAGCACCCACCCACCCCACACCATTCACATGGGTGCCCTCCACCACTACACACGTGTGTGGTGGGAGCACCGCTGTGAAAAGACCCATAGTCTGGAGGAATTTTGAAAAACCTGGAATTTGGTGTGTGTAGCAGGGGGGGGGGTCCCCCAGGGCCACACAGGGGCATCTCTCAGGGGAATTAGCTCTCCTCCTGCTACACAGTGTCTGCCTTGAGCCAAGGCAGAACCCCCTCCTAGGACACAATCTGCACAGTCCAGAGGGTCTTTCCTTATAGTCCTTTATTGTGACACTTGTCCACCGTACCTGGGCTGCCAGCTCATCCACCTACACCCTGTAGGTCCATGTTTGTCTCTCCAGTCACCAGGAAGCATCACAACCCCCCCCCCAAAAGTCCCTTCAGCCAGGCCCTCAGACCCCAGGCTCTGGCCAAGTCTTCACCAGGCCAAGAGGCTTCCTCCTGGGCACAGCCTCCTTGCTCTACCTGGGTCCCACTGGTTCCCTAGTCCTGCAGCACCTTGGACAGCATAGCCCAGCAAGGCTTGTCTCAGGGAGATGTAGCTCCTTCACCTCCCTGGTAGAGACTGAATTCTTTGCTCGCTCAGCCCGCCTCTTATACAGGCATTGTGGGCGTGGCCAGGCTTCCTCACTCCAGCCTTAAAGGGTCACTACCCTGCCCACTCTGCCTTATGAGTTTCTGAGCCTGATAACCCCACAGGCTCTTCCCCAACTCTGGGGTTGGCCCTGCCACACCCCTATGTGGGTTCAGCCCTCCAGCTGACCCCCTCAACCCCCTTCTTAAGGGGTAGCAGCCCCCCTTGACTGCTCCCTGCTACAGTGTGCCAAGCATTTTATAATTGTTTTTATATTTACTCAGTGTGAACATTTGAAAACCAGTTGATGCCACTCTGTAACCTTTGGGCAATTTGAGATATTTAGCTTCAAAGTTTCCATACCCCATCAGATTGCAGAAAATTTGAGCTCACTCATATTTTCACAAATAATCATTAGGAAATAATAAAAATCATAACAAATGATCAGGTAAGCAACCTTTTAATTAATTAGAATGCACTTGTGTATAATAATAAATTACATATAAATATTAAAGCTGAACAATTTAATCTTCTTCATTAGTCTTGGGGAGGGATGCCATATTTTGTGTCAACCTAGACTTTTGGTGTACCAAACATTTTTTCATTGTTTTTATATCTGCTTTATGCGTAGATTCTAAAACTAGTTGATGCCACTCTGTAACATTTGGACAATTTGAGATATTTAGCTTCAAAGTTTCTATACCGCCGAAGACCGAAAATAGTCATGCAGTTAGTGGTATTGCTGTAAAATATCTATTCAGACATCAATAAAATGATTACAGTAAATCACATGGGGATCAATTCATTCATCAATTTTATTTCAATTTGTACATTTTTTTTTCTGCTATGGCAATATCTACCAAATAATGGCTAAAACTGACTAGAATTATTACATACGACAATTGGTTTTTCTTCATTATGTGCCTTACAAATAGTATGTGACAAATGTTTTCTTTTCAGAGTGAAGCAACCCAATGACAACAGCTAAATGTGAGAAACACAAAGCAGCTACCAGAGTGGGTACTGATCGCATTCGCTCAATCACCTTGTTAGCTGAGACCATGATAGGATGGCTCTTAGGCGTCCGCTCCCTGCGCATCAGCACCGCAGGCCACCGTGGTTTACGGAGGGTCTGCGGCAGCTGAAATGTGAAGGGCGGTGGTTAGAGTGATGGTGGCACCATGATCGTGCTGAAGCCGAAAGATTGCGGCTTAGAGCCAGTTTAAGGGCCTATGCCATGGCTATGTGTATAGCAAAGAAGGAATTCTTTGCTACCCTCATGTGTTTACACAAGCACAAGTGATAAAGCAGAGAATAAAGTTGAGAGCAAATTACCTCTGCAAACAAGCAGGGTTAAGCTGGGGGAGCTGGTAGCGCAGAGATCATGCTCATGTATGCTATTGAGGGGAATTTCTCCTTGTTCACATTTCTCCACAGAGTCCTCCGCTAGCGCAGCAAACCTTGGTGCTTCCTCCTTTGTGTGTCTATCACACAACGTGTCTGCCTTACTGATTGCTGATTATTTGTTTTCCCTTCTCTTTCATTGCAATGTTCTAGTGTGTATGTTAGGTGTGTGTTTCCACAGGAATGGCGCTATGGCTCTGTCCCCTTATGTAACTTCTGTCCCCTTGGCTTTGGCCCCCCACTGAGAACTCCCCACCCCATGGCCCCCCTCCCTTTTTAGTCTTATTTTGTCGTGCATTAGTGACTCATGTGAGACACTCACATTCCTGCTGTGTAGTACACCAGTCCCTTGCATAGCATGGGAGTTAAGGCGTATGGGAGTTACTTGAAGTGGCTTTTAAACTTCAAAGCTGTGTTTGCGTCTCACTTACAATTATTTTTTTCACACCGATATGCCCTTTTTGAGATAGTAGAGTGTGGTGTAGAGATAGTAGAGAGACTATTGTGCCTCTTTACCTGCCTTGACTTACAGTTTACATGCCTGTTACTGCTTGATGGGGATTGTAAGTGACGTGAATCCCTAAAAGGTTTTTTGGGTAGATATTGGTTCCCTAAAGTATTCTTCCTGAAATGTTTTTTTGAGTAGTCGTTGTGCCTTTATTCCTGCCTTTACTTACAGTTTCCATGCCTGTTAATGCTTGATGGGAATTGTAAGTGGCGTGAATTCCTAAAGGGTTTTTTGTGCAGGATACTGGTTCCCTAAAGTATTCTTCCCAAAAGGGTTTTGTTTTTTTTGTAGGAAAGCACCTTAACTAATCTGCTTAACCCATAAGGGTTTTTTGGATAGTGTCTACTATTGCCAACCTTGGCCAACCTCAGAAGCTGCAGGGCTGCTTTGGGGAGGGGTCAGGAATTGGCTGTAGAAGTCACAAGCAGCCAGAAATGGGGGATGAAAGGAGCAGTGCCTCTCACACCAAGAAAGGCAGGAGAACGTGGTGAGGAAGTGACAACATTGGCTCTATGCCAGTTGGCCACTTAAACTGCCCCCCAGAATGCTTCATACTGCCAGAAATTGCTCCAAAGTGTCTTGAGAAGGACCAAGGCCTGGCCTATTATCTTTTTTAGGCCTATTGCTTTTTATTTTCTCCATATTTTGTAAGTTGATGGGAACTAGGTGACTCAGGGAATTGGCAGGGCCTTTCAGACCCATTTAAATTCAGCCTGGGTTGCAAATCACCAAAAGCTTATCTGTCACTGCTGGTCACCTTCCAGAGCAGGGTTGAGGAATATTGGCAGGGTTGTCTAGGAAAGGTCACTACTCAGACCATACCTATTTTGTTCAGAGAAGAGGCTTCAGTTATCAGATCTGATAACCTTGATTACTTAGTCATGTTTCACAGACATCACAATCACTTATTTTAAAAAAGAGTGGTGATATGGACTTATACTACAACTGCTTGTTGATTTGACTGTATGTTAATTAGAACTTGGTACCTAGCTGGTACATCATTATGACAGCCTTTCTTGCCAGTCAAAATATTAGGCAATTAGCATCCAAAGTCATCTTATAAAGCTTGATGTTGTGCAGGCAATCATTCCCACAGTTCCCCATTAAGCTTGCTCTTGTTGAGAGAGGAATGGCTGTGCTCTTAGGTGGCATTCAGACGTGTGTTTAAATCGCACGATGCTCTGAGCAGCTTTTCAAACCACGCTCCAAACATTCGGGCTAGGTGGAAATGTGCGCGCTCACTGCATTCACACCAACCCGGAAGTGCGGGGTTCTTTAAATCGCACGATGCCGCCTAAGCAGCTGTGCTATTTAAACACACGTCTGAATGGGTTTTCTAATCTGGCCAGTGTTTCTAGAACTCTGTGTTTTTTCTTACATGCAAGAGGACAGACCAGTGAGACCTTCCAAGGTGTGTCAGCTCAGGTGGTAACTACTTTGGCAATACCATCACATTCCCTGTAATCTTATAGGATAAGGATTTTCAATCAAAAAGGTTTCCCTTGGGAAACCGACGTCCTCGGTACACATTCTGGATGTCGCTAGATTTCAGGGCATAGTTCAACATATAGAGGTCAGTTATTTCTCCCACAAAACTCTGCTTTTGCTGAATGTCCAGATCCTGTCCCAGCATCACAATGCCTCCCGGTTTAATTCTGTATCCCATTCTGTACACCTTTCGTACACTCCTTTTACCATTTACCCAGAAGGCTGTGAGGCCACGTAGAGATTCCCAGGTCACACATACGTGACTCCCAAAAGCGTTGAGGTCAGGGAGGGAAAAGGTCACTCGTGGACTTCCCATTTGAAGGTCAAAGCGGCCAGCTGCTTCATGCCAGACATCAAGTTTATCGTTCTCAGAACAGTAGGAGAAGAGAATGACTTTGCGTTCGCCCATAAACTCAGCAGCCACCCTCATGCAAAGCGTAAATGCCAAGAGATTCAAGGGCTGCAGTGGAGACAAGACCACAAAACTGTTGTTTGATTCGCTGGGAAAACTCAAGACTCTACCGTGAAGACCTAGAAGAGAAAACAACTTCACTGATCATGTGCATCCCACCACAGTACTGACTGCTGGACTGTACAGCAGTGAATGTGAATGGGTTACAAAGAGAGGAGGAGATTAATCAGACATTATCTCTAGACGAGCATGTCCCCATGTGGCCACTCTGCATTATTCCTCACATTTATTTGTTTGGGTGCAACTGCTCAATACCATTTATAACATTTCTATTCAGGACACGTCTCTGCTTTCTCTCAGCAGCTCTTCTATTGTGCAGTTTCTTTCATGTCACTTCCTTCTGTGTCATCAGATTTTCCTTGCTTCATCTTAACACCGTTAATCATGTAATGTAAAACACATGCTTTGTCAACCTCAGAGTTTTCCCTTCTTTATGCTGCTTTTAGTGAGATTATTTTATACTCCACCATTTCTTTCAGCTGCATTCCTTTACACTCACATCTCCTAAATGTTAAATCCATTCTAATCATTTTTGTGGACATTTAAAATATAACTTTAAAATATAACTAATAGTTTCAATTCTAATTGGAATTCATTTTTCACTTTGGGAAATTCTGCATGGCTCCACAAACCAGAAAATTATAGCTTCTAAATAATTATGGAATAATTCCATGATTGGCCATTATGGAACTCCCCCAGACACCCCCTTGGAAGTCTGCCTAAGCCCGAGCCTGTTCGTCTTCTGGAGGAGCAGATGTAAATCCTTTTTGTTTGGCCAGGCGTCTGGCAGGCTGGGATAGGGTTTGGTGGGATTGGGTAGAGGGGTTTGGGGAAGAATTGGTGGGTGGCAGGTGGAGGCAAAGCATCAGGTGGGTGGGATGATAAGGTTTTTATTTATGTATTTATATTTATTTATTTATAGATTTATACCCCACCCCTCCTGAGAACAGCTTGGGGCTGCTTTCAACAAAAAAATGTAAAATACATATAAAACCATTTAAAACACATCAAAAATACATAAAGTATTAAAACAGGGCCCGGGAAACATTTAAAACAATAAAATAGGGTAGGGGAGATAAAACCCCATTAACCCACCCTCCCCAAAGGCCTGGGCGAACAGCCAGGTTTTACATCTTCGCCGGAATATCAAAAGGCTTGGGACCAGGTGAGCTTCCTCCTGAAGGCAGTTCCAAAGGCGCGGCGCGGCCACCAAGCATGCCCTCTCCATTGTGGCCCCCCGCTTAACACGGGGGACCTCCAAGAAGGCACCCCCGACCGACCAAAGGAGCCGCTCTGGGACACAGAGGGCGAGGCGGTCCCTGAGGTACGGGGGACCCAGACCGTGAAGAGCCTTGTAGATCAAAGTCAAAACCTTGAACCTGGATCGGCACGCTATTGGCAACCAGTGCAGAATCTGGAGCACAGGTGTTATGTGCTCCCGACGACCTGTCCCCGAAAGGAGGTGGGCCGCCGCATTCTGCACTAGCTGCAGCCTCCGAACCAGGCACAAGGGAAGTCCCACATAGAGCACGTTGCAGTAGTCCAGCCTCGAGGTGACGAAGGCATGGATGAGGGAGGCCAGGTCCGGGCCGGAGACGAACTGACACAGCCTCCGTACCAGATGCAGCTGCCGAAAAGCAGTCTTTGTGACTGCCTCCACCTGCCGCTCCAGGTGGAGATCCGCATCCAATATCACCCCCAGACTCCGGACCTGCTGAGCTATAGGAGGGCGAACCGCCCCAATCAGGGGGGCCACTACCTCCCTCGCTCTTCCCATCAACATCACCTCCGTCTTATCGGGGTTGAGCTTCAGTCTGCTCTGCCACATCCATTCAGTCACGGTCTCCAAACACTGGGATAGCACCGAGACAGCAGGGTCTGGGTCCGTTGAAAAGAAGAGGTACAGCTGAGTATTGTCAGCGTATTGGTGACAATGCACCCCAAACCCTCTCACGACCTCCCCCAAGGGCTGCATATATACATTAAACAATAACGGAGACAGAACAGAACCCTGTGGAACGCCGCATGGTAAAACGCGGGGGCAAGATGTCTCATCCCCCAGCACCACCCACTGGCTTCTACCCGAGAGGAATGAACAGAACCATTCAAGAACGGTCCCATCCAGACCCCCCAGGTCACACAGCCATCTCAACAGCAGCCCATGGTCCACGGTGTCAAAAGCGGTCGAGAGATCTAGCAGGATGAGAAATGTTGAACATCCTGCATCCATCTCCCGGCGGAGATCGTTGACCAAGACCACCAACGGCGTCTCGGTGCCATAGCCGGGGCGGAACCCAGATTGAAACGGGTCCAGGAAACCGATGCCATCTAGATGCGCCTGGAGCTGGATTGCTACCGCCTGCTCAATAACCTTCCCTAAAAAGGGAAGATTAGAGACAGGTCGGTAACTGGCGAGAGCATCCACGTCCAACAATGGTTTTTTCAGCAGGGGGCGCACCACCGCCTCCTTGAGGCTGGGCGACAACCTCCCCTGCTGCAAGGACGCGTTCACTACCCCCGCCAGCACCATCCCCAACGTCTCCCTAGAGGCTTTCACCAGCCAGGACGGGCATGGATCAAGTTCACAACGGGTGGCCCTTCTAGACCCCAAGACATCCACCGCATCGGCCGGCGTCACTTCCTGAAATTCCCCCCACAAAGCTGGACCAGACGGGGCCTCCATCACCTCGTGCTCTCTACCTACTGCCCCTAATCCAGTGTCAAAGTCGCTCCGAATCTGAGCGATCTTGTCTGCGAAGTAGGTGGCAAACTCCTCACAGTGGGCCTGGGACAAGTCCCCGTCCAGGCGGAGGGAGGCCGGACTGACCAGCCCCCGCACCACTCGAAACAGCTCTGCTGGGTGTGACTTCACAGACACTATGAGGACAGCAAGGAACTCCTTCCTTGCTGTCCTCACAGCCTCAACATAGGACCGCAAATGGGCCCTATGGAGAAGTCGGTCGGAGTCAGATCCAGTCCAACGCCAGCGTCGTTCCAGCCTTCTGCCTACTCACTTCATACACCGCAGTCCCTCGGTAAACCAAGGGGCCCTGCGGTGATGAGACTGAGGCAGAGGGCGTCTCGGAGCCACCCTGTCAATGACCTCCTCCAGCAAGGTATTCCAATACTGGACGAGCTCATTGACAGAGTGACCGTCCAGGTCCAAGGTTAGCTCCCTCAGGACTTCCTGGAACCGCTGGGGTTCCATCAGCCTCCAAGGGCGGACCATCCTAACTGATCCCTTCCTCTTCTGAAGGGGGTACGCTGAGAGACTGGCCTGAAGGAGATAATGGTCCGTCCATGACAAGGGCACAGCTCTAACCTCCCCCACAACCGGACCCCCCGCCTCAAGGCCAGAGTCAAAGATCAGGCCGAGGTTATGGCCCCCCATGTGGGTCGGGCAGATAACCTCCTGGGACAAATCCATGGTTGCCATGGCGGCCATGAATTCTCGCTCCGCCCCAACAAGGCCGGCATCAGTGTGAACATTGAAGTCCCCCAGAACCAAAGTCCTAGAGGAGCCCAACACCACCTCTGAGGCCAGCTCTGCTAGAGCGGTTAGGGATGCCGCCAGACAAGAAGGGGCCCGGTATACCAGCAGCACCCCTAACTTGCCCCCAGCCAAATCAAAAACCATGTGAAGGGCCTCAATACCCACAATCTCCCGAACTGGATACCTCCTAACAGGCCAGTCTTCTCTAAAAATAATCGCTACACCACCTCCCCGGCCACCTGTGCGGGGCTAATGCTGCCTGGCATACCCGGCCGGCACGAGATTGTCCAAAGTTGGACTGGCCAACTCGTCCAGACAGGTCTCCATAATACATGCGAGGTCCACAGCCCCATCCAAGATTATGTCCCGGACAATTGGGGCCTTGTTGACCATGGACCTCGCATTTAGCAACAGCAGTCCCCCACATGTGGACCTTGGACCCGGTTCCTCTCCCACCCCCAGCAGGGGGATGGCAACCTGCACCTCCCGCAGGCACCTCAGTCCCCTAGGGATGCGAGCCATCCAACCCCATGGACCATACCGTCCATGCCCCAGAACCACCTATAGCCGCCCCCTCCCCCCCCGTCCACCACACCCTGGCCCCCAAAACCCGGCTGCTCACCCTGTGGCCTTCCCCCCCACCTCCCCCCTTAAAACCTCCCCCCC
>QEPC01000841.1:2892241-2911370 GCA_003113815.1 Sphenodon punctatus | reverse complement strand
GAAGTCAAGGCAGCGGGAGTAGACAACACGTTCAAGCAGCTTGGAAGCAAAAGGAAGGAGTGAGACAGGACGATAGCTAGAAGGGTCAGAGGGGTCAAGAGTGGACTTTTTGAGAACAGGAGAGACTGTGGCATAGTGAGGGACAGTAGCTTCCCATTTGAGTCTTGCATCTGATTTCACAATCAGGACCACACTGGAGGAAGTGGTTTCAGAATTGCTGTTTAGTCTTAGGAGCCAGTTCAAACCTGTTTCATTGCAGCAATGTCATGTTCTTGCCTATAGTGTACACTTTCCAATGTACCAATTTAATTTGCCGTTACTGGTTTTCCCTTGGACTTGATCTTTGCACAAGATGGATAGAACCACAGGATTTCAGACTTGGAAGGAACCTCAGGGGTCATCTAGTCTGACCTCTTGATCCAAGGCAGAATACCCTTTGCTTACAGCATTGTAGACAGTGTCGAAGGCCCTTTTCACACGGGCGCCCCCCCCCCCTCATACATATGTGCAAGTTGGGGGGGTGCCCATCAAATGCCATGGCTGGTGCAGGGGGGATGGGTAGGCACCCGTGGGAACACTGCGGGCGGTGGGTGGGGTGCATGCGCACTCCCACACATCACCCACCTCCACCCATCACCGACGCACGGAACAACGGGCACCAGTGCCTGATACTCCATGCATGGAGATGGGTGGAAGTGGGTGGGTGTCCGTGGGAATGCACCCCCATGCACCACGCACCCACCGCCCCAGTGTGAAAAGGGCCCGAATTATACTACACCTTAGCATACACACCACATTTTCAGAGCAATTATAAAACATTAGCAAGTAGACACAAATGTAAACAAAAGGGTTTGTGGGCCTGGACTTAAGGACGTGTGCTGTCATCTGGCTCAGTAGACTTGGGAGGGGCCAGAGGCCGAATGTACGACGGGGAAACACCCTAAAACCGTCACACCCTGTGCCGATGGTAGGGAAATGTCTTGACAACTGACAGACACAAATAAAGGGAGACGTTTTCCATCTCTGCACTTGCCTAAATCTGTTTCACTGTCCCGAACAGGATTCTGTCCTCCATTGGGAACTAGGAAAAAGAAAGAAATGAATTCTGAATTTCCAATAACAGCAGGTGAAAGGTTCAAAATGTTACTAATGTGCTTTAAAGTCATCATTACTTTAACCTGGTCATTCAGATGGTCACTAACTGCCCAGGGTTAATATTTCCATCAGTCAGCAGGGGAGGGCTGGTCTCAGGGTGGGGCCACAGAAGTAGGGTGGCCAGATAGGCAAATGTTAGAGGACGCTTAGAAATACAGGTTGCAGGGCTGCTTTGGCTCCACTGCACCCCTGCAACATGTATTTCTCATAAGTGTCTTCTAGCATTTGCATATCTGGCCACCCTCCACAGGGGTCTTGTCTTGAGGCCCTGCAACCTCCACTCCAGTGGTGCTTCTTCCCAGAGGGAGCCCAAATACTACAGTCTTTAGGGCCATTTGAGCATCTTAAAACAACAGCCAAAGGCCATCCAAAATATAAGGCAAAAACTGCTCCTCTTTAAAGAATTAAAGGGGTGGGGCCCCAGGGGTGCAGCAATGGAACAAGTGGTGATATTCTACCAGTTTGGCTGAACCAGCTGTTAAAAGTGTGCCACCGTACAGATAAAGGGGAGGAGAAGTGGGGAACCTCTTAGAGAACCTGTGGTCGCAGGAGCAGCCCAAGGATATTTACTGCCTGAGGCGGCCTCGGGCAGACACCACCGCCCGTGAAGCTTGGTGGTGGCTGGATCATGGGGGGAAGCTGCCCCCTGGAACTTGCCACCCTAGGTGGCCCCTCCCTCCCCCCCCCCGATCCAGCTACTGCCAAGTTTGATGACTGGATTGGGAGCGGGACGCAGGAGAAGCAGGGCCACGCAGGGAAACACCACCATCCAACTGCAGAGCTTGGCTGTGGCTGGATGGAGGGGGGAGGGTTGCCACCTCCTTGAACTTGCTGACCTTGGCAGCCCCATCCCTCTGCACCCACTTACCCCATCCATAAACTGAAGCTCTGGAACACAGGCGGGGGCAGCTCTCCCTCCACTGCTGCTGTTGACCGCAGAACTCAAGGGGACGACTCTCCCTACCCAGATCCAGCTGGATCAAAGTGCGGGGAGGGGGGGCGCTGCCCCCTTGAGCTTGCCGCCCAGGGCTGGCCTTACCGTAGGGCAGCTTGGCCTGCTATTGGACCCCCAAATTGTTTTATTTTTTAAAAAAAAATTGTTTGGGGTATTTTGGATGCAGGTGGTGGCGGCTTGATGGGGCTGCAGCATGGGACCCTGCCTGGCTGCACTGCACCAGCTGTCTTTTTTTGGGGGGGGGTCGCGGCAAAGCCCCGCCACCCTCATCATAGCACCAGTTCACTTCCCTGGCCTGCGCACACGCCCTTTTAGGTCACTTTTAGACGAGACAAATTTGCGCATGATTGGTGAAAAATGTGCGTGTTTAAATGCTTGTTTAAACACCTAAACCGTTTTAAATGCATATTTGCCATGATTGTGTAAAAGCCAAAATCGTTTTGAATGTGGTTTTTAAATAATGCACATTTTTTAAAACCGGTTTTGGCATCCCCCGATCATCAAAGGGGCTCAAAACCGGTTTTAAAAAATGTGCATTATTTAAAAACCACATTCAAAACGATTTTGGCTTTTACACGATCATGGCAAATGCGCATTTAAAATGGTTTAGGTGTTTAAATGAGCATTAAAACATGTGCATTTTTCACCAATCATGCGCAAATTTGTCTCATCTAAAAGTGGCCTTAGAGTTTTCAGTCCCAGCCACCACGGGAGGTGGTTCCCTGTCCTCCGACTCCTCCTCTCCCTCACAAGAAGTTTATGCAACTTCCTGTGGCGGGAAAAGTGACTGGAGTCTGGAGGACTCACAGCAGGCTGTAGAGCGAGGAGAGTGGTGGTTTAGCAGCTGCATTGGCTGCGCGGCTGGGACCCCTGGAGGCAGGAGCAGTGGCGGAGCCACGGAACCCGGAGCCACAAGGCGGAGCAGGATGGGACATATCCATCTGGCAGCGGCGGCTTCCGGCTGGTCTGTGGATGGCTGAGTCGGCAGCTGCAACATGACCAGGAGTCGGGACCCGGGACCCCACCGCACCGCCAAGGCCCGGCCGGTGCTGTGACTGTGCACAGCAGCCTGCGGAGAAGCAAGCAGGGAGCCTGGCAGGAGTGAGGCTTTGCCGTTGCTTGCCAGGCAGCAGCAACAGCAACAGCACAGTGGCGGTGACGGCTCCCTCCTCGACCCCGCCCAGGGGCACCAAAGTGTAGACTAGGCAGCAGCAGCAGCAATGAGAGCATGAGGGGGAGCGTGGTGAGTGAGCCGGGGCGTGCGGCGGCAGTAGCAGGAACAGCGGATGCAGCTCAGGCTTTTTTATGCAAGTCCCTGCCGATTAAGGCCCAAGCATCCACTCCCACACTGGTTCCTTCACTGACTGCAGTGTTTTCACTAGTCCCTCGCTGGACTCCCAGCCTTTGATCTCCTTTGGCCTGGCCCTCCCCCGGCCAGCCAACACCAGGGTGTGTCCTATTGTTAAAGGGCTTTGGGAGAATTCCCAGTCTCTGGTGGTAGGACACGGACCCACTCCACGAGTGAATATTGGGGACCAGTACCCCAATATCCAAACAACCTCTTAAATTTAGGGAGAATTAGCTGAATTTATTCAAAGGGTCCGCGCGTGTCCACTGGAATCAGTCAGAGGACATGATGCACTGCCAGCTGGCTGGAATTTCCCTCCCACACCCCAACACAGAAAGGGAATACGCTGATAAAAATGAGGGGGATTTATTGACAAAGAAGTAAATAATATAATACACAATCAGTTCACCCATGGGCCAATTAGAATGCTACAAGTAATTTTCTATACCCTCCCCCTAAGCACAGTACATACAATAATTCACAGAGAAAAACCCTCCAGTTTGGTTACCCTGGTGTAAGTGGACATTGCAAGAGGGAGGGGGAATCCAGTCCTGTTGAAAAGGGACAGGTGACCCCGTAGATCCAGCGGCGTTCGGCGGGGGTGGGTGGGGAGAGAAGCTGGACAGACCAGGAGGGTGGTCTGGGAGAGATCCTTGAGGCAAGCACGCACAGAGTAACCTGCTTGTGTCTGCATTCAAGAATAACCCAACTTCTCATGGGGGCAAGGGCAGTTATAGGGTCCTTACCTTAGAGGTAAGGCAAGGGGTCCCAAAGGCACTTCTTGCACAAAAGGGATCCCAGAGGCACTCAGGAATGCTACGGTTGAAAAAGAAACCCTTGCATGATGTTTTGGAGGAAATAGAGCCTTGGAGGATTTCAACAGGAGGCATGGCAGGATAAACAAGAGGGCAAAATGGAGTTTCTATAGACAGGGGAAGAAGGGTATTCTTAAACAGACGTGGAGCAAACAGCCTAACAATCGATCTATTGCTTGCTCGGAGTTTTAGGCAGCCGTGGAGGGCTCATCTCAAAAGAGGGAGGCTACCTGTTTTTGACTGTTCCATTGTTTACCCAGGAGCCTCCCTTGTTCCATTCTCTTATTCCTTCCGACCAGACCTGTTTTGCATGGGGCTTTTCTTTCTTTTTCCTTTTCTTTTTCCTTTCCCCCCCTTCTGTTCCCCTGCACCCTTTGACCTGTGTCTTGTGAGGTGCTGCCAAGGGGCAGGCGGTGTCTATGGTTTTGGGGGGAAATGGTGTTGTTCCTAACACTGGGCTTTCTCCAGTTTAGGGTACTCACTAGACCAACCCCAGAAACAGACCATGAGCCTCTGTCAGATGAGCTCCCACTGCAGGTTTGTATCGCAGGATTATCTAGTCACCTAAACTGCACTCATCGCCCTTGTAATAGGGCCATCAGTCCTGTATCCCCAGCCAGGTATTTCTAAGAACATAAGAAGTGCCATACTGAGTCAGACCAATGGTCCATCTACCCCAGCATCCTGTCCTCTGACAGTGGCCAATCTCGATCACATGGGAGAAGAACCAACACTCACAATTGTCAGGTTCCATAGGCGGTGGGGAATAAGGCAAAGGAGGTTCGGGGAGCGGGGATGCGTTAGAGGCCATGTGGCCAAGCCGCGGCGCTCCCCGCTACCCCAGGAGGCCACACCCCCACGCAGCGCAAGGGCGGAGCAAGGAAGAGCGTTGCGACGCTCGGAGCGCTTGCAGGCTAGGCCGCCGCAGCAGTCAGAGGCGGCCGACGCCGGAGAAACCCCGCAGGGGTCAGGCACATCGCCGACAAAGAGTTCAGCTGAGAGCTCGGGGGTGGGGCCGGAAATAACGCAGAGACGCTCGGCGCGGCTGCGCCACAGGGCGGGGCCCGCCACAAGGGGTACTTAAGGAGGGCCAGGCTCATTAGGGCGATGCCGGTGAACAGCATAGCTGTGAGACTGGCCCCCAGCGTGGATTACTAAGGAGCTTTGCAGAGAAGGAGACGGAGTGTGCGTGGTGGTGTGTGCGTGAGGTGGTGCGAGTGAGTACGAGTGTGGGCGGACAAGAAGGGAGGAGTAAATATACGGGGGTGTGGGTGGTGTGTGGGACGCTGGGAGCACTACCCCCCTCTGGGGCCCTGTGATAACCCTTCCTGTCTGTGTGCGTGTGCTTCGGTGTATTCCCTGCCTACAATTCCTGGAGTCTTCCCCCCAATATCCTCACGACTCCTTTCACTTTGGGCTATTGTACCTCGGACCCCTTGCACGTGTTGGGTGTGTGTGGTGATAGTGGGGATAGGAGCTGTTATTACAGCCCCACGCCCGGTGGGGGCAATCCTCAGGGCCTTGCTGGTTCCCCCCCCTATGATGACATAGGCCACGTCTCTCTTGCAGAGGTTTTGGGCCCTATACAAACCTGAGGGGTGTCTTTCCGTACACATTGAGGATTGCCCTACACAGGCCCGGGTTACTGTGCTGCTTAAGGTTAAGTGGGGTTGCAAGGTATCATCTCCCTCTCTCCATAACCCCCCTACCCTAACAACAATGGGCAATCCATTCCCTGTTGTTCACTCCCAGCTCCCAACAGTAAGAAGTTCATCCTGTAAGCTACTTGGTTAATAGCCATTAATGGACCTAATCTGTAAGAACTTATCAAGTCCTTTTTTAAACCCCGCTATACTACTGGCCCTGACAACGTCTTCTGGCAACAAATTCCATCGGTTAATTATGCGTTGAGTGATAATTCTGCTGGACAATTATACCTTTTCCTTGCCTGTTTTCACAGTGGTGTCAGGGGTGTGGCCCAACACAGAATACTACACACTAAGGGTATCTTCAAACTATTTGGTGAGACAGAACCCCAAATGCAGGTGCACCAGATGCAGCTGAGCTCATGATCATAGAACCAGAGGATCATAGATCTGGAGAGTTAGAAGGAATCTCCCTTTGTATCATTTAGTCCCTCCCAACCCTCTGCCCTGAGGCAGGTCACCCTAGACCTAAAGTGTCCTGGACAGATGTCTCTCTAATCTTTTCTTGAAAGCCCCCAGGAAAGGAGATTCCCTAGGTAGCTTGTTCCACTGCTGAGTTGGTCTAACAGTTAGGAAGTTCCCCACAATATTTAACCTAAACCTGCCCTTTCTGAAATTTGAAGCTTCTTTTCCTGTCTTCACTGACAGTGAAAAAGCAAATGTTCCATCTTTTTTTTAATGCATCCTTTTAAAATTTTGAAAACTGTCAGTATGTTCCCCCTTAATCTTCACTTTCCTAGGCTAAACATGCTCAGTGCTGTCAGATTTTCCTCAGACAACTTGTATTCTAGACCCTTGGTCATCTTTCTTGCTCTTCTCTGAATCCTTCCAAGTTTGTTATATTGATATTGGATATATTTTGTGTCTTTCTTGCTGTCTGAGGTTACAGGATTGTATTTAAGTCATTCACACAGACAAAACTTGGGGAGCCAATGCAAACTATGCCAATGTGGAGCTTCATGAGTACAGCAGGGATAGAACCCGAATCCAGATCCCCCTGCTTTGTTATGGATCCTACACACCCACCCCGGGTATACACTGACCTGGCAGGATCAGCCATAGACACAACCAGGGGCTAGGACATGTAGAGGGGCGGCACCTTTAGGCTTTGGGGTGGGTGAGTGCTGCACATACACCCGGAACTGAACATACACAAAATGGCCACCGCCCTTAACAAAAATGTTGGTGATGATATTGCTGCCATTTTTGTTAAAGGTTGTGGCCATTTTGGGCTGTGAGGGGGGCAGGGAAGAACACAACCGAGGCAGGGCTTCAAATGAGGAAACCCAGAGGAGATTCTGATGCATGTCGTGTGCTTTCCAAGGACTGGAGATTATGTGCCTTCTTTGTTTTACAGTGGCATTCTCTGGGGAGTAGGTGGGGCCTGTGGGGAAGTGGGCTGAGCCTGGGGCCCCACATTGTGTCTTCTCCCTGGGCCCAGCAATTTGTAAGGCGGGCCCTTCCTAGGCTGCCACCTTCGTTGCCTATATGTAGCTCCAGCCCTGTGCGGTTGTTTGGCTAGAATATCACCGCTGGGTTGCAGCATCTGCAGATAGGGTCAAGAAGATGTAGACTGAAATTTGACTGCATGTGAGGCTGGACGTACTATTTTAGCGCCTCTAGACAACTCAGACTGCCCCTGACCCCCAGCTCTGGTGCACACACAGGCTGCCATCTGAGGCAGAGAGGGAGACAATGATGGCACACAGCACAGAAACAGTCTTTTCCTTTGTGCGCGGCACCACTGCAGAGCATGTTTGCGGGGGTCTGGGGGGCAGAATGGGGCTTCTCCAGGTGGGGATGGATGGGGAGGGGTCCCCCCCTTCAGGCTGCGGGCAGCATGAGTGAAGCAGTGCGAGAGGTGGGGATGCCATGACTGGGCAGACACAGGCTGAGAATAGAAGTTCCCAACCTCCCAAAATCTGACACACACACCCCAAAAAATCTGCTGCCCTAGGCAGGTGCCTATGTTGCCTGCCCCTAAGTCTGACCGTGGCTGCATGTTTTTGTTGGGGGGGGGGGCACAGAATTATATTTAAGTTTCAAAATGGGGTCATACTGGCAAAATTTGGGAACTCAGTCTGTTTAAAGAGCAATCTGACCTCCACAGCAGCAGCAAGCATGGAATTCAAAGTGGCTCATCTGCAGCAAAATTGTCATCAATGATGGCTATGGATTTGTAGCAAGGTAACAGTGTGGGCAAGTCTCACTGAAGTATATGGGAATGTGCCTTTTGCTGAGTGCTAGTGCTGGTGCTATGCATTCAGAGACTTGTACTCTAGATTGTTCTTGTATGAAGAGGAATGGCCACATGATGGCAGCATTGCACAATGAAAGAGAAAGGCCAGCACTAGTTCAGGGCAATTTTAAGAATGAGTTACTCTTCTGTTTCTATGGCCACTTTCACACGTTACCTGGGAGACGGAGAAACTTCCATGATGGCAATCGCGGCTCTGTTCTCATGGGAATTAGCACACATGGGAATGCACTATTCCACGTTTTTATAGATCTTTGGACCCCCGTTATCACCAGACTATTTAACAGCATTAATGCTACAGGGTTCTTCCCGGCTGGATGGAATGAGAGTGTGATAATTCCAATTTACAAGAAGGGCTGTAGAGATGATCCAGCAAATTATAGGCCCATAAGCCTCCTAGATATAATGGCTAAATTGTATGCCAAGTACCTTTTGGGAAAATTGGAAGATTGGGCAACTAAGGAAAATATCTTCCATGAGGAACAGGCAGGCTTTCAAGCCGGTCAAGCCACTACTGATCACTGCTACATATTATCACATCTGATAAACAAATACTCTCAAGCTGGGAAGGGGGGGCCTTTTTGTAACTTTTATTGATCTAAAAATCAGCTTTTGACCTGATAGATCGGGCACAGCTCTGGGAAAAATTGAGAGCTACAATTTTGACAGACATCTCCTTTTCTTGATAAAGGGGCTATATAGCCATACCTGTATGAAAATTCACAGAGATAAGGAGGGACATTTGACAGGCACTATATCCATTCAAAGGGGAGTGAAACAAGGGTGCATTTTAGCGCCTTTTTTGTTTAAGTTCTATATTAACGATATCATCAATGTCTTTCATAATAAACAAATTTTTGCCCAGAAGATCAGCAATAGAGCAACTGCTCTGTTACTCTGTGCAGATGACATGGCATTATTGTCTGTTGCCGAAATGGGGATGAGAAGGGCTTTAGATCTGTTGGGCTCCTATTGCAAAAGGGAGAAACTTAAAATAAATTATGATAAGACAAAGGTGGTTGTCTTTGCCAGAAAAACCCGGACTTGGGCTTGGTATTTGGATGACTTTAAAATAGCGCAGGTCCCAACTTATAGCTATTTGAGCCTGTGTTTTGCCGCCACAGGTTCCTGAGCATTACATTTGGCATCCGCTAAACTGAAGGCTCGACAAACAGCCGGGGGAATTGTAAAATGTTGGGCTACGTGTGTGTGTGTGTGTGCGTGTGTGTGTGTGTGCGTGCATGTGTGCGTGTGTAAGATGACCAAGCCAGCTATTAGTGTGTTAGTTCATAAACGTATCCCACAATTGCTTTTTGGTGCTGAAATATGGGGCTTTGCAGCTGTGACTCTGGAGGCAGTACAGAATAGGGTCCTCAGGTGTCTCCTGGGAGTGCCAATTTATACACCTGCTGCCTTTTGGGGGTGGTTTCTGTTGCTACCCAAATTTGGATGGCTATCACAAATTTTTGGACTAGGCTGATGTCAATGCCTAGGAATAGCCTCACTCGTGCCTGTGGGGAGGAACAGGGTGAGCGGGCTGAAAGCTTGTCTTGGAGATTTCGATTCATCGGTCTTCTTAGGGATATTACATTTTCCCTGGAAGCCTTGGAAGGCCTCCCTAAAAATTCATTGAAAAATCTCTTGAAATCTCGAATTTCTGACATCGGAAAACAAGAAGATATGACCCTGGGTGCAAATTCGGTGATAGCCCCAAATTATGGAAAATATAAAATCATACATCGATTGGAACAATATTTGGTCAGTACTATGAATTTTGCCCTGAGACAGGCTCTTACCCTGGCAAGATTTCAGCTAATGCCCTCCAGTGTTGTGGAGGGTAGGTTAAAGGGGATACCGTATGAAAACAGAATATGCGATTGTATGATTGGGGTGGAGGACCAAGTTCATTATTTATTTGAATGTATTGACTCAATAGATATTCGATACAAACATAGAAACTTGTTTGAGATAAAGGCCCCTTGGGCCGGCATTACTCAAAGATTAGAAAGTATTCTGGCAAGTGACTCCGAAAGAAAGATGTTCAGGGTAGCAGGCACTGGCTAAGAGGAGAGCTTGGCCTAAAGGGGAGCAGTTTTATTAATGTTGGAAGCACGACAGGCAGGGGCCTTCCCTTTTGATTTACCTCCCTCATACTTCTTTTTTAGTTATTGATTATGTTGGGAGTGTGAAATTAAGGAACTATTTGGAAAGGATTACGGTTGTAAGTTTGCAAACTTATTCTCAAATTTGTTTCTTTTATCCTTTTTTCTTATGTTTTCATGTTTTGTAAAATTGTATCAACCATTGGCTGTATCAATACAGTTTATACAATACAATAAAAATATATATATACTATTCCACTTTTATCCCGCGAGAACACTTCTGCATTAATGTCGCTTTTACAATGACGGGTATTCTCGCAGGATAAAAGTGGAATAGCCCATTCCCACGTCTGCTAATTCCTGTGAAAATAGAGCTTCAGTTGTCATCATGAAAGTTCCCCCAGCTCCCAGGTAACATGTGAAGGCAGGTGAGACCGTAGGCAGGTGAGACTGTTGTGTGTCCTAACTGAGGAGCAGAAGCAGAGTTGACAGAGCGAGTCCCAGGACTTCTGTACACTTCATACCATAGAGTAAGCAGAGATCAAACTGCTGCATTAACCATTCGGTTGCTGATCTAGGATGAACAAAGGCTCAAAATCACAAGTCAGGATTCTAAATTATCATTTGGTTTCCAAGCCTTTGGATTTCCTGCAGTTGCATTTTAAGGATTTTCTCTGCAACCATCAGTGCAAGAAAGTTACTTTAAAATTTTTTTAAAAAAATCAGGAGGTTAGATAATCAGAATTTAGTGTCTGGATCTTTAAGAAAGAAAACCATCAAATTCTGAGAGATTCAGGATAAAATCATGAGAGCTGGCAGCCCGGCCGATAGAACAACAATTCATATATCCCACCATCTGCGGATCCCACCATCACGGCTTAAGTTGATGGGCAACCGGGTCTTGACTGTGGCGGGCCTCGTACTGTGGAACTCCCTCTTCACCTTTAAAAAAGCACCTGAAAACTCATTTATTCGTTAGGTGCTTTAGGGATCCACTCGCACTTCCCCTTAATGTAGTTTGCCCACCCTTCTTTACCTTCTTCCCCTTTTAAATTGTTTAAACTTTTATAAATTTTATATTTATATTATATATTGATTTTATATTGTTATGATAGTAAAGTGCTCTGAGTGCCATTTAAAGGCAGGGAAGTGATATAAAATAAAATTATCAATAATTATTATTATGTATTATTATTATTATATTGACATCACAGAGAAAAGCCAAATATGAGAGCAGAGGTTCTGTATTCTGCACACTGAAAGTAACAGGGATGGGTTGCAGAGGAGACATAAAGTGTGTCCAGAAAAGAAAAGGATCCAGATTACAGAGATCCAGTTTACAGACATTTTGCTTTATTGTACTTTGTGCACCAGGGGCATAGCTATGGGTGAGGCAAGTGGGGCCACTGCCTCAGGCCTTCAGGAGGAGTCAGTAAGGCCATCCCCATAGGGTCATTGAAATGTCGCATGCTTTATCTCAGTCAGAGTTGCCTGCTCCTTCCCCAGTAAACCAGGAGCCGGTACCATGTCTGTCAGCAACTGCTGCCCCATTGCCCCCCATATTTCACTGCTCCTTCTGCCCTGACTTCCCTTCTCCCCCCCCACCCCCCCACCCCATGCCAGTTGGTTTGGGACCCAATAATCTGACTTGCCCCAAGGCCCTATTAAACCTAGCTATGCCACTGTTGTGTACAAACTATTCCACTGGAACTCCTCAAGAGAGAATCTTTTCCCCTTCAGACATTGGGAAGTGAGAATATGGGGCTTACACTAGGATTTCTTATTATTCTCCCATGTAGCATGGGTAATGTTTTCCCTGCTATGGGCAACCTTGAATCCAGGCCCTTTACTCACTGATGTAAAGCCACGGCTGGCCGAGCACTTGCACCTCACAGAGAGAAAGGAACTCTTCTCTGCGTGGGATGGTCACCGTCACATACTGTCCTAGCATTCCTTGGCAGTTAAATGAGTTCGTTTCCCCCAGATCCATGGTCTCAATTGTAGCACACCTGGAAACAAACAGAATTATTGCTGGATCACATGACAGCAAGGCAGGATGGAATGTGAGCTGTGATCCTACACACACTTGTGCAGTGGGAGCCCATTACATTTAGGGTTACAACCAGGAGCTTTCCCATTTAGGTAGTGAGCATGCACACAGGATTGTAGAGAACTGGTATCTCAGAGTTGGTGGTCTGAATCCAACCCAGATTAGCACAAATTTGAAGTTGTTAACCTTGGACTACTGTTTATGGGTTCAGTGCAAGCAATAAATGAACATTTATTTCTAGCCACTACTAGAAATGAAGTACAGAAATACTAGGTACAGGCTATCAACCCTGTACATTTTTTATTGATTAACTATGTTTCCGTTAACTAATTACTCGACTAAAGTATTCACTTTCTACAGAACTTTGAGACAGCTTGCATGCATTGATTAGGGATGTGCGAACGCGGTCCGGCCATTCGGTGTTCGGCCCGAACTCGGCCCACTTGGACGGCTGAACCGAACGCCAGAACCCCAAACAGTTCAGGGGCGTTCGGATGAGTTTGGCGGCATTCGGGCGGGAAAAAGAGGGCTGGAAGGCCCAGGCAGGGAGCGGGGCAGCTGAGGAGCAGACTTCCTGGCGCCAGGGGTGGAGAGGCTAGCAGCCAGCCTGCCCAATCACCATCCCTCATTTCCTCAGATCACTGGCTTCGCAGTCTGTGATTGGCCACCGGCTAGGCTGCACAGAGTCAATGGGGCTTGTGGTAAGCAGGCGCAGCAAGTAATAAGTCATTGCAGGCTGTTCAGCAGTCGATAACTGCTTTCTTTTGATGCACCTCGTTATTAAATATGTAAACATCCATCGTTCTAAGCTATATCTTGCTTTCGTGGATTTAAAGAAAGCTTTTGACTCTATTCCAAGGATTAAACTTTGGTTAAAGTTAATTGCTATGTGAATAAATAGGGATCTGCTGACCCTTATTGTACACCTTCATACTGATACAACATGGCTAAAATCAGAACCAATCTAAGTGGTAAATGTACTCAACAGTTTCCTATTCAGAAAGGGGTCCGTCAGGGTTGCCTTTTGGCTTCTCTGCTCTTCAACTTGTACTTGAGTGATCTGGTTAATGCTCTTAAACAATGTGTTCATGATGCACCCAAGATTGGTAATTATCCTATAGTGATGCTATTGTATGCAGATGACCTAGTGTTAATCTCGCAAACAAGGAGGGGATTATGTAATCTTATTCATTTCATTTTCATTTCATTTTTAATTTATATCCCGCACTCTCTCATTCGAGAATGACTTGAAGCGGCTCACATAAAAATACATAATAAGCATAATACAGCAGCATAAAATCATTACAATTTCAACATGACCACCCCCCAAAACATCAACCCTATATAACTGTACAGTAGAATACAACCCTCCCAACAACAGCTAATATATCATCCTTCAGTCCAGCAGTCCTCTGATAAATACACGCAGGCAATATCAGAGGCCCTGCCCTACCACTTCACACCTCCACCCTGCTGCCACCAGGGGGAGGTGGCTTCTCCACCTCAACGCTTCCACTCTCACCAGGGGGGAGAGCCCTCTCCTAAACAAAACAACAACAACAATAATAATAATAATAAATACATTTATTGCGGCCAAAGCCAAAGCCATAGAAGAAAAACATACAACACAAAAACAAGCCTATATAAACTATAAGCCAAACAACGTAAACAAAATCCGCTACCGAACTTGTCCCACAAATATGGCACTCGGAGCTACAAGGTATTACAAATGAAAACACATAATTTCTGAGAAAGTACCACAAACTAACCCTCATTCAATAGGCTGCCTAAAATTTAAAAACAGACTACGTAAATTAAATGCTAACGTCAAATAGTGAGCCTCAGCACTTGTAATAGAGTGATCCACATCAGCCCAGGCCAGAAACTGAAGATTCCACTCAGTTCTCCCCTGGAATCTCCGGAGAAAGGGTAAAAGAAGCTCCGAACAAACAGAATCGTATAGATAACAGTTAAAGAAAATGTGATGAACTGTCTCCACACATTTCCCATCAAAGGGGCAAAGACGCTCGGCAAAAGGTATGGCCCTCAGGCGCCCCTTGAATAGGGCTGTAGGCAGGGCATTTAGCCTCGCACGAAGGAACAAATACTTCCCCCTAAGCGGAATGGCTGAAGATAGATATATCGCCATCCCAGGGGGTGATCTGATAAAAGGGAGATAACCAGCCATATGTGCCGAGGCTCTGATTTGAGCTGTCTCCTCCTGCTGGTTCTGATCCTGTAGCCTTCTTAATATGATATTCAATATAATTCCCAGTTCTTTACCCACCCAAAAAATGGGGGGAAATCCTAGTTTACGAAGAAACAGTTCCACTGCCCGTTGCCAATAACTCCTGTAGGAATCCTCCTTCCAAAACTTAATCAACCCCCTCTCCTGTGATGTGTAAAGCTTGGCCCAAAACTTGAAAACAAGGGCCCAAGCTTCCACTGACCATCGACATTGGCCTAACTTGGCCCTAATCGCTTTTGCTCTCTGAACGCTGCAAAAGGAGTACCCTTTGGGATCTTGAGAAGTCTTTGAAAAAAACCGCATCTGGAGGCTATTGAGTTTCCCGGCCCATGAAGGTACAAGGGGCATCCAAACTTCGGCCCCGTATAAAACCTGAGCACGAACCTTGGCGTTTAGGACCTTAGTCGCGGGAACAATTGCGCGTTTCCCAGAATGGGCAAAGAGCCTAGCAAGAGAAAACGCGGTGCCCCTTGCCACCACCAACACGTTTTCCACATGCCTTTTCCATGTCCCTGCTGCCTGAAAAAGAAGGCCCAAGTAGCGATACGAGTTGACTTGCCTAATATTATGTCTGTCCACCCTCCAGTGGGAAACCTGCTGAGAGCTTGAGAAGACCAGAACCTGAGACTTTTCATAATTTATTGCCAACTTACTCTGAAGACAGAAACAAACAAAACAAAAACACATATCCCTCCCCTTCTGTCCAAATACTAATTACCCCAGTGCCAGGTGCCGCAACGGGGGGTTGAGCCCCATACCTCCCCTACATCATCTCAAAAAAAAAGGGGGGGGTGGTTAAGCACAACCAACCCCCCAAGTCCATCACCAATTTCCTCCCCTGACTCAGCAAACTTCTCCAGGGCCCACTATCACCGATCTCATCACCACCAGCCCGCTCATTTCTGCCACTGTCTCTACCCATCTCAGCACCTGCTAGACCCGGAGCATGGGCGCTTGATGCTCCATGGATGTTCCCACTTTGATCCTTAGAACCATAGGTTTGGAAGGGACGTCCAGGGCCTCGTCTCCGCCTTGAGATGTTTCCCTTCTGCTTGGTCCTTCTCCCCTCCCCTGGACACCTGGTCCTCCTAGTCCTAGTGGGGCCCAGTCTGGCCCTGCAGGAATTCACTAGCTGGCTGCTGACACTTCACCTCCATCTCTCTGAACGGCCTACTTGAGGTGAGAATCTCCTCCGAGTTCGGTGGCATTTTTTCTTCTGCTTCTTCTCAAGTTCCTAGTGCAGCTGTCCCGGACGGGCCAGCAGGAGGTGCTCTTGTTCCTCCAGAAACTGGGGCAGCTGCTCAAATTCAGACACAACCCCCTTCCCCTTGATATCTAGCTTCATCTCTCAAGTGATTTCCCAGGTCGTTCCCGATTTGCAAGCCATCAAAGGAGACAACAAGTTGGATTCTCCAGCCTGAAAGTGCTAAGCAGGTTTCTTCAGGCATTTTCAAAGCAGCCCCTCCCATGCTTAGAAGGGGTTGAAGTTAATCCTGAGTTTCTACCTCCTCTAGTCCAGTCCCTTTCATTCTGAAGTGCCAGGTCCCGTCTCCGTGCAAGGGCATCACATTTGGCTTTGCAGAGCCTGTGCTCAAGTCTGCTGAGGATGCCATTAAACTTCTCACTCCAGTTGCAGAAAACCAGCTCCCCTATTTACTGGTTTGCTCCATTAACTCCACTGCTGTCAAGCCACCTACACTCAGGCCTCGCTTGGTGACTGCAGCTCCAAATAAAAATCAGGCCTGCACTGAAGGGATTTTGGCTCTTCTGTGACCTGCTCTATACTAGCTTCCATGGAATTGATTTTATTTTCCATTCTTCTGAGGCCTACTATAAACCAGACCTCTGCTAAGTGGATTTCAGCTCTTTTACAGGCCTGGTTTTTAAAAAATCAGACCTCTATGGAAGTGGTTTCAGTTCTTTTAAAAGGCCTGCCACAAACAACAGGCCTCCATAGAAGTGATTTCTACCCTTTTATAGGCCTCGCCACAAACCAGGACTTCACTGGGGTGATTTCAGCTCTTCTGCTCTCCAATGAATTCATTGGAGGATTACTGTAGCACCAATGGTTTGGAAATTAATTATTCCAAATCTCAAGTACTGGTACTAGGTAAGAGGGTGAAACAGCATATTTGGAAGACTCAGAGGGACCAATTTGACCAAGTTGATTCCTTGGTATATTTAGGAATGACCTTGACTAAGAAATTATATTGGGATGCGCATTCCCAGCATCAAAGGAAGAAGGTTGAAATAATAGGGAAGAGTATTCTTCAAGTGGCAAGAAGCTCAAAGATCATTCGGACCTAGGAAATTCTTAAAATATATAGGGCAAAAATGCAAACAGTTCTATTATACGGAATAGAATTATTGCCAATGGAGTGCAGAGAGACACTGGAGATCCCACAGAAGCAATTTCTAAGGGGACTCCTGGGTACCTCCCAAGCAGTGCCAGGAGCTGCAGTTAGAGCTGAGTTGGGGTTTTTTTCGATCAATTCCCTAGGTAAATTGGCTCATTTAAGATACTGGTTAAAACTCGCTAATCAAAGAGAAGGGACCTTATTGCATTATGCCTTGAAAGAGGAACTTGAGTACAACAATGTGCCTGGGTATCCCTGGATAACCCAGATATTTACTACTCTGGTTGAACTAGGACTATCCAGCCAGATATTCTGTGGATTAATACCTGCCCAACAGAAAGGCCTGTTGCATTCTAGAGTGTTGGATATTGCCCGTCAGGAGGATGTGGCAGAACTCCACAACTGGAAAGTGGCTCCATGGTTAACAATGATTAAAAATACATTCAGTCTTGAGCGCTATTTAGATGTTGTTCCTTCCCGTAACTTATGTAGAGTTTTTATGAGGATGAGATTTCATCTGATAGAGTCAGCTATGACGTATGGGAGATTGTCTATGTGGGTGCGGTGTGCAGGAATCATTGGATCACATGTTATTAAACTGCTCTCTGTATAATAACTTACGGGATACATGGATCACCGCTATATTGGGGGGGAAGAAATTTTTGACACCTGCCCAGAAAATGTGGATACTTTTGTCCCCACAGAAAGATGAGTTTTATATACCTCTAGCGACCTTTGTTTTGTTAATATCCAAAGAGAGACAATTGATATTAACTACTTTGGGAACTATTAAGCAATAGGTCTTTCTCGGTTGTGGAATTGGAAGGTGTAGAACTGAAGGTGAGAATGGTCTTGGTCAAGGATGTACCCCCTGTGCTTCTGTATGTTTACTACTCCTTTAGGTTGTTAGCTTGGACAGACATAGGGGTTGACCACCAGCTGCATGTATAATGTTAGTTTCATGTAAATGAGGCATCTCCCACTCAGGGGCCAAGCATTTGCTACATGCAAGCCCCATGAAGGGTGAGGCATTTATTAATTAGGAACTAAGCATTAGTAAACCAAACCCTAAGAAGGGTGAGGCACTTAATACTCAGGGGTCAAATATTTGCTGTATGTAAACTTCATACCTAATTTATACAGGGGTCAAGCATTTTCCGCATGCAGCCCCGAGAAGGGCAAGGTACTATTATTCAAGGGTTGAACATTTAAGTAAGCATGCCCTGAGAAGGGTAAGACTACTACCATCCATGGGGTCCAGCATCAGCTGTCTATAAGCTTAATGGGGCCAGGCTTTTATGGGTGAGGGAATGAGCTTGGTAGATAATTGTGTATTTTTTCTTTTTTTGTATGAAATCTATTTTTAAATGTACTATGTTATTGTTGTAATTGTTTGTTGTTCGTCTTTTGTATGGTTTAGGGCGAAAGCCAAACCAATATATATATATATATATATATATATGTCATTGCCCTCCACCCTTCCAACACCTTCTGAGCTAGCAGTCTCCCTCTCCCAGCAGTCATTCTCCTCCTATTTCACCCATTTCCACACATTTACCTCTGTAGTTTCATTTATTTATATTAGATTCGATAGATTTAGGTGTTATTTTTATTTTTTGCCCCTCCCTGTGTTCTTTCTCCCTACCCTCCATTGAATCCTTCCCTCCTCCCTGTATATATTCCATCCCTGATTCCCTTCCCCTGTTTTTGGATTTATTTAGAGTAGCATTAGATTGATTTAGCTTTCATTTCAGTTTTGTACTCCACCCCAGAGGCGGCTGGCGGGTTTTGAGGCTGGAGGGGCAGTAAGGTCAGCGAGCCTAGGACCGAAGCCATGGCAAAAGTAGGCAGAGCCAGGGCAATGGTAGGTGGAGCCAGGGCAATGGTAGGCGGCATAACCCAGCAGCAAGGAGTTCCCAGGGTTAACATACCAAACACAGTTTGCATGTACATCAAGCTTAAAATAAATAATTTATAAACCCAAAACACAGGCACTCATCCTTGTAAAGCACCCAAGTCACAGCCTGAGTCCAGTAGTTCATGATACTGAGGAGGACTGACAATGCCATGCATTCTACATAACCATGCAAGATTATCATTGGTCCCATTTAAAACCACAGATTGAAACCCACCAGT
>QEPC01000841.1:2862170-2891694 GCA_003113815.1 Sphenodon punctatus | reverse complement strand
AATCACCAGACTAACAGTTACATCTCAGGATTTCAAAACCTCAATTGAATCACGGGGCATTAAATACTAATTCCCCCTCACCCTCTGCTGCATGTGCGTTGGGGGGGAATTAGTATTTAACACTCCACATCATCAAGTGAACAAAACCCATATAAAAACCAGAAAACCATAAACCAAACTATTCCCACAAGGCTGCAAAGGTATCCACAGATCCCCCAAATGCAGCAGCGAAACAAACACTCCACATAAAGTAAACAAAAACCACATTCCAACTCCCACACCATGTGCCCCCCACCCCCGTGTGCCCGCACTCACCCACATCATGTGCCCCCTCACTCCCCTCTCCCCCTGTGTGCACACACTTGCCCCATGTGCCCCACCTCCCGTGTGCCCGCACTCACCTCCATGTACCCCCACTCCCCACGCCCTGTGTGCCTGCACTCACCCCCATCATGTTCCCCCTTGCTCCCCCCTCCCACCATGTTATGCCTGCACTCACCCCCATGTGACCCCCCTCCCCCCGTATGCGGCCACTCACCCCGGACCCCAAAATTTACTCACCATGGCGGGGCCAGCTCCTGACCTCTCCTCAGCACTGCCACCAATCTGCATCAAGGGAGGGAGGGAGGAAGGGACTCGGGGAGGCTGAGAGCTGCATGCGTGTCAGCAGATCCCAGCCCCCTGCACAGGCTGGGATCCAGCCCACACTCTGTCCTTCACACTCTGGTTAAAGAAACTGGGCAAGGCTTGACCAATTGGCAGAATAGCTCATTGAGATCTGGAGAGTAGGATGCAAGCCTGCAATGCCCGGCCAAGTAGGGGTGCCAGCCACTGAGCCCTGGCCGGGCCTCTGCCACTGCTCCGCCGATGCCAGTCAGCCTGCAATGCCCAGATGAGCAGGGTTGCCATCAACTCCAGCCCCAGGACCACGTCAGGGTTCTGGGGCCGTCATTCCGCTCATGGGGAGCCATCATTCCACTTGTCTGCAAGTGTCCCACATCCTGGTCAGCCAGCCTGCAACGCCCGGTCGAGCAGGGGTGCCAGGCACCGAACCCTGGCCAGACCTCTGCCGCTTCCCCACTGATGCCAGCCAGCCTGCAACACCCGGCCAAGCAGGGGTACCAGTCACCAAGCCCTGGATGGGCCTCTGCCACTGCCCCACCGATACCATCCAACCTGTAATGCCCTGCTGAGCATGGGTGCCAGCCACTGAGCCCTGGATGGGCTTCTGCCACTGCTCCACCGATGCCAGCCAGGCTGGAACTCCCAGCCCAATAGGGGTGCAACCCACTGAGCTCTGACTGGGCCTCTGCTGCTGCCCCACCGATGCCAGCCAGCTGTGACCAGGGTGGGGGGAATTAGGGGGGCACGCACCCTGGGAGAAGAATGCCCATCAGGATAGTGCATGGGTCTTTACCTCTAATTAAAGAGAACAGACCCCTATCATCATAGGGGGTGGTAAACCTGGGAAGCCAAGGTCTGCCCCTACACTCCTGCAGACACACACTCAGAGGTAAAGAGGAGGGTAAGGAGGCAACATGAGGTTCTGTGCCAGGGGGGACAGGGAAGGGACTCCCATGAGGGGAAAGGGGAATGGGGGAACTCACGCTGGGAAGAAGGAGGCAGCCCAGGGAAGGGGGAAAGGCAACAAGGGCACACATGTTCAACTCACACAATCCAAAGCCTTTCACTCACAGATGTCCGGGTTGAAGGGGAGGAAGGTCCAAGCACACACATGTCTAAGGTTCAGGCGTTCCACAATCACAGAAGCAACAGTAGCTCAAATGGGGGGCCGGTCTCTCAAGCCCCAGGCCCCACCCCAGTGCATGCTCTCAGGCACTCCGAGCACTGCAGCAGGGGTGGGGGAAGTCCCGGACTGCGTCCCAGCATTGGGGGCGTGGCCACTGGATGAAGCCTGAGCTCGGCAGGCAGCAGCCCTGTCGAGCACTCTGGAACCTGTGCCTTGGAGGGGGCGGGGGAGAGATACCCCCAGGCTGTCTCTGGTACCGCTGGGGGAGATTCCCTCGAGGGCGGGACCTGTGGCGGGCAGCGGAGCTGACACCAACCTGCAATTCCCGGCCAAGCAGGGGTGCCAGCCACTCCAGGCCCAGGACCCACTGTCAAGGTTCCGGGGCCGTCATTCCTCTCACAGGGAGCCGTCATTCCACCACATCAAGAAACAGCCAGCCACTCCAGCCCCAGGACCCACCATCAGGGTTCTGGGGCCTACATTCCAAGCAGGGAGGGCTGTCATTCCACTTCATCCAGAAGCTGCCACTCCTGTCCCAGGACTCACCATCAGGGTTCTGGGGCTGTCATTCTGATCATGGGGAGCTGTGATTCATCTAGAAGCTGCCACTCCAGTCCCAGGACCCACCATTAGGGTTCTGGGGCCGTCATTTCGCTCACAGGGAGCCATCTGCAAGTGTCCCACATCCAGGCCAGCCAGCCAGCAATGCCCAGCCGAGCAGACGTGCCAGCCACTGAGCCCTGGCCAGGCTCTGCCTGACCAATGCCAGCCAGCCTGCAATGCCCAACCAAGCAGGGGTGCCAGCCACAGTTTTTATGCCTGGGCAATCCAATGTCTGCTGCTGTTGGTACTGCACGTGAGCCATTTGCTCTGCACTCTTGTAGATGGGCATAGCTCGGATGAGTGCGCCAGTGGGAAAGGCTTGCCCAGTTTTCAATAGAGCTTCCTCAGCTCAGTCGAGTAGGATGCCAGCCTGCAACGCCCGGTCAAGTAGGGGTGCTAGCCACTGAGGCCCTGGCAGGGCCTCTGCTGCTGCTCCACCAATGCCAACCAACCTGCAACACTCAGTCGAGCAGGGGTGCCAGCCACTCCAGCCCCAGGACCCACCGTCAGGGTTCAGGGGCCGTCATTCTGCTCAGAGCTGTCATTCCACTGCATCTAGAGGCTGCCACTCCTGACCCAGGACACATCCGTCAGGGTTCTGGGGCCATCATACTGCTCACGGAGAGCTGTCATTCCCAGGCCAGCCACCAAGCCCCAAGCCTTCCCAGTCTCTGCTGCTGCTGCTGCCGTTGGGTCTCAGATGGCCAGCCATGGCACCACGGGCACCCCCGGGGGCCAAGCGCCAACCTGCCTGCCCAGGCAGGCCGGGGTGCCAAGTGCCAAGCCTTCCCAGTCTCTGCTGCTGCTGCTCTGTCTCTGATGGCCTGCCATGCCCCCACGGGCACCCCTGGAGCACCCCAAGCCTCTGCTCTGGCTGAACTTTCCAAACGTTCAGGAGGTCCAAACTCCGCGGGACCAAACCCATGAACCCGAACTAAGTTTTTGGACTGAATGGCCAAACATCCAAACCCCATTCTGCTTGCACATTCATAGCATTGATTGCTTGCTGTTGTTTTTATAACCTTTTTTTAAAGTGTGTTTTATTTTTTACAGCCTGTGTTGTTATTATTATTATTATTATTAACAAACATTTATATAGCGCCAGCAGTGTACCTGGCACTTTACAAAGTAATAAAATAGACACGGTCCCTGCCCCTAGGGCTTACAATCTGAGAGACAGGAGCTGGGGGAGAGACTTAGGAAGGGGAACAGAGGGAGAGACAAGGGGTCTAACATTCATGAAGATGCGAGGTCTCAAGTGCACGTACTTGGCTTGGTTACGATGAGAATGACAGCAGGCAGGTCCATGTTGCAAGGATAAGGGTAAACCGATCGTAGGTATAGGAATAGTGGCTCAGCAGGATAAAGAGTCAGACAGAGCAGAGCGAAAGAGGTGAGTTTTAAGGAGAGATTTGAAGGTATGAAGGGAGGGGGCAAGGCGGATGTGGACAGGGAGGGAGTTCCAGGCATGGGGGGCAGCAAGTGAGAAGGGACGAAGGCGCTTAGGGGAGCAGGGAAGGCGTGGAAGGGTGAGAGAAGGGACAGAGGAGGAGCGAAGTGCACGGGCTGGAGTATGGAGGGCGATAAGTGCAGAGAGGTAGGGGGGAGCAGGGTTGTAATGTGCAGTGCATTGCTTGATTGATCTGACCAATTAATTGACTGAACCTTTCAGCTTTAAAAAAAAATATATCTCAGTACATTTCTATGGTACTTGGCAATCCCAGAAATATTGGAATTTTAGGCAAGAGAAGCAGCTTTGAAGGCAGGAATTTATTTATTTTTTATTTTTAAAGGAGGAGGAGGAGGAATACAACAAAGGTATAACAAGCCTGACAAGAAGGAGTAGTTTATCAAGAGCAAATACAACAGGAGAAGCGGCATAGAAAGTAGGGTGGCCAGATATGCACATTTTAGAGGACAGGTATGAGAAATACAGGTTGCAGGGCTGCATTGGAGTCTGCATTGGAGTCAGCATTGCAGGGCTGCCTTGACTCCAATGCAGCCCTGCAACCTGTATTTCTCATACGTGTCCTCTAAAATGTGCATATCTGGCCACCCTAATAGAATTTCCATCCTGTGAACTACTTTGAAAATTTGTACAAGCTCCATGGAGTGGAGTGGCCAGACAGAAAGTGAAGGTGGGGGCGGGTGTGTGTGCTTACGGAATGTGCCGATGGTGGATGAGAGAGAAGGGTCCAGTTCATGGATCTGCACATCATGGATCTATCTTCTCTCCTTGTGTGCATGCCCTCATCTCGGCTCCCTTCCCTTGAGCCCACTTCCTCAGTGCTTGTGGGCAGGAACTGGATCCATGGGCCAGGCCCAAGGACTGGAAATGGGCCAAATGAAAAATAGCTGCAGGATGGATTCCCCCCACCCCCTCCTGCAGTATAGCAAAGAGTGGGTATGAGCCTCTTTCCACTTTTCAGGATAGGATGGGCATCCAAGGTCCCCTTTGAAATGCTGAAGGCTACGTATAATTTCATGCCATGCTCTGTGAGCAAGATACCACAACGCTTGCAGAGCTGCACGAAAGCTGCTGATTTGGAGCCACAGTCACACAGTTTAATTTAACCACAAGGGATTCTGTTTGCAAAACAGGATTTCAATGGGATTGGTGCTCAAGAATGAGTAGTTTGTGGATTGCAGCCTTAGAGTTTAAGGATTACACTGATCTTAAAATCTCAAGAAAGCCCATGCCTAATCTTGCAGAGAGAACTGAGTTAAGCAGCCATCCAGTTATTGCCCATTCAATCTGTTCAGGCCCTGTCCTGCGGCAGCAAACTGAACTTGGTCATTTTTATTTCATTTTGTATCAGTGTTCACATTGCATTAGGAGACAGCAGGCCAGTACCTGGGATTCATTGTGCCTCCCCTCTCCAGTGAGTCGCCAATCCGAATCTCTGCCCCCTTTATTCGTGATACGCAACAGTCTCCTCGGTTGGTGATCACAACAAAGGAGACCTCAAACACTGCGTTCAAATCCACCATCCACCACGGCTCAAAGTCCCTCTTTGTCAGAGTGCACTCTTCATTCTCATAGCTATTCGCCAAAGACCCATCAATGGCCTTCATGGATTCCCCCTTTTTCTCATAAATGCTGGATTGAGAGGATGTTTTCCCCAGTGCGGCATTAGGAGCTGAAGCAAATACGTACATTGTTACATGGTGCAGCAGTGAGACATGAAATCTCCTAGGAAAAGAGAACACTCCCAGCCTAGCCATTAACCAGTGTATGCCCAGCCTATGGGGGAGAAATATGGCAGTCTAAAGTGGTTTACTTATTCAGTGAACAATGCAGAGGGATGATCCTCACCCATCAAAGTCAATGGGAGCTGAACTATTAGTATTGACTGCAGGTGAGTGAGGAGTTCGCCCAGAGGGATGTTTCATACATGGACACAAGTATTCTTGTGTTCATTAGTTACAGAAGAAACATACACACCCAACCCCCCAGCATTCAGGGGACATGTCTTTTTCTGGATTAGAGAGGTGTCTGGGAATGGGAGGGTCATAAAGCATGTCCAGAATAAAGAAGGATCTGGGATAGTAGAGGACCACATAGGGGAAGTTATCATGTATTTTCAATTTAAATCTGGGCTTCTTCTCAACACAGCATGCCATTTTCTACACAAAAGGGCTCACAATTTACCTCCGATGGGGATTACTGAAGCATCTGCCACAGGAACAGTTACAGCACTACCTGGAAAATGGTAAATGATAACAGCAGTGACCAAACAATGTTGAAAAATCCCTCCCATCCTCTTCTGGCCCCCTCAGCATGGAAAATTGGCATGAGAGATGCAGCAGTGTCCCATGCTGTATTCCTCTGTAGCTACTGCATCAGTGTAGCTATGCTACAGTCTCAACCATGTTCTCAAAATGGCTACTCATCAAGAAAGATTCATGCTCCCAGTGATCAGAATCCTTTATGAATAAAAGGATGAACGGCCGGAGACTGATTACCTTAGCAAAAAGCTCCTCTGAGCTACACTTACGTCTCTGTGTTAGCAGCCCGTGCAGTGTGACGATAACCAGCAGAGTAAAATGGCGCAGCATTGCTGCGTATGACCGTCCTGCTAGGTACTCTACAGACTTCTCATCATGCTTGCAGAAGGCTTGGAGAGGCACACTCACTTTTTTAACATAAACTTTTGCAAAGTGAAATGATTCTTTACTCAGGCTGCTCCCGGTGCTTTTGATGCCCACCCCCACCCACTCATGCATTCAAGGCTTACAGTCAGAACAGTGACTAACCATTTGATCTTATCTGGCAAGAGATAGCTAGGATGGGGACCTTGATGTAACCAAGCTGATGGGAACATTTGTAAGAAATTAAGAACAGGTGAATGTTGATGAAAATGTCAAAGCAAGATACAGTATGTTGTGTGTGTCCATCCCCTTAATAACTTTTCATCCCAAAGATCAATTTCAACCAAATTTGACAGAGAGGTAAATGGCCCAAACATGAGTGGAGCCCAAAGGTTTTGTAAGAATAGGTGTACCTGGAAGGTCTCAGACCCAAGCCCCCAGAGGTTCTGGAGTTGAGCCAACTCAGCCAGACCACTGCTGCTTCCTGGGTTAGCCAGGACCTCTGTTCTGTAGTCATTTCCCTTGTCCCAGCTCAGCTGGTGGCAGCAGCAGCAGTGCAACACAAGTCCACTCTTGTCATGCTGCTTCCTACCCTAGCCTTGCCTCTGGTTTCCCTTCTCTGGCCCTGATCCTGACTCCCAGTCCTGGCCCCACTGGACTCTCTGCTCCATCAACTGCCCATGGCCCAGATGCCACCATGCCCTGTGACCCCTTATGGTAGGGAAATATTCCCCCCTTTACATCGTTCCAAATCCCATTGACTTACACTGAACGCTGTCCCTTCCCTAATAACGTTCGATTTCACATGCCATTTTCAGCCAAATGTGGTCACAGGGCAGAAGGCCCCTGTACCCAACATTTGCTAACAATAGATACATTTGGAGGAGAGAGATGGCCTCATAAAATCTCACTAGCTTGCATTGAGCATTGTTCCCTGTTCCTGCCAGGGCTCAGCCATGATGAACCCTTGGCCTCTGGGTAGCAGCTCTCTTCTACCCTGCACCACAACCTGGCCTGTCTGGGTTGTGCTCAGGCTTGCCACTTATGCAAGTGGTTAAGGAACACTTATGAAAAATACATGTTGCAGGCCCTGCAACATGTATTTTTTCATAAGTGTTTCTTAACCATTTGTATAGGTGGCAACCCTAGTGTGATTGCTCCCTTGTATTCTCTATTTCCAATTTCTTTCTTGCTTACAGTGGTAGCCATACCTGGCTAGCCTCCTGATTGGCCCCAGCCTACTTATAAGGCAGGCCTGGCGCCACAGGAAGCTTGCAGAGCACTGGTTACTGTTTCTCTGCTACTAGTGTTCTGGTCCTCTCCTTGGATTCCTCTCTAAAGTGTATAGTTGCTTGTTCTATTTTTCTCCACCCTGCCCTCTCCTTTGCCAACTGTGGGTTCTCCCTTGTTGTTTCTCAGCCCCCTTCTCGCTGTGTTACCTGCTTGTTGTTACCATGCTAGTCCCTCCTTTGGCCTCTCCCTGTATGTACTGCTTCTCCCTGCTTGCACCCCTGCTATCTCTCAGATTTGACCCTAAGCTCTTGCTAAGTGGCATTTGTTCTCCCCATAACCCTTGGTGCCCTAGATGGTCTTCTGTGTGTGTTTACTCTGTCTTTGTTCCCTTCCATGGTCAGTGTTGCTGGTGCTCTGCCTTGTGTCCCCATCCCCCTTCTAGCCCCTTAAGTGGTCCATAGAGTTTGGCTTGGTTCTGTGCTTGTTGAATGTTCATTCTCCTTTACAGCTCATGCTTGATTGCCCCTTGCCTTGCTCTATGACTTGCCCTCTAGCCTAACTAGTGTTGTATTGTGCTCTATGTGGTGTCCTTTTTCTAGTTACACTTGATTGTCCTTGCCTGTGTAGTCTTCTCTGTCATAGTGTGCTGTGTTTCCTTGGTGTCTTGCTGTCTAGTATCTTCTCCCTTTATGTCCTCGTCCTGTATAGCACCCTCCTAACCCCATGTTGCCTTGAGTGCTCCCCAAACTCTCATTGTCACTGTTGATCCTTTGTGTCCCAGCTGTTCTCTTGCTGTGCCTGTGGTATCCCTCCTTGTCACTCACCTGCTTTGTAAATCTTGTTTATTCCCTCCATCCTGTTTCTGAAGCCTTGTTGTATGTGTGGTGTACTTCTGGGTTAAGGATTTGTTTTCCTGGCTTGTTGGTATTGTCTAACTCATTGTTCCCTCTGTTCTTGGAAGGCTGTCACATCCAAGGGTGATACTTCCTGGCCTACTATCGAGGTAGTTTCTGATGATGATCTCCGGCACCAGCCTTATGGCCTTTCCTTACTCCATCCTGAGGGAATAGTGACCCCTTGGCCACCCCTTTCATCAGGTGGCAGAAGACATGGGAACATCAGGGAGCACAGAAAGCACACAATGTTCGGAATGTGGACTTGTGCAACTACCCCTTCTAAAAGAATATAGTTTGAAATGAAGCCGGCCTACGATTTGGGGCTATTGTCTTTCTGGTGGTATAAAGAGAACAAAAGTCAACAAACCTCAGCAGCTCTATTTCCCCAATCAACCATTTCTCCATGTGACCAGACAGCTGGTAAGCTGTGCCAAGGACTGCACCTGCAGAGCTGATTAGTCTAATGTATCTGAGTGGAAGCTAGCTGACCTAGGAAATGGGAGTATGTCCAGGGTGGGGAAATGCTGGGGGAGAAAAAGAAATTGCAGGAAACTGCTGAGATGGTTTTGAAGCAAAGAGTTAACTTTAAGCCTGTGACAAGGGCTAGGAAGCAAAGAGGGAGCTTCTAGAAATAAACACAAATAATGACTGTAACCTCTGAAGGAGGGGAAGGGAGTGATGGATCAAACCCTGCAAAGACTTATCACCCCCACCCGAGAGGACCTTGTCACATGCTGTTCCCTCGGGCAGTTCACTCCACATGGAGACATTTCAAGCAGCATCAACCTCTGTAGCTGCTGTAAATTGTAGCAGGGGAGTTGCTGGCTTCTGAACCAATCCAGAATTGCTAGCATTAAGTCCTCTTTCTCCCACCACTCCTACATTGGGCTGTTCCTGGCAAAGCACCACACAGAACCTGGCCCAACAGCTTGGCTCAGCAAGGGAGAGAAACTACTGCTAAGAAATATAAAACCACTCCTGCAAATGAGCTAAAGCTTAAAAAAACCTCCTATGCTTGAGCAGTGGATTACAGCCAGGCTAGAAGTTAATGATGTGCATTTCCAGCCCAGTTGTGTCTAGTTAATAGGCACTTGGCTAGACAGACCTACAGAACCCCAGGGTGCTGCTCTGGTCTGCACTAGAGAAGACACCATTGTGCCATTGCCCAGGCAAGGAGAATGAAATGGTGGTAGGAAGACTAAACCAGATTTGGGGGGAGGGTTAGGTGGGAACTTCTCTTGGCAGATGGGTTTTTAATAGCATATTAGAACTTGAAGCTGCTCAGAGGTCTGGACTATGTACTCATGAGTGGGCAGGACTTCAGGGTAACATCAGCATTTTGCTAAAGGGGTTGCTTGTGTCCTGATGCCAGAAGCGTCACCCTCTGATATTCTTCTCCTCCACCTCCCACCCTGCCTTTCCCAAGTGCGGGCAGGAACCGGGATTCTTCTCTTCTGCCCTCTTTGCTGTTGCTGTGGGGCTCTGGCTCCACATAAAGGAGTGTGAGCCAACGACTGGGTCCTGGGATGTGTAAAGGCTGAGAAGGGAGGGGGATACCTTGCTGGCTGCTGCTCTGCAGAAAGATGAGGTGGCAAAACAGGCTGATAAATTCCTGTTTCCCCGGCTCTTCCCTCCAAACAATGTGTTTTAATCAGCCCTGGCAATGAATTACCATCTACATGTATGTTCTCACCAACTGTCATGGCTGCAGTGATCCTGGAGGGCAGACATTTCCTCTCCTTTTGACTAGACACTCGGTACCTGAGCTGCTAGGCACCGGTGCGCCTGCTCACATCCTTTCCCTCAGTGCTTCTGGGAGAAACTGCAGGGAACTTTTATAGTATTGCGTAGCTGACTGAGCAGCAGGGGTTTAAGCTATTTCCACCTTCTGACTGACAGGTTGTTTGGCCCATTGCTGCTTCAATCTCGCCACTCCTCCATCTCCTTGCAGATAGGGACACCAGTGACTAATTGACTCTCTCATGAAACCTTCTTTTCCTTTTGCAGCCATAGGTTTCAGGGTGCAGGCAAGGCTTCGGTACAATCTAAATTATGTCAGATGCTTGTAGTGTATTTCCCCATCTGATTTCATCATTCAGGGAATAATACTGTCTGCTTGTTTTCCCCCTTGCAGGCAAGGTAAAAACATCTACTGGCTGAAGCCTCTAATGTCCAGGGCTGGGATGAAGGAAAGGAGAAGGTGAGGAAAGAGTACAGGGCTGGCATTACAATTTGCAGGGCCCAAGGTGAAAACAAAATTTGGGGCCCCGAAAGCCATGCCTCCCATAACAATTGGCCCTGTAACAATTGGCAGTCTGGTACTTGCTTAGGTCTGACCCAATAAGGTAGTCTTTTAAGGGAGGGAGGAAACAGAGAGAGAGCGAGCGTATGTGTGCATCTGCAGATGGATGGGCCCTGCTCTGTCCACCCGCAGCACTCTTTCTTGACTGCCAGGCCTCATCTCCCTGCCCCAATACAGGGCTTACCTGGTAAGCTCTAGTGGTGCTAGCAACACCTGCTGCCATCCCCAACATGGCTCTCTGGGAACCCCCGGGGGGCCTGCCACCACCATGAACCTCAGCACTGGTGTTCAGGCCCTGCAGGAATGACAACAGCATTTCCGGCGCTCCTGGGCCCCCTCAGGATTGATGGTGACAGAGTTCAGGGAGTAGTGTTCTCGGGTGCGCAAACAGTGGGACTGGGGTGACCATGCTTATTGACCCTGCCTACGTCCGATAAGGAAAATGGTGAAAAGAGTGCCCACTTCTCAGTCTCAGTTTCTGTCAATGAAAACCCCAACACGCTTTCAACGTGTGAAATAGTGATCCCTAGGAAATTGCTTTTCTCCTGACCCTTTAAGAACTAATGCCCCCAGCACCTCCCACCCCACCCACACTGCAATTTGACTGAAAAAGCTGAAACATGACTAATGAAGAGAATTTGGGCACAAAGAGGGACAAAACCATATGTGGCTTGACCCCACTTTCTTCTCTGAAACACCCTGCTCTTGAATGACAACACCGTTGGTGGAGGACAAATGAATAAATCAATTTATTGGTGTTGGCTTTTAGCCATTCCACAATGAATAGTTAATAAATTAAGTCAGGTAGACAAAGATTACAAAAAAATCAATACAACAAAATATAAAATTACAACAAATAGCAAGGCTCCATTTTATAATAACTTAGATCACTGAGTATTGAGAAACAAAGTGCTAAAGGAACTGTGCATAGCACACAGTTCAAACAGATTGCTCCATTTTCCTTCTAATTGTCTACCGCCAGGGCAAGGTTTGGCCTAGCTCAAATTACCTGAGTCTTCTCATTGCCTAATACCAATTCTAATTTTTGCACAGTTGAGAGAAGTTATTATTATTATTTATTATTATAATAAACATTTATATAACGCCAGCCATGTGCCTTGCGCTGTACAGAACATATAGACGCGGTCCCTGCCTGCGACTTACAATCTGAAAGACAAGGAGCGGGGAGACAGGGAGAGGGGACAGTGGGAGAGACAGGGAGAAGACAAACAAACATTCAGGCGGATGCGAAGTCTCAGGTGCGTGTGCTTGTCTTGGTTACAAGCAGGTTGGTTGCAGCAGTCTGCAGAGGAGGGCAGGCAGTAAGTATATGGGGAACGATTAGCAGGCATTGGGAAAGGCGGTGAGGAAAAAGTGGGTCTTGAGGAGGGATTTGAAGGAGCGGAGGGAGGGGCCAAGGCGGATGTGGGTAGGGAGGGAGTTCCAGGCATGGGGGGCAGCGAGGGAGAAGGGTTGAAGGCGGTTAGGTGAGCAGGAGAAACGAGGGAGAGTGAGGGAGGGGACAGAGGAAGAGCGGAGAGCGCGTGCAGGAGTGCGTAGGGAGATTAGGTCCGAGAGGTAAGGGGGAGCTTGGTTGTGGAGTGTTTTGAACGTGAATACCAGGAGTTTAAACAGGATACGTTCAGGAAGGGGGAGCCAGTGAAGAGAGAAGAGGAGAGGCTGCACATGGTCGAAGCGACGGGCAGAGTGAATGACCTTGGCAGCGGAGTTTTGGATTGCGATAAGGGGGGACAGGTGAGAGCGAGGGAGGCCAGCAAGGAGGAGGTTGCAGTAATCGAGGCGAGAGATAACCATGGCATGAACAAGGGTTTTGGCCGAGGAGGTAGAGAGAAAGGGGCGGATCCGAGCAATGTTATGGAGGGCGAATCGGCAGGATTTGGCAACAGAGTCAATGTAAGGTTTAAAAGAGAGGTGCGTGTCAAAGATGAAGCCCAATTTATGGACTTGGAGAACAGGATGGACGGTGACACCATCGATGCAGATGGGCAGGTTACAGGGAGAGGAAGAGGAGGGAGGAAAAATGAGGAGTTCGGTTTTGGCCATATTGAGCTTGAGTTGACGTCGGGACATCCAGGCGGAGATAGCAGAGAGGTAGTTGACGAGGTGTGAGTGGACAGAAGAGGAGAGAGAGGGGGTAGAAAGATAGAGTTCGGTGTCATCAGCGTAGAGATGATATTGGAATCCATGGGAGGCAATAAGTTTGCCAAGGGACAGGGTGTAAATAGAGATGTAAATGTAAGTTGCCACCTAGTAAAAACTAAAAAGGAAACAAAGCAACTTAAGCCTTGCTGGTGAATATATTGTAGGCAGCACTCAGCAAAGGAGGTGAGGAGCTGGGAGTGAACACAAATGCCAACCAGAAGATAACCTTCATGTTGAATAGTGCTGCCATGATAACAGTGCACACTCCAAGGAGAGGGCTAATAGATGTAAGAAATGTTTATCTTTTCTAAATGTAATGCTTTCTTCATCTGATAAAATTCTGTTTTTACTTGTAAGAACCCCTCTGAGGTATTTCATCCTGCTTTGAAAATGGTGTTGTAATACTAGTACAAGAACATGCCCCAAAGAACTCAAGTACAGATAGGACTTCAGTGGAAAGAGAGACGTTTGTTGTTGCAGAATTCATTTATTTTATTTGGTGATAACATGTTAAAATTTCAAAGCAAACAACAAATGGGAGTGTGCCTGGCCGTTGGGTTTGATTCTAGGTTGTTTCAAGATTTGGCTTATTGCACTCCTGGCAACCTGTCACACGTGTGTGTCTTTCCCTCATCCTTGTCCATCATTGCAAGCCCACTGGGCAGGGACCTGTCTCTGCAAACCTCTGACAGTGAAGTGTTGCATGTGCCTAGTAGTGCTATAGAGATGATAAGCAGTAGTGAGGGGAAGGCAGCACTTTCCACTGGACCCTCGATTCACCCTGCTTGGCAGTGGCACTTTCCATACGTACAGCTACCAGAAAATTTGGATGCTGGCATGGGGAAGTCCTCTCATTAATTTCACCCCTCCCACTCCCAGGAAAGCATTCGGGGGTGTGGCTGGAATTAGGAAGTCTGCGTTCCAAAGGGTCTCTCTATAAAGTACATCATGCAAAGGTGTCAGGGCATGGCAAAGTCATGACAAGGGGGGGAAGGGTATTGGCCACAATGTGTGCTTTCACACTGACAACACCCACGCCTCTGCTCTGCCACACCCCTGGGCGGCCTGCCAGATGTTCAGGTGGAGCAGAAGCAAAGCAAGCTGTCCCTGCTCCAGGGCAGCCCTGCCGGTGGTGCTCTGGAACATCCAGGAGTACCACCAGCAGAGTGTGCTTAGCTTGCGCACCGGCCGGAGGCGGGGCTGTTGTCTATCTGCTCGGTGGATGGCCACTGCAGCTCTGCTCTCAGCCGGGGGTTGCCCTGGGCAACACCATAGTATTGCAGATGCTCTAGTCCACAACTCTATAGAGTGGGGGAGGGGAACTGGGTGGGGGGATTATGGGCTGCAGCAGCCTCCGGGTCATGGGAACCCGATCCAGGCATGGCTGCAAGCAGGCAGCGGGTACACCCTGGATCTCCTCCAAGGGTGAGCACCCCCACATCCATGTGAAAACACCTAATCTGATATAAGAACATAAGTGCCATACTTGGTCAGACCAATGGTCCATCAAGCCCAGCATCCTGTCTCAGACAGTGGCCAATCTCTTTCTCTTGGGAGAAGTACCCGACAGGTTACAATGAGCAGTCCATTGCCTGTTGTTCCAGTTCCCAACAGTAAGAGGTTACATCCCCAAAACCTACTTGGCCAGTAGCCATCTCTGGGCCTGTCCTCCCAGAACTTATCCAATCCTCTTTTAAAACTAGCTACACTACCAACCTTGACCACTTCCTCTGGCAGTAAATTCCACAAGTTAATTTTGTGCTGAGTGAAATAATACTTTCTCTTATTTGTTTTAAATATACTGCCAGTTAATTTCATGGAGTGTCCCCTTGTTATAGTACTGTTAGTTAGAGGATAAATAACCATTCCCTATTAACATGCTCCACACCACTCATGATTTTATAAACTTCTATCATGGGTGATTTCAGACGTTACGTGAACACGGTGAACCACGGTGAATACCCACCTGTGGTCACCGTGTCCCGTACGTCTGTTCGCGGCGCACCAGATGTTGGCCACGGTCAATCCCCACATGGGGTTAGTTTGAACCACGCTTCCCGGGCTAGCCGGGGGAAGGTCCCGGGAAGCGTGGTCAAATGGACCCCGGGCCGTGACCAAGGAAAAGTCACGTCTGGCCGTGCGCCACAGCCCGGTATCCCGGGCCGTGGCACAGTCGGCCGGACGCGGCGGCCGCATTGGCCCCGCCGCCCGCCCGTCTCCTCGGAGGGCGGGCGGCGGGGTGCGTGGAGGGGGCGGGGCCGTGCGGCCGCACGTTGCGCCGCGCGGCCCCGGCCCCTCCCACTTTCCCCGCCGGGATCCCCCCGGCACGTCTGTTGTGCCGTTACGGGGTGACCCCAGCGGGGAACGAAGCCGATGGTGCCGGTACGGGGCCAACGGCCCGCATAACGTCTGAAAATACCCCATATCCCCTCTCAGGGCATTTTCAGGCAAGACACTCTCCACCCACTATGCATGTTGCAGGGCTGTAGTGTTGCCCTATTCCCATAACATGTATAGTGGCACTGGTGGGAGGTGGGTGGAGAGTGTCTCATCTGAAAACACCCTCAGTCATCTCTTCTCCAAGCTGAAGAGTCCTTACCTATCACGCCTCTCTTCATAGGGGAGCCGTTCCATACCCTTGATCATTTTTGTAGCCCTTCCCTGTACCTTTTCTAGTTCTACTATGTCTTTTTTGAGATGGGGCATCCAGAACTGAACACAATAGTCCAGGTGCAGTCATACCATAGATCTATATAGAGGCATTATGATATTCTCAGTTTTATTCTCTATCCCTTTCTGAATAATTCATAACATTCTGCTTGCTTTTTTGACCACCGCTGCACACTGAGCTGAGGATTTCAATGTGTGTGATTGAGATATATATATATATATATAGAGAGAGAGAGAGTTTGGGTTATTTTCCCTATGTGCATCACTTTGCACTTGTCCATGTTAAATTTCATCTGTCATTTAGATGCCCAGTCATCCAGTCTCGCAAGATCCTCCTGCAATTTTTCACAGTTCGCTTGGGTTTTAACTCCCTTGAAGAACTTTGTGTCATCTGCAAATCTGATCACCTCACTCTTTACTCCCTTCTCTAGACTATTCATAAATATATTAAACAACACTGGTTCCAGTACAGATCCAAGGGGCGCTCCACTAGCCACTTCTCTCCCCTGTGAGAACTGACCATTTAGTCCTACTCTTTGCTTCCTGTCTTTTAATTAGTTGCCAGTCCACAATAGGACACTGCCTTTAATGACACTTTAATTTCCTCAAGTCTCTCTCATGAGGGACCTTATCAAACATCTTCCGAAAATCGAGCTCACCCTTATCCGCATGCTTATTTACCCCCTCAAAAAAAATCCAATAGATTAGTGAGGCATGATTTCCCTTTCCTAAATTCATGTTGACTCTTCCCCACTAAGCCATGTTTATCAATATGCACATTAAGTCTGTTCTTAGCAACCATTGCCACCAGTTTGCCTGGCACCAATGTCCGGCTCACTGGTTTGTAGTTTCCAGGATCACATCTGGAGCCCTTTTTAAATATTGGCGTTAGTTTTGCTACCTTCCAATCCTCTGGTACAGTGGCAGATTTTAGTTATAGGTTACAAATTACCAATGGTAGGTCTGCAATTTCATATCTGAGTTCATAACACAACCATATGTTTACTTCTCTGGCACAATCATTTAATATGTGAGTATTTAGGTACTAGCTGTCCCGTCTTGCCCTCTCTCTTTACCACCTCCCATTGACTTTAATCTTCCTCCCTGCTATCCTCCTCACCCCCACCCCCAGAAACAAAATACCAAAACAACTGGAAAATCATGACTGGCCTCTTATTTTAATGGAAGAGCACATGAGTTCCCAGTGGGAAGAGGACTGTAAAAAGATGACAAATAGCTGACAGAAAGTTTTGGAAAGTATGTATCAGAGGATTTCATGTTACTAATTTTTCAATTACATTTTCTGTTTGAAAACTAAAAAGATATTCTTTATTTTTAATAAATGGACTTCTACATTACTTTTGTGGCAGGACAGGGGAGGAGGCTGGTATCTGTGACTTTGGAGAGGTGGGAGGGTTACCTGTAGTAGTTAGTTACGTTGATTATGACTTTTGCCTTCAAACTGAATCAGTGAAATTGAAAATTACACCTGTAGTAGAGAGTAGTGACAAACTGGAGGAGACAAGACTAATTTCTATAGCGCTACTAGTCCTCCTCCATAAGAGGACGAGGAGGGCTAAAAATGGCAGTAACAACAAAGTGTGGCACATGGGGGCGGGAGAAGCTACCTATATAGGGACACACACACTCATATTTTGCTCTCCTGAGGTTTGCCTGAAGGTCGGAGATCTTTCAAATCGCACTTCCTTGTATGAACTCATCCAATGGCAGAGCTAGGGGAAAAGTCACTGTTTGTAAAAGTGATCACATGGCTCAGGCATTCGAGTCAACCCTGACTAATTCCAACATATTGCTCCTCACTATTTGAGATGAGATGTAAAGCCAGGAGAGGGAATTGCTTTCCTAATTTCCCTAAACTTGTTCCCCTAATTTCGCTTGCATTAATTTAGGGATGTGACGGGATGTGAGTTCCTGGCACATCCCCATCCGTCTCTCTCCACTGTCATTTTGCACGTTAGTGGATAACCGTATACTCTTATTTTACAGGTACACCCAAACGCCCATCCCTGTATTTTACCTTAGACAGTATGATTTGCTTCTTTGTAATATAGAAATAAACGGGGGCGATTTTGGTTTGATCATTTTTATATTCTTAGCAGTCATCGGGCTATTGCTCATCACATTTAACAGGTACCCACTTTAACTAGTCATTCCTGCATTGTACCCGACAGCAGCGCATTTAAATAACTGGTGGTGGTGTTTGTTGATCCTTTCTGGAGAGGGAATAGTCATCCCCTTTCAGCACTGTGTCGGTGCTCAGTCCTATTCTCTTGAAGCCAGAGGCTTGGTGAAGGCTTGATTAGCAAGGCTGGAGTCTAGATTGGAGAGTTTGTGTTACCTCTGTCCGTTTGAAATAGATTTACTCTCAGCCCACTGACACAAACCTCTCGCTTTCTTCGCTGACAGGACGAAGACCCTCTGCAGACTAGCCGTGCCTTGCTTTTCTGATCTTATTGGCAAAGGTACATTTTTAATTTCCAAAGAAAAACAAAAGTTTCGCTCTCTCGAGCTTTCCCCAGCTCCAGCACGCGGTGGTTATGGGCTCTTTTAAAAGCCAAATTTATTATTTTTCACAAGAAACTCCAAAGGAATGAAAATGAGTCACTTCCTTTCCATCTGGCTGAGAAACTACCCGATTCGGTGTTAGATAGTCTGCACAAATTACACTTTATTTGCTGAGAAGAAACACAACCTGAGCGGCCAGAAGAGTCCTTTCTGCCTTGGAGCTGGGAGGGTTCTGCAACGGACCAATCACAGGGCAGCGCCTCTCTATAAATAACCGGCGTCTGGCCTACTGGCGTTCAGTGCTGTGTTACGTATTTGTGGTCATGTCTGAGACAGCGCCCGCTGTTGCTGCTGCTCCAGCAGCGCCTGCTCCTGCCGCAAAAGCTCCAGCCAAGAAAGCAAAGAAGGCGACAGCTAAAGCCCGCAAGCCTACCGGTCCCAGCGTGAGCGAGCTGATCACGAAGGCGGTGTCCGCCTCCAAGGAGCGGAAAGGGATCTCTCTGGCAGCTCTCAAGAAGTCTTTGGCTGCCGGCGGGTATGATGTGGAGAAGAACAACAGCCGCATCAAGCTCGGGCTCAGAAGCCTGGTGAGCAAGGGCACGCTGGTGCACACTAAGGGCATTGGCGCTTCGGGTTCCTTCAAGCTTGGCAAGGCGGAGGCGAAGGAGAAGGCTCCGAAGAAAAAGGCGGCGGCGAAACCCAAGAAAGCACCCGTTAAAAAGCCTGCGAGTGCTGCCAAGAAACCCAAAAGGGCGGCAACTGCCAAAAAGAGCCCGAAGAAACCCAAGAAACCAGCGGCTGCTGCCAGGAAACCAGCCAAGAGCCCGAAGAAGGCTAAGCCCGCCAAGCCGAAGAAGGTAGCCAAAAGCCCAGCTAAGTCTAAAGCAGTGAAACCCAAGGCTGCCAAGGCCAAGCCAGCAAAGGCGAGAGCAGGAAAAGCCAAGAAAGCGGCGCCCAAGAAGAAGTAAAAACGGGAAGAAGCATCCTCCTACAAACACCAAAGGCTCTTTTAAGAGCCACCCACCTATTCACAAAAAGAGCTGAGCCACTATAAAACGAAAGCAGTGGGGTAGCCCCACCATTATAAAACTGGGGAGCTGAACCATTAGCTAAACGAGGATCGCATCCCCGGGCCTCTGTTAAAACGGAACATGTTCGCTAAAATATTACTTGTTTTAGCTTTGATCAAAGGGAAAACTTTCTAGAGTGCAATTACTTTTTCACAGCATCTATTACAATAACCTTAAACTTCACAAGCCCAGGTCATAAGGGCTTTTATGTCACTACACAGCGCACCTGTCTCCTCATAACCTAATGTGTCACGCATACATTCCCCCAGTCGTTTTAGCTCACACGCTGATGTAACAGCAAACCCTGTCAGCACTCTCAAAACCTGTCCCACATAGTACAGCCTTAATTCATACTCTAGCCGTTTCCAGCCTTTGCTTTTATGACCCAAGCTGCTTTTATACATCGTTACTACTTTTAGTATGAAGAATTGTAGAATAGTATGATGTGAACAAACTGTTTGAACACCATTGTATTGGTGGGTGGCTTACTGCATCTGAGAGGAGGTGCTGTTACACTACATTACATTGTACCCTACTGTCCCGTCACATCCTGCAACCTTAATGAACATTTAACCCCGGTTTTTTATTGCTTTTATTTTGATTTGTTATACATTTTTTTTCCGTTTCAAACCTTTTACACGATACCGTTTACACGTCCCCAGCTGCGAATGTGCCCTATACTGAACAGCCGAAAAAACCTATTGAAAGATAAATGGAGATTCCGACCTGGTTGAGAACTTGCTTCCCAACAGCCGCAAAAAGGGAAGCGCCAGCCTATGGTCTTAACTCCGCCCCCTCTAGGCAGCGATTGGCCTTTTTTGAAAAGATCGGCATAGTCCAACACTGGAAAGGAATTAGGCGGTAGAAACAGACGAGATCATCCAAATTGTTCCTATTGGATTTATTATTATAGCGAATAAGAATAAATATTTTAAATAGTGCTCAAAATGGGGTCTTCAGTACCTGCTTCCCATGCAGTTTTGGCTGCAGTGATTCGGAGCGACTGGGCCTGGGGTAGGCGAGCGGGAGAAAGGTTTTGTGGCGGAGACTGTCCCTGTTTCTCTCGTCTCTCGCAACAAGAGAAGGGACCAGGGCAGAGAAGCGCTCCTTGAACCCCAAGGAGCGAAGAGCATGTGGCAGGCATATAGAATCTCTTTCTCCTTCAGGGCTGCGTGGTGCCTGCCTACACATCCCGAGGTGAATAATGGCAGACAGAAACGGCAGCCTGGAGAACAGTGGGAAGCTGGGGGGCTTGCCCGGAACAGCGACTATCATCACTTGAGGTGGGGGCCCACCGATGAAACTACGTGGACTATGCCTCTAAGAGAATACTGGAAATATACCATGGCAAAGGGTTACGAGCCATTCATCCATCTCTCACCTCCATTTCCCGCAGCGAGCGATCTGCCCATTGGCTCTTTCATCCTCCCACACACACACGCACACAGAGCGCTCACAGAGACCCAGCATTCTTATTATTATAATAGCCATGTATACAGCCCCGGCCGTGTACCGGGCGCCGCACAGGACATAGAAGTAGACGCGGCCCCTGCCTGTGGCTCATGTAGCAGCACTCGTTTCGGACTGTGAACCTCGGCTATAGATCTTCCCCGCGTAAGAACGGGTGACCGTGCCCAGCAAAATCCCTTACAACGAAAAGCAACAGGGGGACAGGCATCTTCTCCGTCTCCTCCCCGAGCTGTGCGGGCAGTGGAGGGCGGACACTTCAGCTCGATATGTCGGTAGCGAAGGGTATAGGGTGATGCACTCAAACCGCCATCGCCGACCATTTGCCCCTCTCTCCCGCACGGATTCTCTGAACGTTGCGGAGTCCGGAAGAAGTTACATTAAGAATTAACTTTCCTCTAAACTGCATGAGACGCGTTTAGAACCCGACTAGTCTCCCGCTTCGGTGCGATGCACCTTCCGCTCCAGCGCAATCGCCTAAGCATCCGCTCCCACAAAAGAGTGAGGGAAACTGAGCCGCCTCTGGGTCGTTTCAGCGGCAAGTACCTTTCCCGACTGGCTATTGGAGCGGGACTAATTCCCGCGCCAATAACGTTTGGTTTAAAAAGCCCGCGCGGCGCCAAGGATTTGTCTTCGGCCGCCCGAGCGCAGTGGGTAGCGGGGAGGGGTGAAAGCGGGCGGGTCATACCCAGCAGCTGCATTGCCCAGGCCAGCGAGAGCGACAGCTTCATCCAGGGTAACGAACTCCTCCTCCCCCCCCTTCCCCTTCCCCTTGTCGCTCCCAGAAGCCCGAGCCGCCAGTCCTCCGTTCCAGCCACACAGCTTGTTTAAACGCGGAGACGCTGCGAGCACAACCCTCCCCTAGTCAAGCCAATGAGAAACGAGCTATTGACTTTGAGATTTGTGCCCTGAGCGGCCATGTGACTCAAAACATCCTTGGGATTGGTCCATCCCACACCTCCCTCCTCCTAGACAGAATCCTATGCCCGCAGAATGGATGCCAAGGCAATAGACGATTATCGTTCTGCTGGCAGTGGATGGGCCGCAACGCTGCACGCATCCAGCCGCTCACGCTCACGCTCCCGCTCCCGCTCAGAAAAAGCCGCCTTCACAAACGGCTACCCCACGAGCCTGGACACGCCCCTTTAGCTTTCATTCCTTTTCGGTGGAGGATAAAGTGACTTGTGATTGGTTAAAACAAGATCTGTACAACCAATGGCAGTAAATAACTGACTGACCAACGGAGAAGCACGTTGAGCTCGTATTTCCACCGAGTCGTGCCTCACGTCCAATAGGACGTGAGGGAATAGAGGCCGCTATTTGCATGAAGCTGATGTAAAGAGAGGGGCAGCGGTCTCACTCAGTAGACTGAACTAGAAGCTTGTGGTAGTGGCGATAGTCTGTTTCACCTGTAAAAAGGAGTAGTGGATTTCTGTCATAGAGTCACGGTTGCACTTTATGCCTGTAAATGGTCAAGCAAACTTCTGCAGAGCTGAGGGTGCCAAAGCTGTTATGGGCTCATTCATACGAAATCCCGAGCTAGGGATGCTGAAGGTAACATTCAGTATCCCCAGCAGCCTGTATCGCTTTACCTCGTGTGCGTGCGGGGAATGTTTATCAAAGCAAGTTTGTGCCCTGTCAAACAACAGGTTAATCAGTTAGGCTTGTGCTACAAGCCCTTTTCACACAGTAGCTCTTCCCCTGAAGCACGGACGGGTGTGGGTGTGTCATTATGCAAACTCCAAGGAAATGGTCTCTCGTTCAGGATTATAACAACTGCTTTTCTAAGCCACCTATCTTCGCAATAGAAGCTCGTGTTTAGCTCCCCCCCCCTCCCCTTTAGAAAATGACTTTAAAAGAAGGGAATCTGCAGGGTATAACTATGACTTAATTTTGTGTCATTTGAAAGTTTGACAATAGATTCTGCTATTTCTTTCTCAGAGAATTTGATTTTTTGCATGACTAGAAAAAATGCACGGATCCAGTGGTTGGTTTCTCTTGACACTTATAAAATCTATTATTGAAAAGGCTAAAGGGAAGGAAGATACTAATAAATATGAGACTGGAAATAACACATTATATGCAGCTATTGATGTATGTGACCATTATATGAATAAAAAAATAAAAACAAGCACAAAAGCCATACAAAATAAAAATTTTAATGCAGTTTATTTCCCACCCTTGGGCTAAACATCTTCACTAGAAATCATCTTCAATCTCGCTGTTTTTTTTCTAGAAAGGGTATTAACAAATGTTCCTTTTCTAAGTGGCTGCTGGGATAAAAATCGCTGGAGAATTTGAAAAGCCCGCGCTTTACAAGGATTGGTCAAGTACAACTCGAGACACTCCAAACCGCCAGTCTAGGAAACAAAGCTGCGCAGACTCTCTGCGCTGCTTTAGCATGATCCGACCTGATCGAAAACTGAACATGGTTTGGCGAAGTGGGGAAAGGGAAGGCACAGGTGTGGAATGTATATATTGTTCCTCTGATCGCTAAGGAAGCCTGCTCCCTGGGTAAATTCTTCTCAGAAACGAGGTATATAGTATTTAGGATGAAACTAGACAACTAGTAAAATGACAAATGTTTCTTGAGAGTGAAATCCTCAAGTTTAAGAAACGTGACAAAGAGGATGTCCTAGGCGGGTAGCATTTCCGAGAGCGCAATCGTACGCTCTAAGGGACTCGACCTAGGGAGTATGAATTTCATTGGCGGAAATGCCGGGTCCTCAGCAAAACGCGGGCTTTTCGAATTTTGAAATTGCCCAATGAGGGGTGGCTTTCTCCTATCAGCCAATCAAGAAAGAGACATTGACTATAAATAGCATCAGAGCGTTATCGCTTTAGTCACTTCGCTGTGTTCCTTCAAAGCTAAGGTGAGCTTTTCTCTAGCCATGGCTAGAACCAAGCAGACTGCTCGCAAGTCCACGGGAGGCAAGGCTCCTCGCAAGCAGCTAGCTACTAAAGCGGCTAGAAAGAGCGCGCCTGCTACGGGAGGAGTGAAAAAGCCGCATCGTTATCGTCCTGGCACAGTTGCTCTGCGGGAAATCCGCCGTTATCAGAAATCAACTGAGTTGCTTATTCGTAAGCTCCCCTTTCAACGGCTGGTGCGTGAGATTGCTCAGGATTTCAAGACTGACCTGCGCTTCCAGAGCTCCGCTGTTATGGCTCTGCAAGAAGCTAGCGAAGCCTACCTGGTAGGGCTCTTCGAAGACACCAACCTGTGTGCTATTCACGCCAAGAGAGTCACCATCATGCCTAAAGATATTCAGCTGGCCCGCCGGATCCGTGGGGAGAGAGCTTAAAAGACTGACCCATTGCTTCCTGACAACTAATCAACCTACAAAAAGACCCAAAGGCTCTTTTAAGAGCCATCACTTTTTCACTGAAAAGAGATGTGGCTCTTTCTGTCTCATGGAAACTTGTCTACAAAGTTCTTAAGCAGGGATCTCGAAGAAAGTGGATGTCTAACAAAACTTCCTTAAAGCTAAGAATTTTATTCGGTCACACATCGTAGTAAGCACGGTCTAAGCTAAAAAGATGCTTTTAAATAGCCCATAAAAACTAGCACAACAACGGGTTTAGCATTCTGAAATCATGTGCCTAAGTAACTAAACGTTAGGAAGGGGATAGAAAAGAAAGCGGGGTGGTTGTTCGCATATTGCAAACAAGCTATTTTGCATGATAAGCTGCGTGCTAGATGCAGTTGAAGCCCTGAGCCTGTGAATGTAGGATGGGTAGCATTAGTTACTCAGCAGTGTCTCACGCCTGCCTGGGTGGTAAAAAACTAATTTCCGATTGGGCAGTTTTTAAAACTCGACAAGCCTGTGTTTTTCCTATTACCCGCCCATTCCCTACCCTGCTTTCAAGATTGCCCTGCTTGCCTAAATACTCCTTACGCTGTGTGCGGCCCTCAGTTTCCTGGCAGTTAAATCATCGTGGTGAACACCGTGTTCTTTCTCATTCCTTACACACACCCAAGCATTAACCCTTTACCTATAATGAGTTCTAATCTCTTTCCTTGCAACCTCTATTGAACTTTGGAAAGAGAAGTTAAAGTTAATATAAACCATTTATCCAATTATTGTTAGGTCAAAAAGGCCTGTTGAAAATAGAAAAGGAGAAACTTTGGACTCGGTGAAGCCGATGACATAACTTCCCTTGATTTAACTGGAGCCAGGATTTTCATCTTGGGGAGATGCTTAGTGAGGGTCTCTTATTACTTATAAAGGGCCAACAACAGGCCTGAAACTGAGTAGCTGTGATTAGAGATGGGCCCATGCCCCAAGGGGCTTACAATCTAGAATGAATAAGGTGAGAGACAGAGGACCCACCACTCATGGCAGGGTTTGAGGACATTATGGGCCCACTGCCAGTCAAGGCTAATGGGTGCCCAAGTGTCTATGGGTGAAAACAGACATGACGCTAACCACCCTTGGTGGTCATTTATGTATGTTGTAGGGCTGCATAGGACACCACTAGAGCCCTGCAACATGCATAAATAACCACCAAGGGTGGTTAGCATCATGTCTGTTTTCACCCTATGTCTCATCAATCAGTTTCACCCACAGCCTCACCAGCATCCAGGTCTGCCAGCACATAGACCCACAGCCTAGTGCACGCTGGGAGGTGGGAGTAGTAGCAATCTCCCTCCCCCACTGCTGCCTCTCAGCTGAAGTGTGTGCTAGAGATCTCTCTCCCTGCAGCTGGCTCTGTGTAGGGCACTTTCACACATTACAAAACTCACTGCACCTGGAACATGAAGTTACAGCAGTGGCCAAGAGTACAATTCAACTCCATCTGGTGAGGAGTCTGTGAGCTTTTCTCTCTCATTCAGATCTTGCTGCTGTCATCCATGCTTTCATCACCACCTCAAGGCTAGATTACTGCAATGCGTTCTGCATGGGGCTGCTCTTGATGATTGTTCGGCAGCTGCAGCTGCTGGCGCAGAATGCAGTGGTCTGGCTCCTTTTGGGGACGAGTTGCCGGGATCACATTACACCAGTGCTCCGAAGTCTGCGCTGGCTCCCGATAGCTTTCTGGGCACAATCTAAGGTGCTGGTTTTGACCTTTAAAGCCCTAAAGTCTGGGTCCGACTGTTATCTGATAGACGTCCTACCATGTTCCATTGTGGCCCCAACGATCAGCTGGGAGCACCTTCTTCCAGGTTCCATCTACTACCCTCTCCATAGGATGGAGGTTCACAAGAAGGTGCTCTTGGTTGCTGCCCCAGTTTTGTGGAACTCCCTTCCCCAGGTTTGCCTGAGCCTACACCGCATCTTCCGGAGGTGCCAGTGTAAAGCTGTTTTAACTGAAAAAGCATTTGGCGGGTGGGGATAGGGGTTGGTTAAGGTTGTAGATGGGATTGTGGGGGAGGGTGGGAGGTTTGAGGAGAGGGTAGAAGCTTTTATAGCTTGAATTTTATTATTGTTCTTGTTACTGATTGTAAGCTACCCTGAGCCTTTGTGGGAAGCGCAGTGGATATATATTAACAAATAACAGAATGCATCAAATTTGCCTCTGCAAAAATCTCCAGGAGGCAAATCAGGTGCTGGGTTTGTAACACAAATCTGTTAACCCATGCATTTTTGGTGGCAATCCTGCAGGAAATGCAAAATTAGATTTACCAACTTTGCACCAGCTCTTAAACCCCCACAGGATTGCCACCAAAATGCATGGGTTAACATTTCCACGTTACAAACCCCATGCCTGATTCGGCTCCCAGAGATTTTCATGGAGGCAAATCAGGCACATTTTGTAACATGGGAAAGCACCTGAGAGGTGGTGGGCAGGGAGACTACAGGCAGATCTCTAGCTCATCACCCCCATAAACTGATCATTATACTGCAACTTCCCCACTTCATGAATTGTATCTCTGAGTGAAATCAAATGAGCCAATAGCCCACTGAAGTCTGTTTGGTCCATACAGCCTCCAATCACGTGTTTAGCATGTCCATCCTAATAAATGGGCAGCCCTCTGTCCGTATTTTGTGCTTCCTGTGGCCACCTCTCAGCTGAAGAGAGTTTTTAAAGAAGAATTGGAAGGTCATGCATGCAAGAGAGAAGAACATGTGTTGAGGGAGGGAGGGAGTTCCAAGCCTAGGGGGCAGCATGGCAGAAGGGGCAAAGACAGTTTAGGGAACAAGAGATTTTGGGGTGAAGGGAGGGTGAGGACAGCTATAAAAGGAGGAGGCAGTGAAGCTGCATGGAGCCCACAAGTGTTCAGGGTCCACGTGCCCTGCCTGGAGCAGCTGCAACAGCTGGCACTGCCCCTTTCCCTGTTCCCAGTTTGCAGGAAGCAGGCCACTGTAACCAAGATGAAAGGAGACAGAGCTAGCAGTGTACAGATCTCAGAGTGCTGACTGAGTGACCAGCCTTCCCAGTACTTTCAGACACAGAGTCAGCCAGGTCCATTTCTCTCCCACCTAACCAGGTGGGCGTTGTCTCCTCCTGGCACCCAGTGACCCAGCCACATTCCATATCATGGTGATCTGCACACCAGTCTCTCTGCTCCTGAAGAAAACCTTGTGTCCCTGTCTTAACAACCCTAGTTTCCCAGCTCCTATGCCTCCCCACTCCACTCAGAAAAAGCACAGTGAATACAGATCTAAAGACTGCACAGTGTTGGTGGCAGGCAATAGTGAACAAAATGCAAAGCTCTGTGCGCAAATCAAAAAGGAGAAACCAGTTGCTCCTGTAGGCGAGGAGCCAGAAAAGAAAATTGGCAGGTCAAGGGCTTAAGTCAATTTTAGGTAAGGAAACGTAAGCTCTCAGGCAGGAACCGTGTCTATCTTATTCTCTGTAAAGCGCCAGGTACATCACTGGCACTATATAAAAGCTTATAATAATAATAATACACGTGCCTGTGTGTGATTTCTTTCACTTAAAGAAAAAAAGAATTCACACTGGGGAGAAACCCTGTATATGCCAGGAGTGTGAGGAAAGCTTCAGGAAAAGCTTGGGCCCTCAAATACATACCAGACAATCCACACATGAGAGAAACACTGGGAAATGCTACAGGGTGAGTTCAGCCCTCAGTATACACCAGAGAATTCACCCTACAAGCAACACGTCTTATATATGCTAAGTATAGGGAAAGCCTCGTTGTGAACCTCAGACTTAGTATGCATGAATGAACCCAAACTGCATTTCTAATCCCTCACCGCAGTTCAGTCCCTCCCATTCTTTCTATCCTTCCCTTACACCTATTTCCCCTATAAACACAGACTATCCCCTCACTTCTCCCTCTCCTTACGTACTCTGTTGAGAAGGAATACTTAAAGGCTTAACTCAAGGGCTGCTTGCCTGCAAGGGCAGGACTGATTGGCAACTCGGCTGCAGGCAAAATAAAAGGCTCTGGATGCAGCAATGTGGGTCAGTCCCCAAAGTCAGCAGAACTCCAAACAGAGGCAAAACAACATCGTTATGGTACAATTCAAGCAGACATTTTGGTATCTAGAAACTACAGGCAGTTGGGACCAGGATCTTACATTTCCTCAGAAAAAGCTGAAATTGAGTTATTGTTGGTGGGCTGCCCATTTAGAGTATAATGTAGAATTACTCTGCTGAAGATTTCCAGGTGGGGAAATCATTTTGGCAGGAGATTTCAATGCTAGGGTGGGGGATCTGCATAGTGAAATATCAGATGATTTGGATTTGATATGGGGGGTACCCACACCACATACAATGTATCAGACTGTGCATCAAGATGGGTAGCACTTGATGAAATTTATGCATGAATTCAATTTCAGGATGTTAAATGGGAGACTAGGGTCTGATTTGATTGGTTCCAATTCCCCATATTTTTATAATGGTGCTAGCACTGTGGATTATGTATTAGTGGATGTAACAGAAAGGTCCAGCTGTCAGCTAGAGAGACACAGAATGTTTGGGAGAGAGTCTGAACAGCCAATCAGATTCAAAGGGTTTTGGAGACTGCTGGAGGGGAGAGGCAGTTGAGGTCAACAGCAAACTAGGCAGAGAGGAAAAAAGAGGCTCTTAAAAGATTAGCTATAACTTCGCTGGTAATCAGTAACTATTTATCTTATATGAACAGGATTCACTAAAGACATTACTGAAGGTTTCTATTTAGTTACTTATGTTGATAATAAAACTTTGTAATAAAAGAAGAAATGTTTCAACTGTTATAAAGAGGCTTCTAGTTATTCTCTGAGGAAGACTAAAGCACAGCTATTACTATACTCCAGTGAAGAAAAAAGATTGTGCTTATCAGGATTGGTGACTGTCAACCCTATACAGTTATAGAGGGATTAAGGTTATAGAAACATTCAAAGAAGAGAGAGGTTTCCATAACAGTGGAAACCCATAATTGGGCACGTTACCAACCGTTCGAGATTATGACAAATCCTGAGAGTGATCACATGCCTTCTTTAATCCTTAATTTAACTCCCCTAGGAAGGAATGACAGGAGGAATTTAGGTCTAGTGGAGGTGCACAAGAAGAGAATTTATGGGAATGAAAGGGATGCATTTAAAGTTTGAGAGATCTGCTAAAGGTGGCTTCCTGTTTCACAAGACCTAATGGAAATATCTGATCCGCAACAATTTAAAAACTTTGATGAGGATTTAATACATGATTAGGTATTGTTGTTGACTGAGAAAGTTTGTCCAGCTAAGAAAACAGTTTGTCATAAGGCTTGGTTCGATGCAGGTTGTGTTAAAGAAAAATCAGATCTAATGGATTAGTTAAGTAATGCTATAGTGAATAGATTGATTACAGAGCAAAGCCAGGTTTA
>QEPC01000841.1:2850985-2861750 GCA_003113815.1 Sphenodon punctatus | reverse complement strand
CCTATGCCTCCCCACTCCACTCAGAAAAAGCACAGTGAATACAGATCTAAAGACTGCACAGTGTTGGTGGCAGGCAATAGTGAACAAAATGCAAAGCTCTGTGCGCAAATCAAAAAGGAGAAACCAGTTGCTCCTGTAGGCGAGGAGCCAGAAAAGAAAATTGGCAGGTCAAGGGCTTAAGTCAATTTTAGGTAAGGAAACGTAAGCTCTCAGGCAGGAACCGTGTCTATCTTATTCTCTGTAAAGCGCCAGGTACATCACTGGCACTATATAAAAGCTTATAATAATAATAATACACGTGCCTGTGTGTGATTTCTTTCACTTAAAGAAAAAAAGAATTCACACTGGGGAGAAACCCTGTACATGCCAGGAGTGTGAGGAAAGCTTCAGGAAAAGCTTGGGCCCTCAAATACATACCAGACAATCCACACATGAGAGAAACACTGGGAAATGCTACAGGGTGAGTTCAGCCCTCAGTATACACCAGAGAATTCACCCTACAAGCAACACGTCTTATATATGCTAAGTATAGGGAAAGCCTCGTTGTGAACCTCAGACTTAGTATGCATGAATGAACCCAAACTGCATTTCTAATCCCTCACCGCAGTTCAGTCCCTCCCATTCTTTCTATCCTTCCCTTACACCTATTTCCCCTATAAACACAGACTATCCCCTCACTTCTCCCTCTCCTTACGTACTCTGTTGAGAAGGAATACTTAAAGGCTTAACTCAAGGGCTGCTTGCCTGCAAGGGCAGGACTGATTGGCAACTCGGCTGCAGGCAAAATAAAAGGCTCTGGATGCAGCAATGTGGGTCAGTCCCCAAAGTCAGCAGAACTCCAAACAGAGGCAAAACAACATCGTTATGGTACAATTCAAGCAGACATTTTGGTATCTAGAAACTACAGGCAGTTGGGACCAGGATCTTACATTTCCTCAGAAAAAGCTGAAATTGAGTTATTGTTGGTGGGCTGCCCATTTAGAGTATAATGTAGAATTACTCTGCTGAAGATTTCCAGGTGGGGAAATCATTTTGGCAGGAGATTTCAATGCTAGGGTGGGGGATCTGCATAGTGAAATATCAGATGATTTGGATTTGATATGGGGGGTACCCACACCACATACAATGTATCAGACTGTGCATCAAGATGGGTAGCACTTGATGAAATTTATGCATGAATTCAATTTCAGGATGTTAAATGGGAGACTAGGGTCTGATTTGATTGGTTCCAATTCCCCATATTTTTATAATGGTGCTAGCACTGTGGATTATGTATTAGTGGATGTAACAGAAAGGTCCAGCTGTCAGCTAGAGAGACACAGAATGTTTGGGAGAGAGTCTGAACAGCCAATCAGATTCAAAGGGTTTTGGAGACTGCTGGAGGGGAGAGGCAGTTGAGGTCAACAGCAAACTAGGCAGAGAGGAAAAAAGAGGCTCTTAAAAGATTAGCTATAACTTCGCTGGTAATCAGTAACTATTTATCTTATATGAACAGGATTCACTAAAGACATTACTGAAGGTTTCTATTTAGTTACTTATGTTGATAATAAAACTTTGTAATAAAAGAAGAAATGTTTCAACTGTTATAAAGAGGCTTCTAGTTATTCTCTGAGGAAGACTAAAGCACAGCTATTACTATACTCCAGTGAAGAAAAAAGATTGTGCTTATCAGGATTGGTGACTGTCAACCCTATACAGTTATAGAGGGATTAAGGTTATAGAAACATTCAAAGAAGAGAGAGGTTTCCATAACAGTGGAAACCCATAATTGGGCACGTTACCAACCGTTCGAGATTATGACAAATCCTGAGAGTGATCACATGCCTTCTTTAATCCTTAATTTAACTCCCCTAGGAAGGAATGACAGGAGGAATTTAGGTCTAGTGGAGGTGCACAAGAAGAGAATTTATGGGAATGAAAGGGATGCATTTAAAGTTTGAGAGATCTGCTAAAGGTGGCTTCCTGTTTCACAAGACCTAATGGAAATATCTGATCCGCAACAATTTTAAAACTTTTATGAGGATTTAATACATGATTAGGTATTGTTGTTGACTGAGAAAGTTTGTCCAGCTAAGAAAACAGTTTGTCATAAGGCTTGGTTCGATGCAGGTTGTGTTAAAGAAAAATCAGATCTAATGGATTAGTTAAGTAATGCTATAGTGAATAGATTGATTACAGAGCAAAGCCAGGTTTAAGCAAGTAAAAACAAGATACAAACCGCTTTTAGTCAAGAAAAAGAGAGAATTTCAAGACAGATGCTGGGATGATTTAATAAAAGCTGCCGAATTAATAGATAGATATGTTTATTTGAGTAACCCATAGGTCATTTCAAAATAAATAAATAGAATTAAAGGATAGCAAACGTTTTTGGCAGTTAATTGCAAGTGGGTCTAAATCCAAATCCTGTATCCCAATCAGCTATATAGATACTGATATGTGGGTCAATTTTTATTATTAAAAATTTTCATCTGGAGCTGAAGAAGTTGACTATACCTTTATTGGGTCAGGTTGCGGGAAAAGATCTGGAATGATCCTTACGCCAATTCTTAGTTGCAGAGTAACAAGTGGATACAGATATATCTATGCTCAAATTGGGTAAGGCTTCAGGCCTGATAGTCTTCCCCCTGAAATATTTAAGTTTTTAAAATTTTGGTGGATTCCTATATTAAGACAACTAATAAACAATGTCATTCTGTATAATCACTTTCCTGCTGATTGGAAGCAGAATACACTAGTACCTATTTTCCAAAAGGGCATTCAAGTAGATCCCAATTGCTATAGATCGATAAGCTTGATTAACATTCCAGCTAAGATTTATGGCTGACATCTTCTGGTACATCTACAGTCATGGATGATGGAAGCTGGAATTTTAGGAGAGGAACAGGCAGGCTTTTGCTAGAGACAGTCCTGTCAGGATCAGTGTTTTACACTTTACTATTTGACTTCGAAATACTTAGAGATGTGCAAGTGTTTTTCATGGCCTTTATGAATCTTAAAGGGGCATTTAACATATGACAGAGGTATCATTTGGAAGAAATTGGTACGTTTGAATATAGATCCTGCATTGCTATGGTTAATTATCACATATTATTCAGATACCACATCCAGAGTGAGATATGATGTGGCTGGAGAAAAAACAGAAGCATTTACTACAAAGAATGGAGTTAGACAAGGTTGCTTATTGGCACCATCACTATTTAATCTCTTCATGAATTCCATACAGTCATATTTGACTAAAATTCATTTTCATCTACCCAGATTGTTGGTGAAGCAAGAGATGTCTTGTCTACTGTATGTAGATGATATAGCATTATTATCATACTCAAAGGTTGGATTATAACAGTTGCTAGAGTCTTTTAATAGCTATTGTAGCCAGAACAAACTGATCATTAATGTGCCTAAATGATATTTGGTTCCAAGAAACCTTACAAATGGTACATTAATAAGGATCCCCTGGAGGTGGTGAATAGATTTTCTTACCATAGAGTTAACGATTCCCTTGAAGGGTCAAATTTTAGTAATGTTATACAGAAAGAAATTATTATTATTATTATTATTATTATTATTATTAATAACAAACATTTATATAGCACCAGCAGTGTACCTGGCACTTTACAAAGTAATAAAATAGACATGGTCCCTGCCCCTAGGGCTTACAATCTGAGAGACAGGAGCTGGGGGAGAGACTTAGGAAGGGGAACAGAGGGAGAGACAAGGGGTCTAACATTCATGAAGATGCGAGGTCTCAAGTGCACGTACTTGGCTTGGTTACGATGAGAATGACAGCAGGCAGGTCCATGTTGCAAGGATAAGGGTAAACCGATCGTAGGTATAGGAATAGTGGCTCAGCAGGATAAAGAGTCAGACAGAGCAGAGCGAAAGAGGTGAGTTTTAAGGAGAGATTTGAAGGTATGAAGGGAGGGGGCAAGGCGGATGTGGACAGGGAGGGAGTTCCAGGCATGGGGGGCAGCAAGTGAGAAGGGACGAAGGCGCTTAGGGGAGCAGGGAAGGCGTGGAAGGGTGAGAGAAGGGACAGAGGAGGAGCGAAGTGCACGGGCTGGAGTATGGAGGGCGATAAGTGCAGAGAGGTAGGGGGGAGCAAGGTTGTGAAGAGCTTTATAGGTGAAGACTAGGAGCTTGTGCAGGATTCGTTCAGGAAGGGGAAGCCAGTGAAGCGAAGAGAGGAGGGGCTGCACATGGTCGAAGCGACTGGCGAGGTAGATGACCCTGGCAGCAGAGTTTTGGACAGAGATGAGGGGAGAAAGGTGAGACCGGGGAAGGCCAGTGAGAAGGAGGTTACAGTAATCGAGGCGAGAGATGACCAGAGCATGAACAAGAGTTTTGGCAGACGAGACAGAGAGAAAAGGGCGAATCTTAGCAATGTTATGGAGGGAGAAGCGACAGGATTTAGCAACAGAGTCAATGTAGGGTTTAAAAGAAAGGGCTGAGTCAAAGATGAAGCCTAGGCTACGGGCTTGGGGGACAGGCAGGATGGTGACTCCATCAATAGTTATTGACAGTGAGGAAGGAGAGGAAGGATGAGGGGGGAAGATAAGGAGTTCAGTTTTAGCCATGTTGAGTTTGAGTTGACGTTGAGACATCCAGGTAGAGATGTCAGAGAGACAGTTGATGAGACGAGCTTGAACAGAGGGAGAGAGAGAGGGAGTAGAGAGATAGAGTTGAGTGTCATCAGCATAGAGGTGGTATTGGAAGCCATGGGAGGCAATGAGTTTGCCTAAGGATGAGGTATAGATCGAGAAGAGGAGAGGGCCAAGAACAGAGCCTTGAGGAACACCAACTGAGAGGGGGAAGGAGGAGGAGGTGGAGTTGGAGAGAGACACATTAAAGGAGCGGTCAGAGAGGTAGGAGGAGAACCAGTTATGGACAGAGCCACAAAAGCCAAGGGAGTGAAGGGAATCCAGCAAGAGTGAGTGGTCAACAGTATCAACAGGTCAAAAGAAATGATAGGTGATAGCCACAGACTAAAGGTGTAAGGGAGAGGGCGGAGCCAAAAATGAATCCTGGACTGTAGTGTGTACCTGGGAGACATGCTCGATGGTGACACTGTTAAGAGAGATAGACTGAAGAGGGAGAGGATGGCTTAGAGGAGAAGATGAGGTCAGTCTTGTTCATGTTAAGTTTGGGTTGTCAGGGAGACATCCAAGTAGAGATGCCAGAGAGCAGTTAGTAATACGAGATTGGATGGAGGAGAAGGCAGGTTGCAGAGAGAAAGCTGAGTGTTGTCAGCATACAGGTGGTACTGGATACCAACCCTGAGATTTGATGAGTTTCCCAAGGAATTGAGTGTAATGTGAGAAGAGAGAAGGGCCAAGGATAGAGTCCTATGGAAAGAGAAGGTAAGCAGAGGAAGTGCCAGCAAGAGAAACATTGAAGATATAGTTAGAAAGATAGAACCATCTGAGAATGGAGCCCCAGAAACCAAGCGAGTCAAGCAAGATGTAGTGGTTGTCAGTGTTTAAGGTAGCAGAGCGGTCAAACAGGACAAGGATGGAATAGAGGCCCCTAGATTGGCTATGAGGTCATTGGTGATTTTGGCAAGAGCAGTCTCAAGTAGAGTGGAAAGAATGAAAACCAGATTGAAGGGAGCAAGGGAGAAGTTGGATGGGAGAAGTCAGGACAGCAAGTGTAGACAGTTCATTCAAGGAGCTTGGGAGTGAAGGAGAGGAGTGAGATTGGGTGGTAGTTGGAGGGAACGGTGGGATCAAGAGTGGATTTTTTAAGGACAGGAAAGAAAGTGGTGTGCTTGAAAGTAGAAGGAAAGGAGTCAGTAGTTAGCGAGAGGAAGTGGAAGGTAGGAGGGCCAGAGGGGTCAACAACATGGATGATCCACAGCCTGGAAACACTCCATTCATTTCAGTCAATTGTCAGTGGAGATTAGGTTTTCTGCTGATGCACTCCACACTCTCCACCAAGTAACTGATTAGAGGAAGAGTCAAATTTAAATCTGTTAACTGCTATATAAATTGTAAGTAGCAGAGTAGTCCCTTAATCCCTTTGCAGAAAATGAACTGAATTCTAGACTCTGGTCTTAGGCCTTTTGAGATAGAAATTTGATTTGTATAACTATATTAAATTTAAAAGGCAACAGAGCCATAGTGGTGTCCTGACTTCCCACATAAATTGGTATAACTCCACCACCAACATCATCATCCTTTCGTATAGGATAAACTTTGGACCTTTTGGTATAATCCATCCTATCACAAAGACAATCAGTTTGGGAGTGAAAACTAGTTTCTGATGCCTGTCCAGATGCTCTTTCCCCGCCTTCTTAGACAAATACAGGGCACATTGTCAATGACCAACCTTTGCTCAGTGCAGGCTTTTCAAACTTTTGAATAGGTTTAGTAGCCCCAGCCACAAAAGGGACATGCTGCTGAAATCAAGAGCTGCTCAGTTCCCCTCACTTTTTCAAAGGCATTGGTACCCAAAAGGTGGGGAAGGGGCAGGAGAAAGAGCACTGCTAGCAAACAACTAGATGCATCGTGTTTGAGCTAGGGTTTTTTTTCTAAAATGATGGGGTAGCAACAGGAAGAGCCAGAGAATAAGGGGAGGGAGAGGGGGAGCAACAGGAGGGTGGGAAGGCGAGAGGGAACAAGGTAGGGTAGGGAAAACGCCTCAGACAACAGCATGGCTTACAAAAACTGAGAACCACTGGTCTTGGGTCTGAGACTCTGAGTCCTGTGAAAACAAGTGACCATAAGCCCTCACACTGCCATCTTTCATTGTCAGTTTAGCTCACTTCCCTGAAGAGAGCACATTTAAACCTTGTATCTGTCTGACAATGGTAAATCTGGTACAAACCTACACACACTGACTTAAGAGTAAACCCAGTTGAAACAACTGGGACTTACAAGCCAGTCTGTTTAGCATTGCAGCTGTTTTCTTCTAGTCTACACCTCAATAAATTCTTGATTGGTTTTCTAGTGTGTACAATAGTTTGACTAATTCCTCAGAAAAGTCACACCAATTTTCACAGGAAGAAACCTTCCTTGCATGTGGTAAAAGGGATATGACCAACATGAAGAGGGAACAATATTATGGGAGAGGGGAGGAAATGGTCTTGTCTACTCACATGGCAGCACAAAGGCTCCATATTACAAATACACCAGTTGGTTATAAACACACATCCTGCAACAGCTCACTAGTGATCATGCTTTATCCTCCACTGCCTTATTGTGGATACACAGTCTTTCCAAACTTGAAAGTTGTTTATGCTCAGTACAATGTATAAAATACTCTTCAGAATGTTAATTTGATTTTCCAGTAAGTTTTGGTAACCAATGCATATGTTAGCAATGATTGATGTGTGTACATCAGATCTCTCCTTTTTCTTTGGCTTATGACAACTAGTGGCAATGTTTTTCACTCTTTTCTTTTTTTAATTGCTAATTGTGTGACTATGCATTACTTTGCTGCCTTGTTGAGGACTCAAAATAAGTCTGTTACACAATGTTAGTTTCAATGTAATTTGTTTAATGGTCTAATATTTGAGAAATAAAGTCAAACCTAACCTTAATTTATATTCAAAAATTGCATATTGCCTTATTATCATAGAGCCAACCTGATAAACTTTCTTTGGTCCCATGGGGATGCTGAAATTAAACTGTATATTGGTTTTTGGGGTGTTCTCTCTGTCCAATGTTGCCTCCTGATATAGTTCCATAGTGAAAATTCAGGGTCATTTGCTAAAGGGGTTTTCCCAGAAAAGCCAGGCATACAACCTGTTCTTTCACAAACTGTTCACAGGCAGTAGGATAACCAGCTGAAGGAAATACTTGAAGTGTCAATAGAGGCTGACTATGAAGAAGCTCCACTACAATGTCCGGAGCATGGGAAACAAAGAGAGGCTGGTAGCCTGCCACAGTAAAAGGGAGACCTGCCCATACATAGACTCAGTCTGGCAGATCCCTTAGCTTGAAGGGAATGAGCTCAGGCTCTGGGAGAGGACCCCTTCCCCTAGGTAACATGAGAAAGCAGCCTCGGTCAGACAGAACCATCTGCCACTCTCCTGAAAGTGATGGAATAGCCATGGTCTTAAACTAAATATAACACTAAAAATCCTTTTTATATGTAACCAAAGACAACATGAGGTGAATATTAATCAGAGTACTAAGTTATCCATTACATCCATATTAAATATTTGATTTAATATCCCTTAAAAGAAGTGGCTTGGCATCAAATGGCTGTGATTCACTGAGTGTCTGGTTATCTAACGTGTCAAGACACATTTGACAACATGCTGGAAACTACTGGTTGGGGGAATATTCCAGCCTCAAGGAAAAAATGCTTTATTTCACTCTAAGGAGACGACTGTTGGAAGACTTCACTGGTAATTAGCCAAATTCACACAGGGTGTTTTCAGACGAGATGGTGGCCCACTTTACTCCACAGGCCACTGTCATATTAGTTTCTGTGTGCCAGATGTTTGCCCAGGACATATACTCGCCATGTTGGCAGCTAGCACGAGCTGTGGCTTGGGAAAGTCTGCGTCACAGCCCACGCTAGCCACTGGATCCAGCTGCTTGACCAGATGTAAAGCAGCCCCTCACATTCAAAAGCCCGCTTTTCCCAGGCAAGTTGGAGGGGCAGCTGTCATTGGCCACCTGTTGGGGGTGGGGGCAGGCTGCTGGATGCAGGGCTGTGGCCAACAGACATCCATGCATCTTCCCACCCATTTGGCCCATCACTTCAGTTTGGGACCTCAGAAGGATCCCGGCCACATTGATGGCCCATCTCTGGATGGGGGCAGATTGTGGAGGCGTCCAAGTACTGTGTCATATGAAAACACCCACAGAAAGGGGAAAGGAGAATTGGTCACCTACCTCAGTGAATTCCTTTCTCCTCTGTCAACGGATAAATCCTCCGCACGGGTAGCTCTGCGGATGGCCGCCGGGAGGCAGAAGAAGAAAGATTTCCATTGCGCATACGTGCAGAGCTAGCCCTGACACTTGTCAGGTCATATCCAAGCCAAGGGCCGGTCTCTATACCATCTAGAAGACTTCCAACTTATAACAAGTTAATTCACAAACATGCCAACTCCTTTAAAAAAAAAAAAAAAAAAAAAAAACACTTTCCCTGAAAAAAAAACCTTAAAACTCTAGGGACTCAACTAATAATTCCTGAATCCTTTTAACCTATCCAAAATTGCAGAACTTATAGCCCCTCACACTGTTTGCCAAGGAGGGCCGGAGGATTATCCATCAACAGAGGAGAAAGGAATTCACCAAGGTAGGTGACCAATTCTCCTTTCTCCCTCTGTCTCTGGCTAATCCTCTGCACGGGATGTACCTGAGCCTTCAAGATCCCTCAGGGTGGGAGCAAACAGAGCTGGGAGAGTCCAGCACTGCCTGCAGCACCCTTCTGCCAAACGCCGCTTCTGCAGACTTGAATACATTCAGCTTGTAACGCCTGACAAAGGTGTGCAGGGACGATAACGTTGCTGCCCTACATATCTCTTCATAAGAAGCCCTTCCTTAAAGGCATAGGAAGTGGCTGCACTCCTTATCGAGTGTGCCCAAATCTGAATGCGTGGAATCCTATTTTTGGTCTTATATGCCTCTATGATGCATTGTTTTACCCATTTCAACAGGAGAGTTTTAGAAGCTTTCGATCCTCCCCCACCTGGTCTGATATTTATAAACAGAGCGGTAGTAGACCTGAGACCCTGAGTCCTATTCAGGTAAATCTTTAGTGATCTTCTGACTTCCAAAGTGTGCCATATCATCTCCTTTGGGTGAGAAGGTTTGGGACAAAAGGAGGGCAAAATTATTTCCTGGCCCCTATGGAAAGTCGAGTTTACCTTAGGGATAAAGGCCTGGTCTACCCGGAGGACCACTTATTGCTCCTGGAAGGAACAGAAGTTCTCCTCCATAGACAGGGCCCCCAATTCTGATACCCTTCTGGCTGAGGTAACTGCCACTAAGAATACCACCTTAAGGGATAGTATGTATAGAGAAATGTGTCTTAAAGACTCAAAGGGTGGCCTGGTTAGAGCGTCCAGAACAAAAAAATTATCTAGGGGTAACCCTGCCTCTTTCCCATGGCGGGACGGAATGTAGTCTCTCTTCTCTTCCTCCTGTGAGTCAGAGGAGTCCTCTTTTATTGGCCTTTCTTTTAACTGGAGAGGGTATTGGTAACTTGAGCTAAGAACTTCTCCCTGTAGGAGAAAGGGAACGGTCTATCCCTTTCCCTGGGGTCTGGCCGAGGATCCTGGAAACTCAAGCCCTCCCCTTCACCCCACTCCTGCCCCGACTCGTGATCCGAGTTAGAGGCTAACTCTGCATGCGCCTGATCTCTGCGCTTTTTGGGCTGTGTCTCCTGAGCACTGTCCTCAGAAGAGGGGGAGGATTCCAACAGTCTCGCTATGGCGCCCCCTTGTGGGGCCTTTGCTCTTTTGTGTCCCGCCTTGCAGGGAGCTTTTACCACACTTCCTCTGGGCGCCTTAGGGGAGGGGTTGTTATGGGGCCCCCTTCTCTGCAAATCATATAGCTTGGCTAGGGATTGCAGGATCTTTCTCATTGTTGCTGCCAGGAATGGCATGTCTACTTGCATGTTCTCCTAGTCTGCTGCCGCTTGCTGCGCTGCGCTCCCTTGAGTCCCCTCCATAGCTGCCCACGTGGTTTCCTGCTGCTGCTGCTAGGGGGACGCGCTGCAGCTGGGATCAGCTCCCACTGTGCGGTGCTGTTCCCCGGGCGGGGGGAGACTATCGCTGGCCTCACTCTGCTGAGGCTGGGGGGGGGGGGGG